>CM055104.1:40577928-40947243 GCA_029204225.1 Diphasiastrum complanatum
AAGTCTAATAGGCTGTTTAAGACTGTTGGTAACATCAATTTTGAGCTTGGGGAGGTGTTTGCACGTTTTTTGATCATTGGTCTACAAAAAGTGCATCCTACTACAGTTTTTTTGGCAGCTTTGATCTCGCATGTGTGAAGCCTAGGTGGCAAGCATCTTGTTCACTTGGTCTCCCTCTGTATAGAGCTTTACAGCACCCAATTTGGTGTCATGTAGCCAAAGTTATGATCATCTGAAGTTTTGTAGCTTTGTGAATAAGATTTGCAAAATTTGGAATTGTTCTGATTGCATGCCAGTCATTTCCCTAATTTGTAGTACTGTGTTTGCATGGATTAGTTGCATGTTGATTCTCAGAGATTTCTCGAATGTGTTATTTACTCATGAGAAATAGAAAATATTTTGTAGCTGAATTACAAGATCTCAGTGAGATATGTGAGTAACAAATGTGAGTCCTGGAGGAATCTGCCAGATAAGAGTGTGTTTATGTATTGGGTCATAGTGAGATTATTCTCATATGTGCACGATTAATCTTGTATGAATCTACTGTGTATTCTTGGTCACTAGGGTTATTTGGTGCACTTAACCTAGTCGGTGAACATAAGCATATGATCGAGTATCGTTTTGACAGATGCAAAGTTAACAAATCTTTGTATAGAAGATTTATGGATTAACTTATAAATGATTTGGGTAAGGATCTAAATGTGGTGTCATACTAGTATAATTGAATTCTTCACCTAGACATTTGAGATTTCTGAATCATTGGCAATTAACTTGAGTAGTTGATTACTCCAGGATGAAGTTAATTGGTAAAACGGTCAGTGTGATGTGGATTCACCGGGAACTGATGGTTTTTGAATTATATTGCTTGTAAGACGCATGATTAGTGAATCATTTTGGTTCCTCAGTTGAAATTAGATCAAATTAGTAGAATCTCGAGCTTAAAAGTTTGTAAAGTTCAAATTTGATGCATGTTGTTCAAGATACCTCAAACTCAATGCCTAGCATGTGATTTTGGTCCCAATCACTTGGCATAGCTGATAGAGTGTTCAAACTTAATCAGTCTCAAATTTAAAATACTTAGGTTGCTTGAATTTCATCTGGACTCATTGATGGAATTATTGGGCCCTACACTTGAAATAGCTTAAATTTCATATTTATCACTAGAGATAGCTCAAACTTGATGTCTACGTACTACTTGAGATATATCTACTTTGATGTGCATCACTTGAGATAGCTCAATTTTGGACAAATACTGAAATTCTTGAACATTTGAAGGCATTTAGCTACCTCAAAGTTCATGCTTATGATTCAAGATAACTCAAATTGGATGCCTAAGATGTGATTTTGGCAATTGTTCAATCTTTAGAAAAAAGAGTAACGATAAATCAAATTGGAGGCCCAATATGTGATTTTGGTCTTTATGGATCTACATAATGCATCAAGTGATCAAACTTAATCAATCCCAAATTTGGAATATTTGGATTGCTCAAGTCCCCTTGCAAATGATATTGGCCCTATCACTTGAGAGAGGGATAAAATGTGTGTTCAAATAACGATAGCTCAATCTTCACCATTATCATTAGATATTGCTCCCAAAGATATCAAATTAGTGGAATCTCGAGCTTATGAATTTTTGAGACTACTCTATTTTGATGTCTATCACATGAGATAGCTCAATGAGATAAATATTGAATTCTTGAACATTTAAAGACCTTTAGCTACCTCAATGGTCATGCTTATGATTCAAACTAACTCAAATTGGATGCCCAACATGCGATTTTGGCCATTGTCCAATCTTTAGAAAAAATAATGATGATAAGTCAATTTGTAGGGCCACCCAATATGTGATTTTCATCTTTATGGCTCCACTTAATGCATCGAGTGATCAAACTTGATCAATCACAAATTTGGAATCTTAATTAGATTGCTTGAGTTTTTGATCCCTTGCATATGATATTGGCCCCTATTGCTTGAGATAACTAAAAATTGATGTGTTTGAATCAAGATAGCTCAATTTAAGCCATTATCATTAGAGATTTCTCCCAAAGAGATCGAAGTAGTGGAAACTTGAGCTTATTGAATTCTTGAACATTTTAAGGCATAATGAGATTAGTAGAGGAGTTGAACCAGCCAATATGAGAGAGAAAAAATAAAGATGTGAGGGAGTGAAGTTATAATTAGATAGCTCGAGTTCAACCCCGTGAATATAAAATTCATCCCTATTGCATGAGATAACTCAAATTTTCTATTGTCAATGGAAATGACCCTTACGACAAGAGAAAGGCCCAATTTCAGGTCTATCAATAGAGATAGCTCAATTTGGGCTATTCTCACTTAAGGTTGTTCCTAGAGTGATACAATCAAAGAATCTCTACGATAAAAATTTTAATTAGATCAAATTTTATGGCTATCACTCAAGATAGCTCAAATTGGATGCCTCGCATGTGATTTTGGTCTTTATGGCTTCACGTAATCCATTGAGTGAGCAAAATTTGGTAAATCTCAAATTTGGGATATTTATATTGCTTGAGTTCGATCCCTTGTAGATGAGACTCAAGAATACCTAAAATTTGATGTGTTTGAATCAAAAAAGCTGAATTTTAGCCACTATCATGTGGTTTTAATCTTTATGGCTCCGCATACTAGATCGAGTGATCAAACTTGATCAATCCCAAACTTGGTATATTAAGATTGCTTTTGTTTGGCCCCTTGCAGAAGATAGATAACTAAAAAATAATGTGTTCAAATCGAGATAGCTCAAATTTGGCCATTATCATTAGAGATTGCTCCTAGGGAAATCAAATTAGTGCAACCTTGAGCTTAGATGTTCGAGAAAGTACAAATTTGATGCCTTTCACTCAAGATAGCAAAACTCGATGCCTAGCATGTGATTTCGATCCTAATCACTCGACATAGTTGGTAGAGTATTCAAATTTAATCAATCTCAAATTTAGAACAGTTAGGTTGCTCGATTTTCATCTAGGCTCATTGATGGAATTGGGCCCTACACTCAAAATGGCTCAACTTTCATATTTATCACTCAAGATAGCTCAAACTTGATGTCTACGACTTGAGATAGCTCTGTTTGATGTCTATCACTTGAGATAGCTCAATTTTGGATAAATACTGAATTCTTGAATATTGAAAGGCATTTAGCTACCAAAAAGTTCAAGCTTATTATTTAAAATAACTCAAATTAGATGCCTAAGATGCGATCTTGGAAATTATGGCTCAATAAGTCAAATTGGAGGCCCAATACATAATTTTGGTCTTTATGGCTCCACATAAGGCATTGAGTGATAAAACTTGATTAATCTCAAATTAGTGGCCCGTCTCTACTCTCCAAACTTTTGAGCTCCCAATTGAGTGGCTGAATGCATATGAGTAAACTTGAATCCTTGACCTATTCCCTTTGAATCCAATAGACTCACCAACTCACCTAGAGTGAGTGATAGTTAATTACATGCAAGACAACAGAGAGATGAAGGAGGTATATAGAGATATTTAAAAAATTGACATTCAAATTGCTATAGTTTGATTTCTCTTTTATTAAATAGACCCTTATCATTTCAAACACCTCAAATTCAATCTCTTCCAAATTGATTTCGACTTGTACCACTGAGGATTCTCTCATTGAGTTCAAATTTAAGGAATCCCTAGTTTTGAAAGTATAGGTGACTCAAACTTGAAGCATATCCATAATTAGCAAAGAATATAGTCCAATATGTCGATAGAATATTGTCGGTGACAAACAAACAACTTAGAGAATAGATTTTGCCAATGTTTGCCAAGTTATGTCTATCACTCGAGATAGCTGGAATTTGATGTCTGGCATATAATTTTATTTCTTATCATTTGAAATTGTTCATTATGTGATCAAGATCAGCCAATCTCAAATTTAGGATATTCAAATTGATATAGTTCTCTCTCTTTTGCTGAAATAGACTCCTACCACTTGAGGTACCTTAAATTTGATCGCTTGCACTCGAGATAGCTTGTTTTTGGACCGTATCACTCAAAACTCTCTCTCATTGAGTGATCAAAATCAAGGAATTTGTAGTTTTGGAAATGTAAATGACTCAAACATGAAGCATATAAATCAACATGGCTTGATTTTGGTTCAAAATATACAATTTTTACCACCCGAAGTTGCTCGAATTTGATTCATATCACTCTTGATAGCTCAAGTTTGGTCCTTGTCTCTCAATGTGAAGTTTCAAGTTTTGGATATTCAAATAGCTCAGATTTGATGCATAAAATGTATCTTTGGTCATTGGTACAAGACAAAACTAAGTTAGTCATTGAATTTGGCAGATCTTGAGTGTGGGGGGACATTTGGATTGATCTAGTTCAATCCCTTATTGATAAAATTGACCCTAACACATGATGTAGCTCTAATTTCTGGTCTATCACTCGAGATAGATTAAGTTTGATGCCTTTGTTGTGATTTTGGTCCTTATCACTCAACATGGCTCACTGAGTGATGAAATTCAACTAGCTAGTACATTGATAGTTGAATTTTGGCCTTTATCACTCGATAATGTTGTAAAGATAGTTGAATTTTTGGCCTTTATCACTCAAGATTATCCATCAAGTGATGAGATTAGCAAAACTTTGACTTTGAGACATTGACGTAGTTGGCACCTATCACTTGGAATAGCCTAAATTCGATGCCTTTTTCTTGACTTAGCTCATCGAGTGACCAAAATCGACTAATATGCAGTCCAGTACATTCAAATCTATTATTTTGTATCCCTTATCAATGGAATTGACTCGTGACACTTTGAGTATAATGTATATATATGAGAAAAGTCAATTCCAATCCATGTTGCTTTACACGGGCTCATTGAATCATCCTTATTGTCCAACATCAAGTTTAGTACATCAACTCTGCTCGAGTTCCACCATTTATTGATGATATTTGATTCCTATCACATGACCTAGCTCAAATTTGCTATCTATCACTCAAGATGGTTGAATTTTTGGCCTTTCTCACTCATGACCCTCCATTGTCCAAAAATGGCAGTAGGCGAGTTATAACTTTCCTATATATATGAGGGCGAGTTATCTTATTTCCACTTGGAATTTGCAACATTTTGACTTTGAGACATCGTGATAGCTCAAATTTGGTACCTATCACTTGGGATAGCCCAAATTCCATGTCTTTCTCTTTGCTTAGATCATCGACTGATCAACATTGACCAATATGGAGTTTAGTACATTCAAATTGATTATTTTTAATCCCTTATCAATGGAACCACATGATATAACTCAAAATTGTTGTCTATCACTTGAAATGGGGGTGTGCGCAAATAGCTGTCTTTGAGCACAATTGCTTTCTATCATAGTGCTGCTTGGAATTGAACAAAATCGAGTGCAAAAGAGCGACCCCCCCCCCCCCCCCCCCCCCCCGCTCTCTCTCTCTCTCTCTCTCTCTCTCTCTCTCTCTCTCTCTCTCTCTCTCTCTCTCTCTCTCTCCCATTTTCTTTCTCTCTCTTCCTCTGTGCTTATCTTTGATAAACTTTGGGAAAAACTAGCAAGTGATATGACAAATTGGTGGTGAATCTGAGCAGAAGTAGGTGCACTATCAATCCAGCCTACACCCACAACGTTCAAACAAAATGCAAGATGCCACCAGATTGATCCGCCACACACTAATAAATGTTGCAACAGAATCGTGAGTTTTTTCTATTGATGGAAGGATACAATTTATGATGCAAATTTGTGAGCATGAATAAATATATGATGTTATTATGCCCTTGTAATGGCACTTTTTGAGAAAGCCCCAGTAACATTGGACTTGACTATCCACTTGTGGATTCCAAATGCATCTTCTAGTGAAACCTAAGTCTATTTTAGGGGGAAGCTCAACGAGAGTCAAGGACACTGTATTTGAGAAATCAATTGAATGAAAGTGAGGTAATCATGCAATCGAGATTGGGTAGAAGATGTGATTGGGGACAATTAGCAAGTGAGATGACAAAATTGATGGTGAATCTGAGCAAAAGTAGGTGCACTATCAATCCAGCTTGCACCCACAACGTTGAGAGGAAAGACAAGATGCCACCTTATTAATCCGCCTAAAACATTGATGCGCCATGAACTGCTGGATGTTGCAACAGAATTGTGGTTGTGCCTATTGGCATAAGGATACAATTTATGATGCAAATCTCATGATCATGAATAGATATCTAACGTGATTATGCCCTTTTAATGACACTTTATAAGAAGGCCCCAGTAACATTGGACTTGACTATACACTTGTGGATTTCAAAGGCATCTTCTGACGAAACCTAAGTCACAATTAGGAAGAAATTCAATGAGATTCAAGGACATTGTATGAGAGAAATCAATTGAATGAAAGTGAGGTACCCATGCAATCGAGAATGGGCAAAAGAATTATAGCAACTGTAAGATATTAACCAATAGAGACGTGGTGAGATAATAATGACTGACCCTAATGCATAAGGAATCTTTAAAAAGTTTGGACATGAAAGAATTTCGAGTTGATCCAGACACCTTGAACTCCTCAATGATCAAAGACATCTTCAACTCCATATCGACACTTATTTGATGTCTGGATCAAGTAGGTTCAGAAGTAGATTATGCATATTCCAATTTTTCAATTTTTTTGTAGCATTAGGATTTGTTGACTTCGACCCCTTACCAATAGAGTTGACCCCTGTCATACGAGATGACTCAAGTCTGATGTTCGGGTGATTGAACGACTGAACTTGATCAGTCTACCGTTTGCGACAATACTTGTTGACCCTTGGAGATGAAATTGTCTCCTACCTATCAAAGTGGCTCGAATTTGATGTCAACAACCTGTGGCAGTTTGAGTATGATGCATACATATTAAAAAAGTCAATTTTAGTCCATGTTGCTTTACATGGCTCATTGATTCATCCTTATTGTATTATTGTTTGGCATGAAGTTTAGTACATCCAAACATGAAGTTTAGTACATCCAAATTGATCGCATGCTGGCCCAAAAGCGAGCGAGAGAGAGAGAAAGAGAGAGAGACAAGAGTGAACATGGAAGCAATGCATTAATGGATAGTTCTCTCCACGCCTATCTCCTCGTCCTGGATGCACCAGATATCGCACTCGTGCTCATCGATCATGCTTGTGCCTCGATCATCCTTCGTGTGTAGATTCCATCGCTCTTCGCACCGTGGTCTCATGAATCCAAGAATCAATTTGTGCATTGCTTTCTTTTTCACATGGAACAATGGTTGTGAACCGAAATCCAGGAAAAAAATGGAAAATTGAGATGCTGAAACTTGCATTTTGCTAGCATCGATTTCTCAGCACATCACTGGCGGATTGGTAGGTATAGACACAAGCACAGGAGTTCAGTTTATGCAATAGTTTGGCAGAGATGTGTTCTTAGCTCGGTCTTTCTGATGTACCTGATCAAGCGCATCATGTTGATCATGCTGCCAGGTCGGGAAGAGCTCTGCTCTGAAGTTGCATTTGCATTGAGCAACACACCATTGGAAGCTTGAATATGTTCCTTGATGAAGTGCAGCCAGCGAGTGTCCTGAGGGCAGCAAGACAGTAAACCTTTGCTCAGCTTGTAAGTTCTTAAGATGTATTATCACGCTGAGGAAAATATTTGAAGGACTATAAGAGTGATGCCTGGTCTCCGATGAGATGAGTTGCAAGGTACTGAATAAGTAAATTGGAATGATTTTTCCCCTTGAGAAATGTTCATCCGCTTTCCTTGATTGTTTTGAAGCATTCAGTTCAGAATATCGTTGGACTATTCCATTAGCCAGATTGTGGTGGCATGGTTTCTCGTGTATTCAAATTTTATGGCTTTTTACTGCTAAATTTAAAGCCTTTTTCTCTTTATCACAGTGCATAGCATATTAATTGCTACACTTAAGCTACCACTAGCCACTGCTGAACGCAATTGCCTTACCACTTTAGAGTAATATATTTTGTAAGGCATGCCATAATTTCAAAGCGCACAATTGCATTTCTTAAGGACAAGTTTGTCTTTCCTTCCTTAAAGTAAATCAGGCTTATGAAGAGCACCCAATTGTTAAAAGATACTATTTCAAGAGCCTTCCTATCAACATTGAAGGTGCTCTTTGCATTTATTAAAGGCAAACCGGCCAAGCGGTTTTCTGGTTCTCTCCCTCACGCAATTCTAATGTCAAATACGGTAGCGTTCTAGGCAGCTCTTTCAGCAACAACGTTGGATCTGGAATTGCACTTCTTCTTTTCCATTATGCATCTCTTTAGAGCATTCTTTCAGTAAGGTAGCGAAGAGTAGAATGGCTATTTCAATGGCTATTTCCAAACATTATCTAGTAGCGAACTTCTAGGGATTCACAAGCACCTCCAGCGCTCTACTTCTGAGCAGTAAGGGCTGATTTGGACAGATTTTGAGCCAGCCAAGGCCTTCTTCATTAATGACCAACATCGGAGTCTCTATAATGAGAAATACAAGCTACACTCAGTTTTTATCTGAGGCATTTCTATGGCTGACCACATGTACGCTAACTACTGATTCTTTGTTGGCAACATTCTATTGGCTTTTTTACGTTGGTGGACCATTCTATAGTAGTTTTCAAAGGTTCTCTCTAATGCAGCGAGTATACCAGGAGGAGCATGTTTCTTCTTCATTCATTCTATTCTCTGCCTTCTGCAGGAGAGGAGCGAAGTTCTCTTTCCAAGATTTTTGTGCTTTAATGATAGATCTTTCTTCCTTCTTCTGGCAAAGAAGAGGATACATTTTATTGTAATGCAAATATTGCTGCACCTTCTTGAATAGAATCATTCCATTGTTGTGTGTAACCCAACGGGGTTGGCTCAGTTGGTTGGCTTGGCATCCAAAGTTTCTTTGGTCCCAAGTTCGAGCCTCCCCTTGGAAACCAAGAAGCATTGTTGTGTGTAACATGATTGCTATTGAATAAATAATGTCATTCAGATATTAGAAGCTAGGCTACAGTATTAACCATTCTAAATTTGAGTACTACATTTATAGAATGTGAATCTATTTTCTATGTAGTCTTTAGTATGTCAAGAGGTTTGAAGCAAGCTCATGTCATCAAATGTTCTGAATCTATATACTGAACCCACAATATAAAAGCAATGGGATTCAATCATCTTGTTTATGTGTTGGTTGCATGCTTAAACAATGTTTTCCATGGTGACTTAGTTTAGTAATGGATTTCCTTTTGTTGGAATTGCTATTGACTGTGAATAGAACTTAAACAAACTATACAAAGGCTAGTTCTTGCTACTGGCAGGCTGAACCTAACCACAGTGCTATCTTTGGAACCAGCATTAATGGGTAATTTGTTTGCAAGTTTTCATTTGACTGGTGAGGGTCGAATTGACAAGTGAGCACCATTTTGCTAGATGGCGAGTCTCTAGCTCCTACATTCAGATGCTTCATTCCATTAACCTGAGTTTAGAATGATATGCCATGAGCGAGTTGGGTTCTTAGTAGTTCTCAATGCTCCGAGTTTACTCCTAATCCGAGTATGGAATTCATTGCAAAGTATTCAGCTTGTTTTCATGTGTTATGATATTGTTTACGTGGTATCTTTTTCTCAAGGTTGTATTGGCAGCCACATTGTTGAAACATTTGTTAATGACCAATTTGTAATCACTTCTCCTATCCACTCCGCTTATTCCTTGTTTTTGCACTAATAATGACAGTATTAGTCCTTTTATTACTCTCTAGTGGGAACGACATTCCGCAGTATACGTTGATTTGAACAAACAAGGCTGAAAAAGACATCAAGGTCAGTAATGTTTTTTATATCGTCTTTTCCTCATGTAGCTTGAGCTGATTATATCCTTCATCCTGTTGTGTAATGCAGCAATTGATCTTATAATTCAGGAGTCTGCCATCGATATTTCTTCTTTCAAATCTCTGACATTGCCTGGAGGCAGAAGATTACTCTCATTGCTCGTCAGCGTTGGTGAGCACACATCTTCCTTTAATCCATTGGTACAACATTTTCCAAGTAGTGAGATGCTTTGTTTTTTATATTTTGGGATTATTTATTGGCTTATCCGGAGAATGGAACACAATGAAACAACCACATTCAAGGATGCAGATTTCTTACAGAGATACTAAGCTGCAAAACTACCACATGACCTTTTAAAGGCTATCTACTATAGAAATGTAGATAATTAGGGACCAAAAGTTTGGCAAGGACTTGGTTTTGTTTTTACATTTGCATTTGTGGCATCCTTTGACCCAACCATGTCCCTGAAAAGAAGTCGTAACATTTCATCTTGAAATTGTATGGGTGTTTGATATTTATCCCACAATGCCTGCATCTCAATACATCTTTCTAATATTTTGTCCTCTAGAGATAGGTCCTCTGGTTGTTCCCTATAGCATTGAGGAGTCTCATGTGAGACATCCTCATTAGTTGTGTCCCCATGGAGTACTTCATCGTACATAGTGTTGTTATCATCTTGACTCATGAAGGTCTCTGTATTGACATGGGATTCTATTGGAAATCCCCATTTGGTAATAATATTATCATACCTTGTTTGAGACAATTTTGTCTGGCGAAAGTAGCTGGATGAACCAATCTTCCACCTGTGCAAGAAGACTTGCAATTGCATGTCACTTTTCTTGTTTGCCATTGGGCATTTGTAGTTGAATGTCTTGGTTGAGGTGTTTGAAACATCTCTGATGCCTCTCCGATGTGCATCTTGACGGCAATGAAGATAGTACACACGATCGGATACGTATTCAACACCGAGCGATGTGTGTTTGCACTTGCAGTTGCATGTGCATCTTCGAAGACCAGGTCTTGATTCACTTGACATCTACAAAAATAATGGATGCATATGTACTGTAGGACAACTGATACAAACTCCATATTCCTTAGTACATTTTATTCAAAAACAATACTTACACTATGAGGATGAACTTCAAGGAAGAGTATTCGAGAAACTAACACTCGGAGATGTTTATTCTTGAATGTGCTAACTTGGTTACTACCAAGTGGTCAAACCCCCGGTGGAGTTAGAACTTGGATTGAACGTTTGGGAGCAATGGTCTGGTCACCAAATTCTAAATGGCATACTCATGCATGCTTTATCCCGATGTACATGTTGTATAGAATTCAAAATACGATAATGGGACAACAAAGGAGGACAATTGAGCCATGTAAGTTTCAGTTTCCTATCCATGTAAGTTTGAGTTTATTCCAAAAGAACATTCCAACTTGAGTTCGATTTCTAATCACCAATACTCTTGTAAAAAAATGTGTCTGATATGAGTAATCGGCTAATGTTTAAAATGTTTAACACAATGAAACGTCTAAAATGCTAACTCAAGTATAAGGAGCGCTATACTTAGATAGAACTACAAAAGTGGGAAGTTTTAGATCTATACGTCTCTATAGGTCATAGATTGGCAGATTATAGTCATAGCAGAATAGCAGTGGGATCTGTAATAGATGCAATCATCACTTTAGGGGCCCATGACCATGGACTATACAGATGTATGTCTATTGTATGCACCTAGCCTACCAAATTATGAACTTTAAGGAAGAGTGTTAGAGAAACTTACGTCTGGAGATGTTTATTCTCAAAGGTGTTAACTTGAGTAGAGGCAAATGGTCATGGAACATACACATGAATACCTAATGAATGTACCCATGCTATCAAATGATTACCACCCGATACCATTGGAAGTATTGCATTGTCAATGACTCCATTTGTCAAGCATTGCCCGCACTTTGACATGAACACATGCACCAACAAATAGAAAACATAAACATCAATAATACTTAACATCATTTACAGAGGTTTGTAGACGGGAGAGGCCATTGCACGCACATGCCTATGGTTTCTTTGATGTTGTAAACATATGAGGGTGAAAGAGCTCCCAGCCTACGGGTGATGGGCACTCTGAAATAAACACATACAAGAAGAAACATAAAAACATAAACGCAATTTCCTCTAGCTCCAGGTGCATAAACTCTGTCTCCATCTGCACCTCCATCGCTAGCTCCGGCATAATTTCCATTTGCAGCTCCAGCTCCTCATCTATGGCTCTCTCTTGATTTACCCTTGTACATTTACATCATCGTAATGCTAAAAAGTGCTACCTTGGAATAGAGTTTTTTTATTTTTCTAGCTGTTATGATTTCAATTTCATCTTCTAACTGCTACAGGTAGTGACTTTCGATAGAACCATAGAATTAATGAACCGCGGATTATTCACCACGGTTCTGAGAACCATACGGTTTAGGGTTCAAAAAAATTGGCCACGGTACTGGTGAACCATTTAATCAATAATTAAACTTTTTTTAAGGTTTATTTTTAATTAAATGAGCCCAAAACATTAATTAATTAATTATTTATTTATGATGAACTGTACCACTATTCATGGTACGGTTCACCCCACGGTTCTGAGAACTGTAAAAAATGGTGAACTCCTGCAACTTTGCCGTGACGCAAAGCGAAGCGACACAAAGCGAAGGTCAAATGGCGAACAATTCGCGAAAGTCAACGTCCATCGAAAACCCTGAGACACGAAGCGAAGCGAATATCGAAGGTCGAATGATTTGCGAAAGTCAAACATGCTTCCAAGACCAAAAAGACATGACACAACACGAAACGAAAAAAAACGAAAAGAAATCTTTCACGCTGCCAGCTGGCAGCTCAACGGGCGTGGAGTCTTAAACTTCACGCCCAGTTGAAACGGTTAGCAATAACGAAGAGTAACTGATTAGTTGATTAGCGTTAACTACTCTTGTAAATCTCTATTTAGCTATCTTGTAAACTCCACACAGTGGAGATATAAACTAGTTTTTGGATCAAAAGAAAACACAGAGAGTGTGAGTATGCATAGAGCGGAAAAGAAAAAAAGAAAATGAAAAGAAACAAAACAGCTGTGCATGAAGGTCTGCCAAGTAGAACATAGCGAAAGAGCAGAGCGTCAGACCGCTAACGAGTAAGACAATGACCATCTCGCTCTAAAAATTAAACTGATAATATAGTTGCTCTATCTCGTGTATCTTCTTGTCTTACGCTGTCTTGATTGCTAGAATGATACCTATTCTGTGATCTGTAGTCGCGTGTCTAGGATCTTGTAAGCTTCCGCATAAAAAAATTCAAAAGAAACAAATACGTTCGCGATACAGACCAAACCCGTTTGCGACATGGTATCAGAGCGGACATGTTATCACTATTGATATCTGAACAGTGATTTTCTAGACAACACAATATGGCTACAATGATCCAAACAAGAGTAGCAATCAGTCTTGATGGCGCAGACTACAGGATATGAAAATTCAAAATCAAAACACTTCCTAAGGGCGAAGGCATCTGGTCGATGACCGAACCCTCAGAGGTGCAGCCTCCAGAGGGAGACCCAAGGAGAACTGAATGGATCAGAAAGGATGAGCGTGCAATGGCGATCATCGTTTTGCCCATCAACGAAGATCTACTCATGCAGATTGAAGACTGCGAAAGCAGCCATGCAGCATAGGAAAGATTAAAATAGAAGTACAAAGTGAGGACTGCAACTTCAGTGATGCATCTTCACAATCAACTACAATCCATACGATGGGATGGCAACCAGTTAGACCAACACATTGAGAAGATCAGAATGATCTTCACTCAACTCGCTGCATCAGGATAGGAGCACCAGGTCCCAGCACCACAACAGCTGATGTACTTCATAAAGTCTCTACCTACATCCTATCAGCCGTTGAGAATGCTCATACTGAGTCTACCAGATATGACATTCGACAAAGCAATCAGTCTTGTCGTTGATGAGAGACTGATGAGGGACGAAGGAGAAGGAAGTAGTGATCAAGAGAAAGCCCTCTTCACAAAAGGAATGAAGAAAAACAAGAAGAAATCCAAATTCGACAAGACGAAGTCCTCGAATCAACAATCTTCTTCCTGTGATCACTGCACAAAGCAGGCCATACAACCTACAAATGCTGGTTCAATCCAGCAATAGCTTGCATGCACTGCAAGAAGAAGGGGCACTCTGCATATGATTGTAGATTCACAACCCAAGAAGAAAGAACAAGGCTGAGAAGGCAAATGTTGTAGAGTCATCCAAAGATGCAGATAGAGGTGATGAAGCCTTCACAATACTTGATGAAGCTTCAACGAGCTACACTGAACAAGACTATGATGTAGTCATTGATTCAAGAGCAACATCACACATCACCTACAACAAGAGAATCTTGATCGACTTCATTCCCCCTTCCAAGGCTCTTATTGAAGGTTAGAACAATCTTTTGCAACTGGCTATAAGATGGATTTCTATTATAGCTAAGCAAAATAACAAATTCAAAATCGTCTATCAGGGGTTAGACTGGAGGGTTGTGGGAGGAGAATCTAGTACAAGGTTGCTGCTGTTTACAAATACTTTGAAACTTAGCTGATTCCAACGAAATGATCACTCCATTCACAATGAAATATGTTTAGTTTAATCTCATTCCAAATCAATCCAATCTTTCTGTTTCTTGAGGTGATTCAAACCCATATTCAAGATATCTACCGATGTACTCATTTTTGGTTAGATTTCAAGGGTAAGTAGATTAGGTCCTACACATAGTACCCACGGTTCTTCTCGCGAACGGGTTCGATTTGTATTGCGAATGTATTTGTTTTTTTTTGAATTTTCTTATGCGAAAGCTTACAGGATCCTAGACACGTGACTACAGATCATAGAACAGATATCATTCTAGCAATCAAGATAGCAGAAGACAAGAAGATACATGAGAGAGAGCAACTATATTATCAGTTTAATTTTTAGAGCGAGATGGTCAGTGTCTCACTCGTTGGCGACCTGACGCTTTGCTCTTTCACTGTGTTTTGTTCATTGGTAGACCTTCATGCACAACTTTTTCGTTTCTTTTCTTTTCTTTTCTGCTCTACGCACTCACACTCTGTGTTTTCTTTTGATCCAGAAAATAGTCTATATCTCCATTGTGTGGAGTTTACAAGATAGCTAAACAGAGAATCACAAGAGTAGTTAATGCTAATCAACTAATCAGTTACTTTCCGTTATTGCTAACCGTCTCAACTGGGCATGAAGTTTAAGACTCCACACCCGTTGAGTTGCCAGCTGGCAGTGCGAAAGATTTTCTTTCATTTCTTTTCGTTTCATGTCGTGTCGTGTCTTTATGGTCCTGGAAGCATGTTTGACTTTCGCGAATCATTTGATCGAGGTTCACTTCGCTTTGTGTCTCAGGGTTTTTGAGGTACGTTGAATTTCACGAATTGTTTGCCATTCGACCTTCGCTTCGTGTCGCGGCAAAGTTGCAGGAGTTCACCATTTCTGACACTCCCTCTTGAACCTTGCAGCTTTGCACGTTTAATCCAATCGTCTTTCTTTGCTTTGTGAAGAGTGGCTTGTCGAGTGGCTTTGTGAGCAGATTTGCAATTACGTTTTCAGACTTTATGTACTGGACCTGGAGCTCTCCTTTCGAGATCAAATCTTGAATGTGATGGTACTTCAGAGGTATGTGTTTTGTTTTTGAATGGAAGATAGGATTTTGGGACAGATAAATGGCACTTTGAGAGTCCATCATCATGGTGCATGGTTCTCATTGTGGTATCCCAATTGCCTCCAACATCATCTACAACCACACTACCTCATTCGCCACCTTTGAAACTACGACGTATTCAGCTTTGCAAGAAGATTGAGCTACCAAGGTTTGCTTTTTGCATATCCAACTTATTGTTGCTTCGCACGCTATTGTACATCCTCCAGTTATGAACTTGCTGTCATCTTTGCAGCTCGCCTAGCTTGCATCACTGTAGTGGTGCAGCTCAAATCTTTTTCTTTCATTTTCTGCTCTGTAGGTTAATCCCATATTCTGGGTACCCTTCAAATATTGTAGGATTCGTTTTGCCATTTGCCAATGTGCCATGCCAAGATGGGAAGAGAATTGGTTTAAGGCTTAAACAGAGAAAGCCAGATCGGGTCTGGTACAAATTGTAAGGTACATCAGACTACCGATTAGATTTTGGTAGGGTATACCTGCCATCTTCTGTTCTTCTTCTTCTGTTTTTGGGCAATCTTGCCCTGTCAGCTTGGCTCTAGCTATCATTGGTGTGGAATTTTATTTGCAGTGACCATCATGTGATACTGCTTGAGCACCTTTCTGGCATATTTTGACTGACTCAAGTGCATTTTGTCTTTTATTTGATCTCTTCTGATCTCCAGCTCGAGGCATTTTGTTGTTTCTCCTAGATCTGTGATTTCATAATTTTCAGAAATCTGACTCTTCGTGTCTTTGATCAGCATCAAGGAATTTCCTATCATAAGGGAATCATCCACGAAAGTAGTCAGTACCACAAAATCTTTTCTTACTCTTTTTATGTAGACATTACAGTCTGGTTGTGTAGGATTAAAGTCTAGAGACTTCAGAATACTATAAAGCTTCTTGTACCAAGCTTGTGATGTCTGTTTTAGACCATAAATGCATCTTTGCAACTGACAGACATATTGTCGATTGTCGGGGTCTTCAAATCCTTCAGGCTGCTTCATGAAAATTTCTTCCCTTAGATCTCCGTGGAGAAAGGCTGTCTTCACATAAATCTGGTGAATTTTCAGATTGTGCTATGTGGCATATGCAAGGAGTAGTCGTATGCTTGTCATCTTGACCATCGACGAATATGTGTCAAAATAATCAACACCATACCTTTGTGTGTTGTCCTTTGCGACAAGCCTTGTCTTGTAATGGCCAACAATGCCATCTGATTTCATTTTCTTCTTGTACACCCACTTGCAATCGACGATCTTTTTGTTTTTTGGCAGTGGCTCTAGCGTCCATGCCTCGTTTCGCCTCATCGACTCAATCTCTTCTAACATTGCCTTCTTCCAGAATTATCCCTCTAGACTTTGGATAGCTTCTTGATATGTTGTTGGCTCTTCAGTGAAGCTATAGTAGTCAAATTGCGTGTCTTCGTTCCACTGAAGATTGTCAGCGTAATGGTCTGGAGGTCTTCTTTGTCTTGTTGACCTTCTGAATTCGTTTCGTCGCTGTTCGAATATTTCTTGTTCGTGGGGTTGATCTTCTGCTTCCTGCTGCTCTAGAATCTGTGGCTCAACATTCTGATTTGACATCTGTCCTCGATCTCCCTCTCTTGAATTAGTAGTAGTGTGAAGATCTCATGACTTCTTTCATTTTTTTAGTCCAGGGAATGTGGACTCATCGAACTTCACATCTCTACCCAAAACAACCTTTTTCGTGGTTGGGTTGTAGAGTCTGGACACTTGTGATCCATTTGAGTACTCGACCATGATCGTTTGCTCTGATTTATCATTGAGCTTGCTTCTCTTTTCTTTTGAAATGTGCTTTTATGCTGCACATCCAAACACATGTACGTATGATAGATCAGGCTTTCTACCTGTCCACATCTCGTACGGTGTCTTATTTTCCAGCGCTGTCATTGTTGATCTGTTCTGCAGGTATACTGCTGCAGCTATTGCCTCAACCCAGAATTGACTTGGCAATCGAACCTGTGCTATCATGCATCTAGCTCCTTTGACTAGCGTCCTGTTTCTTCTTTCCGTGACACCATTATATTCTGGTGTGTACGCAGGAGTGAACTGATCCCTTGTTCTTGGCAGAATTATGAAAATTCTTTGCTCTTGTACTCACCTCCATTGTCAGATCTGATAATCTGAATCTTCTTTGAGGTGTGTTGCTCCGCAAATGCCACGAACTTCTTGAAGGAATCAAACACTTTAGATCTTTTCTTTAGGTAGTAGATCGTAGTCATCTGGCTGTAATCATCTATGAACGTCAGAAAATACCTCGATCTTGAGAGTGAATCCATTTTCATCGGTCCACAAACATCTGAGTGGATGAGCTCAAGAACTTCTTTGGATCTTCTTCCCTCATGTGTGAATGGATTCCGATGTTGTTTGCATTTCTGACAGGCTTCACAGAACTCAGTATCGGGTCTTGATATCTTTAGACCTGTGACTATGTCTTTCTTACACATGTCATACAGGCTTTTCATATTTAGATGATACATTCTCCTGTGCCAGAATTGATCTTCATTTTTTGATACATTTAATATGCTATCAGAGTTGCTGATTATTTTGGCTTGGTAGAGGTTTCCTTCTCTGCATCCAACCATCAGCAATTTGTTTGTAGTTTTCTCGATCATGCGGCATGTACTGCCATTGAACAAAACTTGAATTCCAAGATCTGCCATCTTGGAGACTAATAGTAGATCTTTTCTTAGTCAAGGCACGTAGAGTGCTCCTAGAAGCTCTGCTTGACCTGACAGTGTTCGCAATTGTAGAGTCCCGATGCCTTTGACATCGTGTTTGCTCCCATCACTTAGAATCACTGCTCTGTTTTTTTTTTTGATCTGAATGGAGTCAAGATTCCAATATCTTGGAAACAATTAATAAACACACATGTTGGGTTAGGAATGTATGATGTGCAATGCTTTTGAATGTGTACTGGTGTAGGAAATAGTCCACATAGTGCTCAGGTCTTTCAACCTAGCAAAGAAGATAACTATGCCAGTGATGTATTGTATTGTCTCTACCAAGAAGACTCTCGTCAAAAGAGGACTTTGAAATGTGATTGTTCATCTTGCTATGAGAAATGCATGGAATGCAAAATGTCTAGAAAAGACATGATTTCATTTGAGTATGCTCCAATTTCCACCCAACTGCAGTTCCTTTCAAAAAGTAGAATGATTTGCCATGACTTTTTTAGGATGTGGCAAAACAGAGAGTGATAGCTAGGCAAACAACAAATGGAACATCCTGATCATATCAATGAATTTTGGAATGGGGAAAAATGTAGAGAGACATAGGCATTTTGGGATCCTAACTCGACGTTTGAGTTGCCAGTTATTTGTGAGCAGAGCTTTTGCAAAAAGGCCTATACAACATTTCCAAAAAGGTGCCAACTCCTTTACGATAGTTGGGACGAGGATAGATGAATCTATGACTTCGTATGCACAACATGTCACTCGTCAATCCAATGCAAGAGGAAATTATGCAAGGTACTTTAATGATTGATGTTGAGATAGAAAATTTAATCTTACTTTATAGCGAAGATTAGTGTACTAATATTTTTTACTTTGATGTGACAGGGGGATCCAAGAAACTTTGCTCTCCTTTTGCACACAGATGAATTTCAAGCCTCACGTAACATTGTGTATATATTTTGAATACCATTTGCATATTCAGTTTGATTAAGAGATCAAGAGATGAAGTGTGTGCAAAATAATAGCATCAAAAGCTCATCATAGATAGACGAAGTAGATGCTTTGCGCATTGATTCTTTATTGTCAGTAATAGGTTCATTCCTTTTACAGATTCAATTAGCTTTGTAGAGCATGCGGTTTCGTCCGCTATTGTCTTGTGCTCTACCGCATTATGACATGTATATTTTGCTATACTTAATCTGATAAAAGCTCTTTGTTCTGCGTTCAAATTTGTGTTAATGTTGTTATGTTTATTTTTCATTCTGTCTGACTCTCTTGTTCCTCAATCTGGTAATCTGTTCTTAGCGAGTTATTATTAGTCTAGCTGTTGACGACTAATATTCAGTCTTGTCTTTCATGAATCATTCGCAACTGATTATCAGTCGAGCTCAGTCTAGCTCTTTGCGAATCATTCACGACAAATTATTCTTCTGGTGTTTTATTGATGTTTGGCTACGTAATCAGAACGACCATGATTTCTATCAGTAACGTTCTGTTTGTTTCTGATAGGCATAGTCATTCTTAGGAAAAGAGTCATATAGCTCATTCCGCTGTGCACGAACACTTTCCGTTCAAGTTCGTTTCTCGTTTGAGTTTCAAGTTTGTTTCTTTTCATGTTCGTCTTCTTTTCGAGCTATTTTCATTTCTCACACACGACACACCCTCTTTTTCCAACATGGTATCAGATCTATTTTCGTAGCCTGATAAGCTTCTATAGTACAAGACTCTACTAGCCGATAGAGTAATTGTCTTCTTAATCTGTGATGTTCCTTGTCATCTGCAACCACAATACATTGGCGAAAGTATTTTGCACCAAAAAATATCATGAATTCACCATTGTTTTGCATAGCGAAAAATGATGCGAGTTGTGTTTTCCAGTGACCTACATTATTTTCCCCATTGATGTCATCTGTCCTAACAACCACATGGTCTCCTATTGCATATGTCTTGCCACCAAAGAACACTTTGTTGTAAATCGTTATTTTTCCAAAGTATTCATACCCTCTTTCAATTTGCCAAAAATGTTCTACATATTGTGTCCCCTCTTCCGTGGGCACATGACACTACTTTCTTATTTTTGTTATGGCTATCCCTATTGTGAGCATAATATCCTCGCATGATATCCACATTTATGTGCTAGATATGTTTTCCATATTTTCTTTGCCTTCAAAATAGATGAAACTTCAAATATTCCACATTTGTGAAACGAGAAACAGTCCAACAAATGAGCCATTTGTAGTGCATATCCATCAGGAAGAGCTAAGAATGCATGAAAATGACCTCGCATCCTCTGAGGGGGGAGAAGCCAATCCTTATCATTTGAATACTCTCAAAAGTTGATATAAATACTTTTCTTCTAAAAAATTGAGAGTAAGAAATTTCATTGCTTTTATGATTTGCGAAAATATTGACATAGGTCGAAACCTTGCATTCAAAGTCGTAGCACCAATACATGCTCTACAAAACTAATTCAATCTGTAAAAGGAATGATCCTATTACTGACAATAAAGAATCAATGCGCAAGGCATCTACTTCGTCTATCTCAAATGAGCTTCTGATTCTATTATTTTACACACACTTCATCTCTTGATCTCTTAATCAAATTGAATACGCAAATGATATTCAATATATATACACAATGTTATAGGAGTGTAGATGAAGAAAGTACAAAGCGGATGTGCTGTCTGTAGGAGATCGTGGGTGGCTACAGTCGTTGTCAAGTCTGTTAGCACAGTTGCATGGAGTGAGCATGAAAAGGGCTGTGACGTCAGCTTTTGCTGAGATGAACGTTGGTGAAGATTTTGCCTTTTCTATGACTGTGAGAATTTACTTGTATTTATGTAGACAGTCGCGTTTTATTCGTCTGTCTTATTTTACATGTAAATATGCAGACTATGCGACAACGATTTTAAAAATGCAGCATGAATGGAGGCAGATTAAAATGGGATTTAGGAGAGTAGAGGAGATAAATCCAACACCCCCCGTTAATCTGGATCCGTGAATGCCTTGATCTTCAGATTAAGCAATGTACAAAATTTGTTGTGTGCATTAACACTTAATGCTTTCGTGAATATATCTGCAACCATGTCCTGCGTTCTGTAGTACGTTAAGCTCACCTCCTTGTTGAGAACCTTGCCCCTGATGTAGTGATATCTGATTTCAATGTGCTTACTCCTAGAGTGAAATCTAGGGTTGGCCAATAAGGCAATAGCACTCCGATTATCACAGAATAAAATTGTAGGATTGTACTGATACAGATTATTGTCTGACAGTAAATTTCTCAACCAAAACGCTTCCTTAATAGATTGAAAAGCAGCAATATATTCTGCTTCTGTAGAAGAAAGTGCGATAGAGATTTGCTTACGACTGTTCCATGAGATATGACTGCCGTTGAAGAAGAATGTAAATCCAGATGTGGACTTACGATTGTCTACATCTCCTCCTCAGCTTGCATCAGAATATCCACTGAGCTGATGAAGATTGTCGTTGCTGACATCTCCATAGTAGATGCACTGGTCCATGGTAGCTCGAATGTACCTCACGACTCTTATGAGAGTCTTCCAATGGGTAATGCCAGGATTAGCCATATATTGGTTGAGTGAGCTTATTGCAAAAGAGATATCTGGTCTTGTGCAGACCATTGCATACATGAGAGATCCAAGTATCATAGATAAGGATACTGACACCACAAGAATGAGTGTTCTACATAAAACATTTGTTTCTTGCAACTGAGATTTTATCAGACCAATCACCTCTCTATTACATAAGTTCATCCCAATTTTTCACGGCTCCGAAATTATTGCATATGAAACTAAAGACCTGAGCATACGAAAGAGACTATTGGCTTGTGGATCTCTAGGTTGTGTCCCTCCTTGGCTAGAGGAACACGATATAGTTATAATGCAGATTGATCCAAAACATTTGCGACATGCGGTAGTTAGAAATGTAGAAGCTGAAAATAAACCCGTGAAAGTTGGTTGGATAAGAAAGATGAGAAATCAATGTGGGATGTGGAGGGTGGATCAAGAAGAAGAAACATATGTGGATTGGGACAAATGTGTTACATTTTTATCAAATTGGCATGTAGTAAAAAGTCATACATTAGAGATAGATGGAACATTAAAACAAGTTCCAGTTGCTTGGTATAGTGAGAGCTAAGAAAATACATTGTTCCTTCTTGGACATGAGCCCACTTTAGATTTGCTTTCATGTTGACACACATACAATGTTTTGTATATATATTTAATTATGATGATGAGATATAATTTATTTCATTCAACTTGTGTAACATTTTTTTTTAAAATATATGTCTAATTATGCGATAGATGTTTACCATATAGTTTGTCTCAAACATTTTTATATTTAGATAACAATGAATGTTTTTGTAAGTATGTTAAAGATAAATCAAACTACAAGAACTAGCACAATGCTATTGTTAGAAATAGCATTGCTGGATCATTATTTCATTCATTGTCAACAATCACAAATGTGCTTTTTAACATGAATTCATTTTCATGTTTGAGCATAATGTTTGGTGGCTTAATGATTCAAACATATGCAGGTTATTTAGCAATATTAGTTATGGAAGGTTACACACAAGACGATATTGAAAAGATTTTGAAGATTTTGTCGTTGGCCCAATGTAAACCATTGGTGCAGAATATTTTCAACAATTATAATACTAGGATGCAAAATCATGTGATTGGAGTGAATAATTCAGAAGGAATAAATTCCATCACAAAAATGCAAGTTGTTCAGGATGTCCCAAACGTCTTTTGACGTTTTAGCTTCAGCTATGTGTCCAATCTGTGTATCTGATGTATTGAGGATAATAAGCATGAAAGCTTTACCATCCTTTGATTTTCACTTTGAGTCTTCTGTGTCGTCTTCAGGTTTTACTTCTGTACCTATAACAACATCCCATAACTCATTGGCAATTAGCAAGGTCTTCATCTTAAATTTTCACAAATGATAATTGGATCCATTCAGCTTGTCTGCAATAAGACCAGCTTTACTTTGAGAATACATCTAGAACTTAGTTTGTCGATTGTATCGATGACGCTAAGATGCAGTAATGCCAACAACAAGAAATCAATTCTCTGATACTAAAAGGTTGAAAGGAACTGAAGAATATGATATCAATTTGATATCGCGTAAGATATCAGGTATTAGAGCTTTCACTCTGATATCGAAATAGTATTATGTCTTGATAGAGATCACAGATCTGATATCGTGGCGTTTCAGATAAAGGAAATAGTGATCTAGCACTGATACTATGATAGAAGCTCTGATACCATGTCAAAAATATGATAGATAATAGCAGCGAGAACTTCTTACTTCCAATACATGACTACGCCTATCAAAAATTGAACAAAGCAGTGGTGATGAAAATCACGTTCAATCTTTAGCAACTAAATTTGAAATCGCTAGATACTAAGTGATTACGTAGCCAAACATAAAGTATTGAATTCTTAGACAATTTCTATCAGTTACAAAAGCAATATAGAGATGCATGCATTCTGACATATATTGAATGCAATAAGAAGATAGAATTGATTCAGAAAAACAAAAATCAGATTCTAATGAGTGCAAGACAATAGCGGATAAAAACCGCGCACTCTAAGTTGTCTCTGAGTAACTGAGAATAAGTCTGATAATAAGCAGCTCTGCTGATAAGCAGTAGCGCAATAGCAACTCTAGAATAAATCTCTAAAGACTGAGCTAGAATGCTCAAGTGAGTTCAAGCTTGAAAGCTTGATAGAGAGCCTAACAACAATACTTTCTGATTGTGAACGATCTGCTTGATAAGAGCGCATGAAGCGTCATGTAATAACACTTAGCCCCTTCGCAATTCACAATAACATTTCAGATGATAAAAGAGATGAATGAACAGTTGATTTATACTAAGTAATTAGCTCGTCAAATGCGATTGCCAGTTTGATTTTTTTTAGCTCTAGTATCCTTCTATCCCCTCATCTCTTTGCTATAACATACATCTAAGATGTTAGATCTGAATCGAAAGGCTATATTAAGCCAAAGTAGGTAGGTTTCCCTTATGCTAAGTCTTGGAACCCAAGAGAGGCCAAGAGCTATGAAGAGTACGACACCCACATAACAACCAAAATGTAGAGTAAGAATAGATCTACCGTCTCCGTGCATTTTCTAGGATTTACTATAACTTTCAACCTCCGATAAGATGTAGCTTAGGCTTTGGAAGAGGCAGCTAGTGACAACTGCCACTTCTCTTATCAAAGTGACCAGTTTATAACCTCTACATTGTTGGAGTTAATATACACTCCTACTCACCTAAATTCAGTTCTTGAGCACTGTTCTCTCTACATTGAAAGCAGTCTTACTTGCATAAGTCAAACAGTTTGTACATACATCCACTTGAAGCAGAGCAGGATCAACTCGACTTCATTGACGTCGACTCCTTTGATATACCGACTTCGACTCCTTTGACATCTTCTCAAGGGCAAACAAGTCGACTCGACTCATTTGACACCTTCAACGATTGTCGACTATCACTAGTCAAAATGGAGCTCATCGTCTGCTCTCTGTACATTGTAGACTACGTCACCATTCACTGTGCAATAATTGCATCACCTCACGACTATTACCCGCACAGTTGTTATTTTCACGACTACTTCAACTACTATGTATATACATACAATAAATCAGTCATAACATAAACAATGAGACTGACAATCCATATACCATATACTTGAGTCAAGAATTAGTAGTAGTGTGAATCAGAGTTCCTCTGTGAACTCTTTTGTATCAGACTATCTGATTCTGTTGGATTTATCTCTTCTACTCTCCTAAATCCTATTTTAATTTGCCTCCATTCATGCTGCATTTCTACTCATGTTGTCGCACAGTCTGCATATTTACATGTAAAATAAGACAGGTGAAAAACTCGACTGTCTGCATAAATACAAGTAATTTTCCACAGGCGAAAAAGGTGAAAAACGTGACACTATGTTTTTCCACGTGATTTGTGACAGGCGAAAAAGACGAAGTGCCCTAGGAAAAGCGAAAGCACCCTGTAAATCAAATCCTAAGGCATTTGTCAGAGTGTGTCACATTTTTCGCATCTTCACCAACATTCCTCATGCTCATCCCATGCAATTGTGCTAACAAATTTGACAACGACAGCAGCCACCCACAATCTCCTATAGACAACACATCCACTTTGTACTTTCTTCATCTGCACACCTGTTGAATTGTGTATATATTGAATACCACCTGCGTATTCTACTAGTGTGTGTGAAAATAATAGCATCAGGAGCTTATCAGAGATAGACGAAGTAGATGCCTTGTGCATTGATTCTTTTGTATTGTCAGATATAGGTTTATTCCTTCTTACAGATTGGATTAGCTTTGTAGAGCACGCAGTTTCGTCCGCTATTGTCTTGTGCTCGACAACATTATTGACATGTATATTTTGCTATACTTAATCTGATAACAACTCTGTCTTGTTCTGTGTTCAGATTTGTGTCAATATTGCTATGCTTTTCTACATTCTGTCTGACTCTCTTATTGCTCAATCTGGTAATCTATTCTTAGCGAATTATTATTAGTCTAAATGTTGGCGACTACTATTTAGTCTTGCCTTTCGTGACTAATTCGCGACTGATTATCAGTCAACCTCAGTCTAGCTCTTCGCGAATCATTCGCGACTAATGATTTGTCTAGCTGTTCGCGACAAATTATTCTTCTAATGTTTTGTTGCTTAATGTTTGGCTACGTAATCAGATCGACTGTGATTTTTATCACTAACATTTTGTTCGTTTCTGATAACATAGTCATGCTTAGGGATAGAGTAATATAGCTCATTCCGCTGCGCATGAACACTTTCTGTTCGAGTTCGTTTCTCGTTTGAGTTTCGAGTTCGCTTCTTTTCGTGTTCGTTTCTTTTCGAGCTATTTTTGTTTCTCACACCCTCCTTCAACTTTTCCAACATGGTATCAGATCTATTTTTGTATCCTGATAAGCTTCCACAGTACAGGACTCTACTAGTCGATAGAGTAATTGTCTTCTTGTTCTGTAATTCAGTACCAGATTTTCATACTTAAGTCATTGATAGATTTTCCTATAGACTAATCTTCCACATGGATTCACAAGGGAAAGCCAGTCCTATCATGGACAAGCTTGACGGAGCCAATTACCATCAGTGGAAATTTAAGATGAAAACTGTATTAATGGCTAAAGAATTGTATGACGTTGTTATAGGTGCAGAAGGGAAACCTGAAGCAGATGATGCAACAATCGTAGATGGAAGCTGAAGGATGGAAAGGCTTTCACACTAATCATCCTCAACATTACAAATACCCAGATCAGCCATGTATCCGAGGCCCAAACATCAAAAGAAGTCTGGGACATCTTGAGCACACTATACAAAGTGCGAGATATAGCTTCCAAGCTACATCTCAGGAAGAAATTTTACTCCCTCAAGATGGCGAATGGTGATTCCCTACAGACTCACATCAATCAATTCAAGAACTTGCTAAGGCAAATGGCCGCTGTCAGATCTGCCATAGACGATCAAGACGTAGTGATGCAACTACTTACAAGCTTGCCAAGCTCATACGACAGCTGGGTGATGATCATCACGGCACATCCATAATTGACTCTTTCGAGAGTCATTACTATGTTGTTACAAGAATTCAGTGAGCAACACACAAGGTGCGCATCACTGAGGCTGCCCTTGCTGCCATAGGTATAGCATCTAGAACACAAGCCTCACCCAACCATAAATAGGCCAAATAGGCCATAAAGCCTTACATCGACCTCACCAATGATTTGCACTAGACCAACGACAGATACTTCCTTGATGCCATCACTAAGCTTTCCATACACGCAGCTGCCCAGCTCCTAAATAACTTCCTGATGGTTGGCAACCTCAGAAAACACCGCATCACTTCTCAAATCCTCCATCGGATAGTTGAGTCCTATACCAAGTGAGCCAAAGCCCCTCTTGAACCATATAACTGGTTCAAGACTATTTCCGGTGAGCTCAAACGAGCTATTAAGAGCAATACTAAGCAGCAGTTCGCTGCTGGCCCTTTGTCGTCTCTTCTAGCCGCCTCTTACCTGGAAAACAAAATCCATGGCTTCCACCTGGATTCTGTGCTTTCGGTCTATGAAGAAGCACCGGCCGAGTCGTCCCACCAAGCCTCCAGTTCACATAGTCGACGTCGTCCACGCAGCGAGATCGTCATTCCTGACTTGTCCTCCGCGTCACGACGTTGTACTAGGCATACAACGCCAGCTACGCTTCCGTCCCCTCCTGCTATTTGCACTGAACTTCCTATTCCCCATCTTTGTTGTGGATGCGTAGTGTTAATGTTTAGGGTTAATGGATGTTAGAGTTAGATGTGGATCTTCTATTCATGCTAAAATCTGAACTATACTATCGCTCTCATGGGAACGAACCTACGCGTGACAACCAACTTCGTCTCTTGATGCTAGATTGACTAGATCGTGGTTTGAGGTTAGGCAAGGAAAGAAACCCACTACAACAAGCCACTAGAGCTAAGTCCATTTTAGAATTGATACATAGTGATCTGTGTGGCCCCATGATCATTCCCTCTCTGAGTTCAACACTATATTTTATTACTTTTATCAATGACTTTTCAAGATTTACCAATATTATGTTCATGAAGAACAGTTTGAGGCTTTTAACTATTTCAGAGAATTCAAGCAGTTTGCTGAGACATAGACTAGTCGAAAACTCAAGACCTACGCACAGACAGTGGGGGAGAGTATCTGTCAGACGAAATATCCGAGTACTTATCATCATGCGACATTTATCATGAGTTCACCACTACAAACCACAACAAAATGGAGTAGCCGAGAGGAAGAACTGAACATTACTCAATGCAACACGATCGATGATGTCAAATGCTCAACTACCCAAGAATTTTCGGGTTGAAGCAATTTCAACAACTTGCTATCTGCAGAACTATTCAAGCACTAAAGTAGTCGACTCAAATACTCCATTTGAAGCCTTTCATGTATACAAAACAAGTCTGAAGCACCTCAGAGTGTTTGGTTGTCTTTGTTATGTATGGATTCCATCTGATCTAAGAAAGAAGCTCGACCCTATTGGCTATAGAAGTATCTTCATTGGATACTCGACATCACACAAAGCCTATCAAATCTACGATGTCGAATCGGGCCGAATCATAGTCAGTCAAGACGTCGTCTTCCTCAAAGATAGATTTTATGACCAAATAGAAGCAGCCAATGCAAGAGTTCATTCCAATGACTCCCATCACCATCGATAGACTCTTGACCTGTTGTTTCGACAACAATCGAAGATACCCATGTCACATCTAGTATGTGAGCTTCAGAATAATTCTTGATTTGGATAGCCGATACTCAAGTGTATAAGGTTATTAGTTATGTCTCATCATTCCGGACTTGGCCGGTAGAAGAAAACTACCACTGCCTGCATATAATGACCCAATATGCACAAATTAAGAAGCAAGGAACTCTTGGTAAGACACTGTTGACCTCTGCAATGAAGTGCCCAATGATGTCAAGGTAGAACATATCTACAAGATGACCAACCAACTACAACATGAAGTTGAGATAAAGACTAGCTTGGCAAAATTGATGAAAGTAAGATTGGACGAGCAACAACATTTTGATTCAAGTATTCGTACAATTTCAAAGTTGGGGAAGGGCCTTTGCTTGAGGGAGGTCGGCTAAGGCTGAAGGCCCTTTTGAAGGTGGAGCTGATGATAATTTTTTATTTCTCTTTTGTTTTAAATTGGTTTTTACATGCACCTTCTAGGTGGAATGTGCCTGTTTAAAAAGATAAAACTTTTTACAAGCACCTTCTAGTGGATGTGAGCAAAAAAGGGCCCACGGATTGCACCTGTTTAGGTGCATCCATTTGCTTTGTAACAAAAGTCATAACTAGTTCTAGGATCTGATTTTAGAATCAGAGTACAATGACAAAATCAATTACAGTAATTTCAAACGAGGCAAACCATTCTCCTTTTGCATTTAAGATACAATACTACTATAGAACATTGGTTCATTGCATTAAAATGATGATAAAACGTTGGTTCATTCCATTAAAATGATGATAAAACGTTGGTTCATTGCATTAAAATGATGATAAAACCCAAAGATAGATCCATTCAACATATAATAAACATACACATACACTGATCAAAATGACAATATCATCGAAGGATTTGATACACTCATAAATTTGGTAAATGCTCAAGTTTCTACTATCCAAGAGCGAATCCCTTAGCTGGGGGCCACTTGTTGGAGGCTGCCACTAGTGGATGCCTTTGTAAACAATGGGGTCAACGGCCACATGTCGCAGTCAGCATCTCCCTCGTACATCTAGGGAAGAGTGAATTGGAGGGATTGGGAATAAAGAATCCATGGAAGTAAGAGGCATCTTCTAGGTTGCCTTCTTCAACCTCCTCCTAAGGTAAAGGTTATTGCCTACTTAGAAGCTTTAAATGTCGGGTGCCCATGATCAAAAGGTAGAGCTTTAAGTGAAAGAGTATCAATGACACACTCTCTCACTTAAATTGCATGGTTGGGTGGGTAGTGACACAATCTCTCACTTAACTTGTACCCTTAGATGGGCGTCTAAGGCATTGGCATTTAAAATGCTTAAATGCAGAAAGGCTGAATGGATTCATATGTGAGTTCCATAAACACTGAGAGAGTAAACATCCTGGACAAACCTCAGGTAGTGTTCTTGCATGATTAAGATTGTGAAAGAACAGCACCTTGTTCGTGATGAGTAACACCGTTATTCAGTCGATCACATGAATTGATATAGTGTTCGGTAGTACCGTTACTCAGTCGATCACATGAATTGATATCCAGATTATTAGATCAGAAAAATACAAAAGCATGATGCGTGATGCTTTTTTGTGTGTCTGAGAGTTCTCAGTCTATTGGAGAGTAGGACCCATTATCAGGGAAAGGTGTATACCGTATGCATGCAACAATTACGACTGCTTACAGAAATCACAGAGCGATGCATTGATGAAGTAAATACTAACATTGATGGACGACATCGTACATTTTCAACACTGCACCGTGAAAATACGTCTAATACATCTGCAGCAGCTTTTTGCACTCGGTAAATAAACGTATGAATCAAACCAGACTCGTTGAACGGGATAACTGTGGAGGTTTTCATGTATAAGACACGCTATTCAGTTACGGATTTTGCAAAGCACAGCTCCAAATTTAGATGTTGATTTGAGGATAATATCACATGATACGCAAGCAATGTCAAGCTGCATGCAGCAAGCTTTGGTATCCGCCATCATTTGTGATGATCGTTATTTCTAATTTGAGATTATTCATCGTTTATTGATAGTTATACATGCGACTCTGCGATAAAATATAGGATTCGGTGGTCTGGATATTGCTGGCCATATCAGAATAAACTATAAACCTAATGAAAGAAACAGCGCCAGCGAAGCATGCACTCTTATGCTAGTTCAGCAAATTAGTATCTTGACGATGCTTTGCTTCAGCTGCAGTTGGACAATTTTCTCAAAAGTCAATAACTTCAGGAATTTTCACAGGCAGATCATGAATACAATCTATCCATGGGCTGCATTTCGGGACACCTATGTCTCTGAGAGCCCTCCACACCGCACTATTGCATTTAAACCCGCTACCGAACGCTATCTGCCATGTTCTGTCTCCTTTCTTCATTCTACATTTGGCTTCAATGTAAGCAAGCTCATACCAGATAGAAGACGAAGAAGTGTTGCCAAACCTATAAAGAGTCATGCGAGACGACTCGACGTCTTGGGATTCAAGCTTTAGCGTCTTCTCAACCACGTCTATAACTGTCTTGCCACCCGCATGGATGCAGAAATGTTCAAAAGCCCTCTTAAAGTCAGGTATGTAAGACTTGATCTTCGAGTTGAACAACTTTTTTGCCACAATAAAAGCGACGAAGATGAGCTGCTCTGACAACGGTAATACCAAAGGGCCAAGAGATGAGATGTTTGTTTTAAGTGCATCGCCAGCGCTAAGCATCAGATCCTTTGTCAACGTTACTCCAGTTTTTCCTTCCTCATCTTGCTCTTGGAAGACGCATCTGTAACTGCCATCGACTGCGCCTTTGTGAGTGCGCACTGTGTACAAGAGTTGATACTTTGCCCGCGATCTGTCGATGCTTTTGTTTGAAAGAAGAACCGCTGCTCCTCCAACTCGGAACAAACAATTAGGAAGAAGCATCGACCGGCGATTGCCAAAGTAGACGTTTTGCGTGATATTTTCGGTACTGACAACAATAGCGTACTTATTGCTATGGACATGCAGGAGTTCTTTTGCCAGATCTATGGAGATCACTCCTGCGCTGCATCCCATGCCACTAAGGTGGTACGATAGAATGTTACTGCGCATTTTATAATGGTTGACAATCATGGAGGAAAGAGATGGCGTAGGGTTGAAAAGGCTGCAATTTGTAATGAGGATATCAATGTCCTTGGGTCTTACCCCCGTCTTCTCCAGTAGTTCATCCAAGGCAGCAAAAATAACCATCTCTGACTCGCGACGCGCTGCAGTAAAATCTGGCATAGGTGGAAGGTAATGAATGCTCTCAGGCAAAACTGTAAGCTCGCCCAAGCCTGATCTCGCCAAAATCCGATTTTGAAACTCTCTGCTTTTCTCGTTGAAGCAATTGCCGAGGATGCTGTGTTCTATAAAAGCTGAGAACGGCGCACGAAGATGGCTTGGAGGCCTGAAGCATGCAAAATCTATCAGATAAACGGAAGGCTGCCTACAAATTACATAGCTTATTCCCATAAATAGGAGGAAGACAAAGGCAACTATTGAGCTAGTTAGTTTAGAATTCTGCAAATGACTCCACAGCTGCATCACATCGTCAGCCCGCAAATGCGCCAATTGGAACAGCATCACCAGAATCATGGCTTTCGTGAACGTCTGACGGATCACTCGCTCATAGAGATAAAAATAACCTAGCTTGAAGTAGTTCAACTTCGAACTGTGCATCCAATCCGGTTCGAGCCTAAACATTGATAGAGTTTCAGTAGAATTCTGCTCTCTGTCATCTGCTTCTGTCTTCATTTTACAGAATATGGATTCGAAGTTCAAGATCGTGTTGTACGCCTGTATGTTCTTTTAGGAATCCCAATGATCAGTACTGCTCTCATGAGAAACTAAATGCAACGTGGTGGATGTAGCCAGAGGATTTAGAGTTATCGCCGCGCAGCAATTGGGGAAAGAGTCTGATGTAATGGAGGAGAAAGTTGGCTGGAGAAATTGCATCTATTCACCTACTCCCAACAGCCTCCCTTTTTGAGATTTTGACATCTTCCTGTCCACATACTTTTCATCTACCAGGTATCCAAACAAGCTCATTTTACGAGGCACATTATCTTACATAATCGCCAAGAACGAAGCAACAATCGTGAATAGCATCTTATTTTTACAATATCAACAAAGCAATAGCACTTACTTCCAGTGAGTGATCATTACATTTACGCAGATCCGAGAATCCTCTGAATGATATGCCAATCCGAGAATCCTCTGAATCATGATATGCATTAAATAGCACCGATCTACCATGATTTCTAACATAGTTGGTGCTTAGCAACAGTGTTTCAATTTCCGGACTACATATTATTGGGTAGGCAAGACATCGCCATCTCGCCGCCCCGCCAACAGGTACATGGAAGCCAAGACTAAACTTTTCTTAGATCGGATACAGTTGCTTATCGCGATCGGAGTAGCAAAGCATTTGACGTGCCACCCAGTGACTGAAGTAGCAGCTTGGCCTTGTCAAATTTTGCAAATTAATCGGTGGTTTAGGAAGGGGTTGGGCATCCGGATTGTTACTTAATGACAGACGTGTATCAATTCAAGAATCAGTAACTATTGTTATTAAAGCTGGGTATTTGCTATTAAACCAGAAGCGTGATGCATAATCGACATTCAAAAATTCCCTCAGCGTGGTTCATGATAATCGACGTTCGAAAAGTTTTCGCTGATATGGCACACTCATTTGTTAACACTGAGCTCGGCCGCTATTATAATACAGCAGGGTAGCATGGCCTTTCTTGTCACCTTTTCATTCACAGATAATGTTGAGTATCTATTGATTGCAAAAGCTGTCTCCTTAATCTATCCACCTCTCCATTTGGTTTGTACTTTGTACTTGATATTGTATACCCACTTGTTCCCTGCTGCTTTCCTCTTTTCTTGTGGCAGTCTATTCCAGGTTTCATTTTTCTTTATTGAATCCATTTCCTCTTTCATTGCCATGTCCCACCCTTTCCATTCTTGGTTCCGCGGTTGCTTTCCCCTATGAATGCCATTTCCATCGTATCTTTCTAGATGTTTTCGTGGGTTTAGGATATTTTGCCATCCATTTCTTCATCTACTCCAGTTTTGGATCATCTCCATGTTCACCTTCATTGGCACATATGGTTATTCATTCTCTTTCACGGACTTTGGGCTTGGATTAGATTTTTTTGTCATTTAGCCAATCAAAGTGAAGGAGTTTTACAAAGTGTTAATTCCAATTTTAATAAATCTTTGTTAGTGTGCATCTATATATATATATATATATATATATATATATATATTATTGATTGCCGATGCTTTTGACGATGGCAAGATTTGATTGAGGATTGTTTTCTCATGCGGCTGAAAATATATATATATATATATATATATATATATATAGAGAGAGAGAGAGAGAGAGAGAGAGAGAGTAGAAAAGGGAGAGAGAAGACATAGCAAATGGCTCGAGGGCTAGAGGGAGGGGGCGTGTGTGTCCGTGTTTGTGTGTGTGTGTGTGTTGTTTAGAGTTTAGGAAAATGGAGAGGGGTAGAGGGAGAGAGAGGGGGGAAGAGAGAGAGAGAGACAGACAACGATGTTGTGTTTAGAGTTGAGAGAGGGAGAGGAAAAGAGAGAGTGTGGGTGTGTGTTTAGGGTTTACAAAAGAGAGAGAGGGAGAGAGGGGGTATGTGTTTGGGGTTTAGAAAAAGAGAGAGAGATGACCGTCTACCCTACGTTCCCTCCCTTTCGTAGCCCAACAATCTTTCTTTTCCACCCTCCTTCCTTTCACTTTCCCTCCCCTTTGACTTCATACATTTAATATAGCTATATTGTTGTTTTCTAACATAGCTTTGATATGTGAAGAAAGCATTTCAACTCTAAAAGCTAACCCTAACCTTGTTTATCCCATGTTGCACCTCTCTTTTGCCTTCTAAAATGCCATATAAAACCCCCTCCGAAACGTCTCTACACCCCCTTTCTATATCCTTCAAACTTCACCCCAATCACCACTTTTGCTCTCCCAAACCCTAATTCTTAACCCATCTCTAACCTTACCCATACTCTAAACCATAAACCTAATCCTATTTTTCCCTCTTTTTTTACCCCCTAAAGTCTATGTTACATTTTCCAAGGAACGTTCCTAGCTCTCCCCCAACCTCGGTTCTATCTCCCCACCCCCGTATCTCATAAACTATTAAGGCACTCCTACCCCCCTCAAATAAAGTCCTAGATTACTTATCATCACAGTAACTTGATGATAAAGTAAACACAGAGTAAGTGGTGGGGATACAAAGCTTCGACAAAGATAGAAAAAATCCACACAAAACTGGCTTGCATAACTTGAGTCTTGGACGAAGATCTCATATGGAAATTGCATGGTTTTGTGTGACATAAGTGGCTCCACAGTAGGAACTCCAATAAGATGTATTAGCAAAATCCAAGAGACAATTGTCATCCAAGTTAATATTCAATATCAAAATTAAAAATCACCATAGTACTTATTAGGTGACTTCACACAGTGATCAAAATATGCTTCAATATTTTTCTTCAATTCTAAAACTACAACGATTTTGACTAAAAATAACGTGTTGATCCACATATCTAAAAATAACTTCATGAAGTTTCAAACATGAAAAGAGATCAAATGAAGAAGTGGTGAAGGTATTTACTAAATGGCTATCATTGTCAGCTTTTAGTCACTTTGTTTCTCTTCTAACTGCTTCGGTCCTGGTTTCCAATTCAATTCGAAGTGCTAAATGCTGCTGCAAAAACTCCTCTCTTTGTCTTTGTATGAGTTCCTTGAGCTGAGAACAAAATCATTTAGACTCAACACCACATGGTTGTGGACTTAAGTCTGTTGAGCTATATAAGTAGATAATACGATGTCAAAAAACTAATTGATTGCAACTTTTTTTAACTTGGATACAAACATTGGTGTAATTCAAACAAAACATCACATTTTAATGTCAATAATCGAAAATGTAAGCCCTATTATCTTTTCTACATTATCAAGAACATGCACCTACATTGAGCATGTGCATAGACAATGTTACAATGTCAAGTGCTACAACATGAAGTTTGACAAAAGATTTCAAGTCTTAGAAGTTTGAAGCGGATAGGAAAAAACCATTTTGTCTAACTTTGACAACAAAGAGCCATCCTTTTTTTATCCCCTATAATAGACTCCAAGACAAAAATATAATTTTCTTTCTTAAAACCTTATTTAGCTTGGGTGCCATTTTCATCAAGATTTTTTCTCTCATCATCTCAAAAATCTCAAAAATGGTTAAATGAAATCTCAAATGTGCCTCATAATAGTTTCATCTTCAGTTATCACTTGAGTCAAGATAAATATGTATATATATATTGACTGAAAAAATGATCTCAATATCACTATTTTAGATCAATTGAATGTAAAGTGCTACTAACTCCTAAGACTTTGCAGTTGAACAATATCTTACCTCTCTAAAATATCTCATTGGACATAAAATATCTTGGAAACTGGGCATGGGCATGGATAAGATCATTACTTGACATCAGGATAGTTAGAATTAAAGTAGAATCATTGTGCTACTGTACTGTGGGTCCTATCAGTGGATAAGAATCAGTTGGCCTCGCCACGAGGCAAGTCGACGGGACACGTGTCCCGCCAACGGCAACCTGGGTCATGCATGGGTTGCCTGAGTGAACAACTATATGTACAGTGTAATTTCGTTTTGAGAAATATAGTTGCTATGTGAGCTTGTTGTGGAGAGTGTTTTATGTCTGTGTTACTGTGTAGCATGATCTATGTTCCTGTGCAAAGCAAATTCTAAGTTGGTATCAGAGTGGTACAGGGAGCGTACACAGTATAGCATCGTCGTTGAAGAGAGCTTTGGGAGAACTGTCTTCTGAGAGTTCGGGGTTTACAGCAGGTTGAAGACGGAAGGAAAAACACTGGTGCAGAGAGTTTAGCACACAGAAGCTTGGTTAGCTTGAGACTGTGTGAGGATTCAGAGACAAGGGTTGTCGGCTGAATCAGAACCTCGGCAAACGGAATTTTGAAATTCCGAAGCAGGCTATTCGGTGTTTGCAGTCAGTGTGCAATCATTCGGACACCGTTTGACAAACAGATTGAAGCATCAGCTTTCCAATGGTAGGGCGACCTCAGAGCAATTGATTTGGCCAGCCAGAGAGCTGTGAAAAGCAAGCCAAGATCAAAAGTTGCAAGCAAAACCTTGGTCAAGGGTTTGGAAGCCAAATACTTGGTTTTCTCTCTATTCTGAACTATTTTGGTTGCTGTGAAATCTCAGGAGAAGGGCGCCCTAGCAGTACGAATCAAACCTGAAGTGGCCGTGGACAGCTGCAAGCAGTACAATGCGTTGGATCTACGGGTGGCCAAAACCCTGCAGCCATAGCTTGAAGCTCGTGAAGGAGAAGGAGGCCGCGAGGAGGCTATCATGCGCGGTGAAGGGAGTGGAGCTGTAGCGCTCTGAAGTGTCCAACGGCTGGAGTACCCTATTTCAACGTTTTGGAAAGATCACAGCTATAGGATTGAGAGTAGATATGGATCGACGGTTGAGATCGCGCTACTTAAGATGAATATCCACAGTTGGATCAAAATCGACCTTTAGATGGAGTCTGAAGGGTAGTTGAAGAAGGCAAAGAGGCTTTGAAGTAATTATAGCCATTCAACTTCAATAAGAATTTTCACATTGAAAGTTGAGTTGGGTTCCAAGTTCATGAAGTGTGAAGTTTCTTCACTCTGAAGAAACAGTTCAAAAACGAGAAAAGTCCCTATTTTTGGGTCCTTTGTCCGTTTTGACCCAAACGAAAGGCTATAACCTCCAAACGAAGGGCACCCGGACTGTACCTGCAAGTACGGTACAGCAAAACAGAGTGATTGCAGCTGAGAAAGTGTTCGGAGTGCGCCAAAAGTGATTTCACCATTCCACTGGGCACGTAGTTGGGAGTTGACGACTGAGTGCATTTCGGAAGGCGACGCCGATTTGGCTTTCAAATTGGTGGAAAAGTGGCGAGTGGCCTGGTAAAGGAAAAAGTTCAGGTCATTATTTTCAACTTTTGACATCACTGTTGGCCTCAGCATACTATTTTTAGCCTACGGTATAAGTTTCAAGCAGTTTTGCGATGGCAAACATGGGAGAGTCCATTTTGAGTGAAATTAACAAATTGGACGGGATTTCCAACTATGCAATGTGGAAATTCAAAATGAAAAACATACTGATGGAGAAAGACGTGTGGGAAGTCATCACAGGCGATGAGAGAAGGCCGCGAAATGAAGCAGATATCAAAGTGTTCGACAAAAAGTTGAGAAAAGCTTTGACCTTCATTAACTTGTCAGTGAAGGATCACATCATTACCCACATTTGATGCTGTTACATCCAGAAAGGCATGGGATGTGCTAAAGGAGTAGTTCGAGACGTCAAATCCGTCAAGAATCATGTTTCTGAAGTCAAAGTTGAATAGTGTCCGCATGGAGCAAGGAGAGCACATTCAGACGTATATGACCAGAATCAAGACAATGAGGGACGAACTGCATTCTATTGGTGAGCGCATACGTGATGTGGAGCTGGTGCACAATGCATTGTGTGGCATTGCAGAACCCTATCAGATGTTTGTGAGCGGAATAGCATCAAGAGAAATATTGTCAACCTTTGACGAGCTCATAGGAATCTTGATGCAGGAAGAGCAACGGCGAGAAATGGTGAAAGCTAGACGTCAAAATACTGACGATCAGGCACTTGCAACACGCGAGAAACAAGGCAAGGGCAAGGGCAAGAAGAAGTCTAAGCAGCAATTTGCCAAGTCTCAGGAGGATGAGGGATCTTCCAGTAAGACCAAGAAGAAAGGCAAGTGCTTCCATTGTGGTAAAGTGGGCCATTGGAAGAGAGAATGTCGCAAATTTTTGGCAGAACAAGACAAGGAGAAACCAAAGCAAGCAGGTAACCTTGTCGATGAGGGTGAGATTGAAGACTCTAGCATCTTCATATCTGCATTGTCATCTAATCAAGATAATCAAGCGTGGTATATTGACTCGGGAGCTACAAGACACATGACAAGTAACAAGAATTGGTTCAGTAGCATGAAAGTGTTGGATAATGGAACGTCTGTTTCACAAGCAAATGGTGAGGTGTGCAAGATCAAGGGGATAGGCACTGTTTCAATCCAACTACCTGATGGCAAAAGCAGGATGATTAGGGAGGTACTTTACGTACCAGGTTTGAAAAAAAATCTACTTTTTGTTGGAGTCATTACTGATCAAAAGTTGAAAGTAGAATTCACCCATGATCGTTGCTTTGTGAAGGATGTGAACCAAAAGTTCAAAGTTATTGCGGATGGAGTAAGAGAGCCCAATACAAAATTGTACAAGTTGAATGCTACAATCAAGGGGCAACATGGACTTGTATCGTCCATTCCATTGCAAACTGAGTTGTGGCATAAGAGACTTGGTCACTTGAACTTGGGAAGTCTCAGTTTGATGAGAAAATTGGAGATGGTAACAGGATTGCCTACCATTGAAGACCACTTAAAATCGATGTGCGAATCATGTGTATATGGAAAGCAGCATCGAGAGAAGTTCAATAAAGGGGGTGTTGCAAGAGCAAAAAACATCTTGGATTTAATCCACACAGATTTATGCGGGCCTATGAGGAACATGTCCTTAGGTAAAGCCTTCTATTTTATGACCTTTATTGATGATATGTCACGTAAGACGTGGATCTACTTCTTGAAAAAGAAATCAGATGCATTTGACAACTTAAAGAGCTTCAAAGCATTGGTCGAAAATCAGACAGGTAGGAAGATCAAAGTCCTAAGATCAGATAGTGGAAGTGAGTACAAGTCTAATGACTTCAATGATCTTTGTTAGCAATGTAGGATTAAAAGACAATTTACGCAAGTTCATACTCCTGCTCTCAATGGTGTAGCTAAGCGCAAGAATCGTATGATTGTGGAAAGTGCCAGATCTATGCTAGCTGAGATGAAAGTACCAAAGGATTTTTGGTCAGAAGCATACAGTCCGGCAGTCTATCTTCAAAATAGAAGTACTATCATTGTCATACCAAAGATAACACTTGAGGAAGCATTCATGAAAAAGAAACCAAAGGTGAACCACTTGCGAATCTTTGGATGTAAGGCCTTTGTACACGTTCCTAAGGAAGAGAGACGTAAACTTGATGTAAAAGCTATCAAGTGTATATTCCTAGGATATGATGATCGTGTGAAGGGCTATAGATGTTTTAATCCAGTGGAAAACAAAGTCCATATAAGCCGTGATGTTATCTTTGATGAGTCCAAGATGTATGAAGATGAGGATGCTGAGAAGATAGAGACATCCAGTGGGAAAGATGGTATAGTGAGGATACCACCTGATAATGATCCATTCATTGACCTTCCGAGTGATGAACATGAGGATACATCTCAAGAAACTACTACTCAACCTCAAGAGATAGGTTGGAGAGGTAGGGACAAACCTTTTGGTGCAAGAAGGATTGAAATTGCAAGTGACAAACGCAAGGAGAAGGATGTACCGTGGGATACATTTTCACCAGGAAGCCGATCACCTGACAAGAAGCTCCCAAAGTGGTTTGAGAGATTGTTAGAGAGCCGCGACATGATTGGCTTTCCAGGATCATCTAGCCAGGGAGAGCTACAAAGATCAACAAGAGAGAAGACACAACCTGAGAGGTATGAAGCAAATTATGCTCTCTTATCTGCATTATTCAAAGCAAAGAACCTTCGACTTATGGTGAAGCGAAGGATGATGACATTTGGGTCAAGGCCATGGGAGAGGAGATGGAGTCAATTGCTAAGCATAGCACATGGGACTTAGTAGAACCACCAGTTGGCAAGAAACCCATTGGTTGCAAATGGGTATACAGGACTAAGTACCATGCAGATGGAAGTATAACAAAGCACAAGGCAAGGTTGGTGATCAAAGGGTATGCACAAAGTAAAGGCATCGACTATGAGGAGACCTTTGCACCGGTATGTAAGTGGAATACTCTACGTCTACTTGTTGCTTTAGCTTCACATTTTGGTTGGCCTTTGCATCAGATGGATGTGAAATCTGTTTTTCTGAATGGTGAGTTGGAAGAAGAGGTGTTCATGGATCAACCTGAAGGCTTTGTAGCGAAGGGACAGGAAAATAAAGTATGTCGCTTGAAAAAAGTGCTTTATGATCTTAAACAAGCACCACGTGTGTGGTATAGCAGGATTGATGCCTACTTTCGTTCAAAGGGGATGATGAGAACACACTCTGATCCAAATCTATATGTCTTATGCTTTGATGGTATGGTTGCTTTGATTGCTCTTTATGTTGATGACTTGATTATTACGGGAAATAATCAAGAGATGATAGATATGATCAAGAAAGACCTCATGGAACAATTCGAGATTGTAGCACAGAAGAACAACTAGCTGATATTTTCACTAAGCCACTTGTTGGAGAAAAGTTTGATAAGTTTAGATCAAAACTTTCTGTACTTAAAGTTTGTTGACTTTAAAGCTATGTATATGACTATGTATAAAGTAGACTCTACTTTAAGGGAGAGAGTTAGAATTAAAGTAGAATCACTATGCTACTGTACTGTGGGTCCTATCAGTGGATAAAGATCAGTTGGCCTCGCCACGAGGCAAGTCGACGGGACACGCGTCCCACTGACGGCAACCTGGGTCATGCATGGGTTGCCTGAGTGAACAACTATATGTACAGTGTAATTTCGTTTTGAGAAATACAATTGCTATGTGAGCTTGCTGTGGAGAGTGTTTTCTGTCTGTGTTACTGTGTAGCATGATCTGTGTTCCTGTGCAAAGCAAATTCTAAGTAAGATCACAAAATTAGAGCTAGATCATACTGTTATAGGCAATATAAGTTCTCAAATTGACTCTGTAAAGTGAATATCAACTGATCATACACACTTTCAAAGTGAATCGTTTTCTCATAGAAACAGAAATGGAGTGCAAGAGGACAGAAATGAGTGTTGGATACCTTCTTGCCAGCCATGACAGAATGCACAAAAGTCTCTTTCTTTGAAGTTTTCGCAGCACTAAATTTCGTTCGTCTTCAGAATCCAACTCATCTGAAGATTTATAGAGATGTGTTGGACCTTGAACTTCAATGGGGCCCGAAGGCTTATCAAACTTGCCTTTCTTCAATTTCATCTTCTCTTTTTTCTTCTGTCTCTTAGCCCGTTTCTTGGCAGTTCGTTCTTCTACTGCTTTTATCCTTGCTTCAATTCGTGCGAGAAACTCGGCTTCCTCTTCTCGTTTTTAATAATCTACTTCCCCTGCATCCCTGCTCCCTGAGCCGCATTCGACGCTACTATACAGCAAGCAAACATGAAACAATCTCTTGTCAGGAACACAAGATAATCAACCTAACACAAAAATCTAATATTGAGAGCGATCTATCTCTGATTGTACCAGGTTCTGATGAGTCAGGTCTAATATTCAGATGAGTCATATTTAGAAGATCCAAGTCTAATATCTGACTCATTTGAAGATTCAAAGAAGATTTGTCTCTGATTGTATTAGGCTCTGTCTATCTGTCTGTTTGATCAACGGGGCCACAAGCTTCATGTTTACTCTCTGTATATTCAATTCTGTCTCCTTTTATTCCCTGCATTTTCCTTGTGTTGATATGTAGCTTCACCGGTTAACACCTCCCCTTTTTCTCCCCTTATTCTGCAGCTATTCCAACATATATTGCCTCCACGTTTTTTTCAGATTCTTGCGTGCCCTTTCTCTATTTTTAATATTTGTCCTTTCTATATTTTGCCTGTAGCTTTTAACTTTTCTGTTTTCTTGTTTGCTCTGTGTTGTGCATTTCGGTTACTCGATGAGGCTAAGGTGGCTATAATAACTGCAAGAGTCTGGATTCTGGATTCTGTGGCAGCATTAAAGAGCTTGGATAAGCATATGTCTAATCAACCTAATATTGAAAGCGAGATCTCTTCTGTCTGTCTTTGAGAGAGAGAGAGAGAGAGAGAGAGAGAGAGAAAAGAAAAACAGAAGCTGAAGATCATTTTCTCATGAACTAATTGTTTCAGAAGCTGAAGATCGTTCTCTGGCAACATGTGTATGTTTTTTCTGTGAATCACCTGTGAACCTGATTTGAACATGAATCACTCACACCCCTAGAGAGAGAGAGAGAGAGAGAGAGAGAGACTGGATCGCGATCGCGAGAGAGAGAGATATCGATCTCTAGAAAGGGGGAAAATTTCAAACCTACTTGTATGTGTGTGTCAAAAAAAAAATTAGCATGACATTTTAGTTTTTTTTTTTAAAAGCATGACATGTTTTGTTGGTAGAGCGTGACATTTTCAGCGGCACAGGGTTAATTTTTTTACGGCAACCCTTACATTCTCTCTTAAATATCTTTACATCTATAGATATATATATATATATATATATATGTATATCATAATCAGACATTGCTACTTTGCCGACATCGATGGATGGCAGAACGTTGCACTCATCTATCAACGATGAAAGACAGAGGTGGATTCCTCCTATGTCAATCCTTCCTGTGATGTGGAAAAAAATCGTGTATATTTTTTGATTAAGAACTTTAACAATTTATTGAGGTCATAAGTGTTTGGACAACAATCTATGAGTGGGTTCCAAGTTACTTCAGAAACTTGAAGAAAACCCTTGGATCTTTATACAGTTATGGTTGCTTGCTGATCTGATCAATACTCTTACTGTGAAAGTATTGAAAATGTAGATGTTTAAAAAAACTTTACTGGTGGAAAGTTGGGAACAAAAAAGACTATATCCAGTTGGTCCCTGATGTTTTCAGCGGCCCTGCCCTAGACCCGGCATCCAACTTGGTATTTCTATGCATGCAACCAGCATAGAAGCACACCTTAAATCCTCTCCAAATTGCAGTTGCATCTCTAACCTCAACCATTACGTATCAATCCTTTATTTCTCGTAAGCTGATTAAGGGAATCAAATGACTTCACCAGGTGCTATGTTTGTAATATTCCCTTCCTTTGTCGTTCATTATAAAGAGAACGAATGGAAAAGCTTTCAGAAATTTTGAAAAAGTTATTGAAGTAAAGCAAGGCATATGCTTCAAAGGATCAAAACGACATTTGGACATCAATTTACAGTAATAAAAAATGTTGGATAACAAATCGCATAGATTCTGATTGAATCGTTTGCACCTGGGACTTCTACTTTGCATGCTGGATTTTAGACGCTCGGAACTCCCATTTGCCTCTAGATTTTGTTGAGTGGTGGCGATTGAGCTTTGTAAATCTTGAAGCCTCGCTAGGGCTTCCACCTGCATAGCAATATCTTTTACAGATAAGCAATTGGACACCGCAACAGAGGAACGGCTCAATAACATTTGCATACCCCCCTTTCAAATGACAATAGAAATGCATGACAACACATGATAGAAATGTGTTTCACCTTTTCAAGAGTGCACAAAATCATTGGAGCCATCATCCTCTTTGAAACCTGTTACAAAGGCGGCACCTTGAAGATTAACATCAAAGGAAAACAACCATTGATATCTCAAATAGCTTCAGCAAACAGCCGATCATACTAACACTTCACAAGAAGAAGAAGAAAAAATCCAAGACAGAGCTATCACTTTCTCTGAAACCTGTTACAAACGTGGCAACCTTGAAATAGAGATCAAAAGAAAATAAATATGGATATCTCAATTAGCTTCAGCAAATATCCAAACATCCAATTTGTAATTCTATTTGTTGATTAATATGTCTCCTCTTGCTTCGTTGGAATAATCGTTAGGGAAGAGGTGAACCTAGCATCTACGCATTTAGTTTTGCAAGCGGACGGAGCTTCTAAAATCTTGCACAGCCTGAATGGTTAGTCAATGAAGAGGTGAAGCGTATGGCGCTTGGCATCTACGCGTTTAGTATTACATGCGGACAGAGCTTCTCAAAACTTATTGAAGAACTAAAATCTTGCATGGTCTGAATGGTTAGTTAATGAAGAGGTGAAGCGCCTGGCACTTGGCGTTTACTCGATTAGTTTACTCATTTACTCGTTTATCGATGATGCTTGCGCTTGACAATGCAAATGGATTTTCCATAGCAAAGGTAATTGTTCCAAGAAGAAGCCTGCATATTATCCAGAATCATGATCGCAAATGGCGATGGATCGAAGAAAGAAGAATGGACTGTGCGGCCGTGTATTGCCTATTGAGAGAGAGAGAGAGAGAGAGAGAGAGAGAGAGAGAGAGAGAGAGAGAGAGAGAGAGAGAGATGGAGGGAGGGAATATACGATTTGAAATCTATGTGTGTGTGTGTGTGTGTGAAAAAAAAAAAGACTGTGTTGTTTTTTAACCATTTTTTTTAGAGGATTTTTAGCTTTTGCTTTTGTAAATGCGTGACATGTTTCGCGGGCAGAGCGTGACATTTTTGGCGGCACAGGGTTAATTTTTTTACGGTAACCCATACACTCTCTCTCTCAAATATCTTTATATATATAGATATAGATACACTAGTTGCTTGTGCCCGTCGATGATAGGTAATGGGCACTTATCCACAAAAAGTGTTTATATATATTTGGAGGCTGTGTTTTTTTTACCATTATTTAAAAACCTATTTTGCTTCTTCTTTTGCAAATGGGTGACATTTTTTGTCGGCAAAGCGTGACATTTTTGCCGTTAAAAGCATGACATTTTTTACGGCATCTCACACATTCTCTCTTTAAAATAATTTTATACTATGTGTGTGTGTGTGTGTGTGTGCTAGTGGGTATGCTCGTAGTTGATGGGCAGGCGACGATCTGGGTGACGACCGATGATTTGGATGATGGCAGATGGTTTAGGAGGAAAGCTGATGGTCGTTGGCAGGTGGCCGATGTGTGTGCATGTATGTATGTGGCCGAAGTGTGCCTACCGATGGCGAGTGGCCGATGGGTGTGTGTGTGTGTGTGTGTGCGCGTGTGCACACATGATGATGCGGAGAGAGAGAGAGAGAGAGATAGAGAGAGACCCTCCCCTCTCGGCGCACCCTCCCTTCCCTTGTGCCCTTCCTGTGCCCCCTCCCTTGCGCCCTGTCCTTGCGCGTGCCCTCCCTGCACCCTCCCTGCGCCTTCTTCAAGGCGCCCTCCCGTGTGCCCAACTCATGCCCTCCTTGCGCGCCCTCCCTATGCGCACATGCCCTTCATGCACCCTTCTCCCATGTCCCCTCCCTAGAGAGAGAGAGAGAGAGAGAGAGAGAGAGAGAGAGAGAGAGAGATCCTCCTCAAAGAGGGAGCTCTTGAGAGGTAGAGAGAATGAGAGAGTAAGAGAGAGAGAAAAGTGACTGGGAGAGAATAATAGCAACTTTTAAGTTTTGGAGGGGACCTACCAAATAGAGTGTGCTCACCAATGGTGTGTGTGTGTGTGTGTGTGTGTGTGTAAGTGCATGCGCGCGCGCGTGAGAGAGAGAGAGAGAGAGAGAGAGAGAGAGAGAGAGAGAGAGAGAGAGAGAGAGAGAGAGAGAGAGAGAGAGAGAGAGAGAGAGAGAGAGACACCTTCCCACTCCACCTCCCTTGCACGCCTCCCTGCGCCCTACTTAAAATGCAAAGGGCTTTAGCCTCTGTAAAATCAAAAAGATCTAATATGTCCGATCATGTCAAAAAACAGTCATTATTAATATTGTACATCGGCAAAGTGATTAAAGATTTAAAACTAGGAGAGAGAGTGGTAGCAATATGAGGTCCTATAAATAGAGCCCTATTTCGGGCATGATCAAAATTAGTACAATCATCATCACTGACTGTTGTATCATGAAAGGAATATTCTGTATCTACAGGCTTGAATTTCACAGGTTTACTACCACTAGAAGAACCAGTCTCAAAAGTGGAAGGAGAAGAGGTATCCGAATCGTCGAAAATATTTAACAAAAGATAAAAAAACAAAAACAGATTGAAAATCCAAGAACCTACATTTTTTCTTGTGTAACTGGCAGGTGTCAACAGATTTGAAATCCTCATGCAGCTTGGTGAACATTCTGTCGAGCTTGGCTTTATATTTATTCCTATCCATATTAACAAGATCCTGATAATGAATCATGTCCTTATTCTATTATTTGAACAAGGGAATATTGAGGATAGACTTAAACTTTAGATGAATTCTAGAAAAAACTTCTATTCCAAGTCCCTCTGTGATATAAGGAAGAACAAAAAGTAAAGACAAAAAATTTAGCTTAAAATAATCAATTTTGTCAGTTATTCTAAATTCTAGAAAAAAAGACAGAAGCTTAGAGTCGTAATTAGACATTGCTCTAGCAACAACAACAACAAAAAGTTAGAAATACCAAGTATTGAACTCAAGTGCAAGGATGTAACACTTAAAACAAAACAAAACCAGGATCGCGCTCAAAATCAATATCACTAGGTGGAATATCGGTCTTGAGCATGCTAGAACAAAACCAAGTTCTCTAATGGGGTTTGGTGCACTCAAGAGCGATATTAGGAAGAGGCGATATCTATTTCAAGCGTAAGTAAGTCGGCAAAAATGAAGCGCGGCTAATCGTGCACTCGTAAGTGATATTTGGCTTGAAAAACGAAAAAATCTAGTGAAAATCTGGACCGTGGGTAATCTATTTATTAAAAAAATTTCACTCGTGCGAGATCTGTTGATGTGGACACATGGCACGTTATGATCTGAACCGTGGGTAATCTATTTATTAAAAAAATTTGACACGTGCGAGATCTGTCGATGTGGACACATGGCACCTTATGATTGGCTCATGAAATAGATCATCATTGCCTTCATCAACCACACGTGTGGAATGACACGTGTCCAAATTTTATTGGTCATATCAAATCGGAACATCCTTTTGGAAAAATGTGCACCACATGCAAATCGACACGTGGCAGACCATCACGTGGGCCAATTATTAGATAGTTGATGACCTTCAGATGGACATGTGCACGGCTCATATGACGCTATGTGATAGTGCATCGACATTCCGCACGTGTGAAATTTTTTATAAATATGGGCGACCAGAGGTCACTTTCTTTTCGCAAAACAACTGTTTTTTAATCCGGATATCACTTTCAAGCGTGTCTTGTGTATACCCAGTCTAATACATTGTCTTATTGCGCTCGAGTCTGATATCTGTCGTCTTGATATTGCTCTTGAGCGCGCTTTCTTGGTTATGTTTTTTTTGCCATAGCTCTTACGCCCGGATCCGATATTCGCCCCCCCTAATATCGTTTTCAAGCGCAAACTCTATACTTTTTTACTAGTGCTACCTATCGTGCACTCCAAAGTGATATTGTGTCTATTTTTTTTTATTGTTATCTATCTTATTTTGTTTTTAACTATGATGGCGAGAACCAAGTCCACTACCCGTCAAATGGCCGTTGTATAGCCTTCCACATCTCGTGTGCCTTCAGGGACTGGTCGTAGACATGCGTGAAAAATTCAACTAGTTTAATCTTGGTGGAGTAGCTTGTTTTGTAACCAAAGATCTTTAGATGATTTGGATCTAAATTGATCCCAAATCTTTCACATGATATCAAAGCTTGTGTTTCAATTTATGAAGGAGGAAATCATATCCATCAATGATTTGGTGAAGATATTAAGACAAGAGCATGCTAGATTGGATCTACACCAAAATTGAATTTTTTGCATTTATAGATAAATCAAAACCCTACATAGAGTTATATACTTGATCAATTCCAATTTTTGAATTCACATGTTGGATTTAGCCAATTTTTGGATCATTAGATCATCCTAAGTGGTGGCTAATAGATTGCATATCAAATTTTCAGCATTTGCATGCAAATCTTGAAATTCAATTTTTTTGTGATTTTGTCAACCTAATTTTGATTGGATCTGCAGATAGTGAGGTTTCTGGACTTCATTTGAGTGTGTTTCAATCTTAGGAAGAGACAAGAGTCATTATATTGAGGATAGATCGTAGGTTGATCAAGATTTCATGATTCTATGTGTTGATTTGCTTGGTATAAGTGCTAGAAGAGAATTGAGTCATTTCAAATCTTTGTGATTTCTCTTTGAAAACATTCGTTATTGTTCAAAGGAGTGCTTTGTGTATTGAAACAAGTTGAAAGGGAAGATCAGGACATTGCTACATGGCAACATCAAGTGGAGTCATGTTGGAAGCCAATGATAGGCTTACCTCAAGTAACTATTCATTGTGAAAGGTGAGGATGGAATCACTTCTTGAGATGAATGATGTTTTGGATATTGTTGTAGGTTTGGAGGAGAGACCAGCAATACAACAAGATCAAATGACGTATGATAAGAGGGCCAAAAGGGCTCTACACATGATCAAGATGAATGCTACCAATGAGCTTCTCAAGGAGGTTGGTAAGAGTACTTCATCTAAGGACGCTTGGGATTCATTGAAGAAGCTTTATGAATCCAAGTCTACTTCTAGATGTTGACTCTAAGAAGACAAATCTTTTCTTGTTTGCAAAATAGTGAAGAAAGTCCCAATACTTTTATTTTGAGGATGAAAACATTGAATGATGAGTTGGCTTCCATTGACGAGAACATTAAGAAAAGAGAGCTTGTTCAAGTGATTATTAATGGTTTGTTGGATGCTCATGCTAACATTGTTCAAAGTATTGCTATTCAAAAGACTTTTCCAAGTTTGATGGACCTTCAGAAGATCTTGATCAATGAAGAATATAGGCTTCAAGCAAGAGGTGGATCTACATCAACACTTCAAGAGGAGGCTAAGTTCACAAATGGCAAATTCGAGGGGCAAAAACAAAAGTAAGTGGTCTAAAGGGCAAGATCAAGGGGAGGCTTCTTCAAATGGCAAAAAGAATGATAGATCAAAGCTTAAGTGCTATTGTGGCATCAAAGGACACTTTGCAAGTGAGTGCTACAAGAAGAAGAGAGATCAAGGAGATCTTCATCAAGTCAAAAGCCAAGGAGAACATCAAGGGAAAGACAAATGCCTTCAAGACTCACATATGATGAAAAGGGTAAGCAAGTAATTCTGGAAATTATGTTGCTTTCCTAACCTCTTTTGATGAACCTACAAGTGTAGATGAAACAAGGAAAGTAGAGGAGTGGATCCAAGCAATGGATCTTGACTATCAAGCTCTTATGAATAATGGAACATGGAGACTGGTGGAGTTACCTAAGGACAAGAAAACTATTGGATGCAAATGGATCTTCAAGGTGAAAACAAACCAAGATGGATCTATCAACAAGTACAAGACAAGGTTAGTGGCAAAAGGACATGCTCAAGAACAAAGGATTGACTATGATGAGACCTTTGCACCCGTGGCAAAGATGGTAAGCATTCGAGTCATCATCTCACTTGCTGCACTTTATGGATGGGATCTATGGCAAATGGACATTACAAATGCATTCTTGAATGGTGAGCTTGAGGAGGAGTGTACATGGAGCAAACCGAGAGCTAAATTTCATCAACAAAGCCAAATCATGTGTGTTCTAACTACAAAAGAGTTTGTATGGCCTTAAGCAAGCACCAAGGAGTTGGTATGCTAAGCTTAACACTTTTTTACTCTCTCAAGGCTTTGTTATGAGTGAGTATGATCATTCACTTTATTATAGGTTTTCTAGAAATGATGTTACCATCTTGCTAATCTATGTGGATGATATCATCTTGAGTGGTGGAAACAATCAAGATTGCTCTTAAGAAGGAGTTTAAGGTGCATGACCTTGGTAACTTGCATTACATTTTGGGAATAGAAGTCATTAGATCTTCTCAATATACTTTCATTTGTCAAGCGAAGTATGCTAATTCTATTCTAGAAATATTTCATATGGTAGATGCAAAAGCTAGTGATACACCCATGGAGTCTCATGTAAAGCTAACTATAAGAGGTAGTGAAAGATCCTTCAAGGACATTACTCTCTATAGAAAGATAGTTGGTTCACTCATCTATCTAACCATTACTAGACCAGACTCACCTATGGATCCATGATTCAAATTGTGGAAGGACATGAGCTCGACGATTGAAGCATAGAAAAAGCAATGTGCAAATAACCCTATCAATTGGTAGTTGGATCGATCATGTATGCCATGGTCTACACTCGACCCGATCTTGCCTATGCAGTCAGCACATTGACAGAATATATCTCGGCCTACCTCGCTAGAAAGCTCTATTGAGAGTATTAAGATACATTCAAGCCACAAAGCACTATGCTCTATGTTATAATGGAAATACAGAGGACGTTTTAACTCTACATGCTTATTCCGCCTCTGATTGGGCTGGAGATGTGGACACACAAAAATCCACTTCTGGCTACCTATGCTTTCTAGTAGGAGGACCCATTTCATGGAATAGTCGAAAACAAAAATGCATTCTTTGTCTTCCACAGAGTCTGAATATGTTGCAGCCACTTCTGTAGTGAAGGAAATTATCTGGCTCAAAAGATTTCAGGATCTGATGTTTCCTCAATTCAGACCAATTATACTCCACTGTGACAATCAGAGCTGCATAGCTCTATCTCTGAACCCACGAACTCAATCTAGAACTAAACACATTGAGATTCAATTTTATTTTCTTAGAGAAGAAGTTTTGAATAAGATTGGCGAATTAAGTTACTGTCATAGTGATAGTATGTTGGCTGATATTTTTAAAAACCCCTTTCGAGGGAAAAGCATATTGATTTATGAAACTTATTAAGCTTCATTTAGGATCCTAGGAGTTAAGTTTATGGGGGGGTGTTGGAGTTAATCTTCACTCCTACTCACCTAAATTCAGTTCCTGAGCACTATATTCTCTCTCTACATTGATAATATTCTTACTCACATAAGTTGAACAGTTTGTACATACATCGACTTGAAGCAAAGCAGGATCGACTCGACTTCATCTACGTCGACTTAACTAACTTGATTGAAGTCTATCGACATCCCTCCTTCGACTCCTTCGACATCTTCTCAACGTCGAACAAGTTGAGTCGACTCGTTTGACACCTTCGATGATTGTCGACTATCACTAGTCAAAATGGAGCTCATCGTCTGCTCTGTATAGTGTAGACTATGTCACTATTCACTGTGCAATAATTGCATCACCTCATGTTTGTTACCCGCATCGTTGTAATCCTCACGAGTACTACAATCGATGTGTATATACATATAATAAATCAGTAACAATACAGACAATGAGACTGATGAGTACTACAATCAGATACTTGAGTCAAGAATCCGTGGTAGCGTGAATCAAAGTTCCTCTGTGAACTCCTTTGTATCAGACTATCTAATTCCATAGGATCAAAGATTTTAGAGAGAGTGAAAGTAATTCAAGAAGTAGAATAGTATTCAATTTGTAGTTGGCATGATAAGATCACAACACATAGTGCACTACTAGTGTAAACCATTCTCAAGCACATGATCATGATCTAATTGTTGTATTCACAATAGCTTAACATAGATTCTCTATTTTCTATATGCATGTTTGCATTGTCGAATGCTTTTTGATAATTCTTTTCTCTTGTACTGATACTCATTCCACGACTCATTCATAATATCTCATTCGAAGGAAGCATGGCTGTTATAGATGCCTAATTGTTTCGCTCCCTTCATGGTTGTCTTTGACACCTACGAGGATATTCCTTGGTCGATCTAAGTAATAGTCTAAATCAACAGATTGGTAAAGATCCTGTCATAATTTAACGTTGAGTTTTTTTTGTTGACTGAGTATCACATTCAGCAAGGGTGCTATCAAAGTTGATAAATAAATTATTCAAACATAAATATTCTGTCACATAAACCAGCCAAATCGGAACGCTTAAAGATTGGAGGGTTGTTAAATCCTTTAGATATCTCTTAGAACGATGGAAAAAATATATCTATGGATTTTGTAGTTGGACTTCCAAAGACTCACAGTCAGAATGATTCTATTTGGGTTGTAGTAGTGGACACATAAACTAATTTAGCTATGTTCATACCAACTAAGTCAACTTCTAAGGCTTCAGATTTAGTCCAGATCTTTATGGAAAGATTATTTAGGCTTTATGGATTGCCAAGTGATATTGTTTTAGTTCTACTGATCATCTTGAATTAGATGGCCAAAGATGGAAAGAACTAATCATATTATGGAGGATATGTTGAGGACATATGTGTCTCACAGGCAGTCTTTGTGGGAAGATTGCACATCTTTGATTGAGTCTGCTTACAATAGTAGAAAACATTCTACTACATGTCATAGTCCGTTTATGTTGATGTACGATTTTCAACCTAGATCTCCGGTAAATGTGGAGATGAAGTCTGTTAAGATCCAATAAGTTGCGGATTTGCATGAACTGTTGCAAGTGGCACATGATAGTATCCGTAGTGCTCAGGATAGGGCTAAGCACTATACCGATCTTAAGAGATCTCTCAAAAATTTTAAAGTTGATGATTGGGTATATCTTAGAATTCTGAAAGATGTAGCCACCATCCAAAACCATATGCATAACAACTTGACTTCTAATCAAGGGTTTGGATATAAATTACATTTTAATAAGTTGGGTCTCAACCTAACACTTGGACTTATTGAGCACTAGTTCCAAATATTTATCTTGTTTTTGGCATTCGATTATAATGCACCACCAACTATGGTTTGTGACTTTACAATGTTAGTCCTATTCAACCATTGGTTGTGTTATCTATGAGCTTGGCCATGCTTTTCAAGTTGATTGGTGCTAAATTGCATTCTAAGGCCCTCGTTATTTGTCCGACGACTCAATCTGTTGCTTGTCAACTTCTTGAATTAGCTCGCTCTTAGTAGATATGTGATTTTGGAGACTGAAACTTTTGCATCGATGATCTCAATTATATTTGGGAGGTTTTGATTTTGCATTTGTTATTGGCTTTCCCATATGATTTGTGTTGACTAGAACCCCTTTGAAGATTCTCTAGGGAATCTTGTATTACATCAAGACAATTTTTTGTCATATGTTTGCTTGGGGCAATTAAAGACAAAGAGAGAATTGTTGGTGGAATAGATTGATTGTGAGGTCATGGATATGCAATTTTATGGTCAATAAATATTGGGCATGAATTGTTTATGGTTTATAGCCTGTATGTGTGTAAACCACGAGAGTGATTCCAAATAGTTGAGCTCTTTGAGCTTTTTCTAGTTGAGCATAGTTCAAGTCTCTACTCCCACTCCTTGGCACACAAGATTAAGAAATGAAAAATGGTGGAAGTGCATCATTTCTTTAAGTTCACCTCATATAATGCTTTTTTTTCAAAAGGTGAGGCAATTATACTCCCTATTTGGACATATAACTTTGTAGCTACGTGGTGAAATATTGTACATGCAACAAGGGTAATCTGTGTAGGTTGATGAATTCTAAGTGGAGGGTTTGGTGAATTGTAGATGAATTCAATTAAAAGGTTTATGGGATGCACTAAATAGCACTCTTATCCAACCAAGGGCCTATGAAGAATGATGCCATGCATGTAAATTGCATCACCTCTACCAATGACACATGGCTTTTCCATGCTCTCCACCAATGCTTTGAAGAGAGGCCGTTTATGAACTAGATAATGTTCATTGTGAGCCATGTCATGAAATTGATCACTAAGTCCTCTTGTCAAGCTACCATAGTGGTGAGGCAAGAGGACGACCCGGTAATTTCTACAATATGTAGAGGAGTGAGCATACTGAAGCTCAATATGTGGTCATGAGTATCTTCTAGAATTTATTGTAAGAGATAATTTCTTAGAATCAAAAGTGTGCTAAGTATTTCTAGGTTACACGAACCAGGGCCCTACGTCTTCATAAATATTTCCAATCTTTGATAATACCAAAAAGTATAATCTTATAGAACGAGGGCCCTAAGTCTTCATAATTATTCCCAATCTTTGATAATACCAAAAAGTATAATTCTATATTTCCTTTAAGAGGACTTTTGCTATGTTAGGATAGCATCCAAGATAGCTTCATATTTATAGTTTTCTTCACGCATCAAAATTAGGACTAGAAAGGTTGCCAAACGAAAGGGACGAATATTATTTTGATGTGGGTTTCCGATGTGATGATACAACATTTAAACTAACAAATTTCATTCATGAATGGTGTTGGTAGAGGCAAGGCGAAGCTAAGGGGATCTTGACTTGGCGACGTGTGCCAAAACTACGCCAAGAATGTCATTGTTTTGATGAGACTATGTAAGGTAGACCCAACAATTCAACCATGGGGGGTTCTCAAGAAGCTTCTTACTAATGACCAAATAATAGTTTTAGGGGAGGGAGGGAGGGAAACAGTCCAAGGGCCGAATCTTGGGAGCAAACAATGTGATTGGATAAAATATTGCAAAAGGAGGGCCAGAAAGGAAGAGAGAGAGAGAATGATGGGTTTTGTTGGGAATGGAAGATGCGAGGTGGGTTCTCTGCCAACATGAAGAATGGAGGATTGATTTGGAATTGGGAGAGGGATAGGGTAAGCTTGTAGCTGGGATTGCTTTAGCAGGTTGGAGAGAGTGGAAGGTGAACACCAAAACTATGGTTTGCTGTTTTGACCTGGAGAAAGGGAAGATCTGGGGTACATTTGAGGTGCCGATCATTTGCTCATTTGGGTTCCCTAACATGGGAAGAGTGGTTCGGTAGATGGCAATGCAGTACTTACCCAGAAGATGGTCTTTCTCGGTTGTGGCTCTATGTGCACTTCTTTAGATCCCATGCTTAGAAAAGGTGGCGGTTTTTACTATGTGTATCAGCCCAAGTCCTGTTGGTAATGGAAAATTATTCTTTTCGGAAAAGACATCTGGTTTGAATTTTATTGTTACTCTGATGGGAGATAACTAGATGTGGGCAACTTGACTTTGTGTACGTATGACGTCAGCGGTGCAAGGGCAATTGTTTATTTTATTGCCTGCAGTGGTCGACGATCCAGGAATTCGGTTTTAAGCTGGCAAGGATTTGATTTGTCCTCAGTTCGTCATTCAGAAAGAAAAAGCAATCTCAGAAGGCGAAGATCTGGGCATACAGTTGAGGTCTAATCTTGCAATTGCAAGCCTTTTCCTGCAATTCATTGTCTGACATATGTTTTCTTTCTTTTAGAAACTTAATAACTTTGCTCCGCCTTTGTTCTATCTCATGTCGCTGTCTGGCTCCTGCCTACCATTTATGATATTGCTCGAAGCCTTTTCCGTCCTTTCAATCAATTTGCGTGGACAGGGTTTTGGATTAACTATTTTAAGAGCAACTCTGCATGAATCAGGTTACCATATTTTCATTATTTGCATTGGAACAGAAAGTCTTAGTGAGGATGTCTACCGTGCTTCGAGCTTAGTTTGCTAGTTACCATAGCCAATCAGTCTGCCAATTCAATTGTGATCTTACTTTTGGTTAATGGTCATCCGAGAATCAGTTCTTAGACCAGGCATAGATTTATCAATTACTGTTCAACTTTAGAATGCACAAATTGCTTGCCGAGATTCTGTCATCGATTTTTCAAATTAACCTGTAACGAGATCTGATTTTGTATCGATTATAATTGCAGGTCAGATTCACAAAAGATCTTTGAAAGGGTTTAATCGATCTCAAAAGGTGCAGAATAGGCATCACAATCAATTTTGAAAGACATTTAGGTGAAGATTATTGACTGAAGAGGGCAACCACAAAGATGAGCACTTTACACGAACAACGCCAGCGTAGTTCGGAGAGAGGCATAGCTATGTCCGCAGGGTTTGGGCCAGTTGTTGCAATGTACACAGTTGTTAGTGTGGGTGGGTTTGCATGGAGGATTAACACAGCTGTTCAGAAAGCTCTCCCTGAAGGTTACGTTGGTAGTAAATCCCTCGATACAGACGAGGCTTCCCGGATCGTTCAATCTGTATTCGAGTCTTCATTCACATTGGGGTTACTTGCAAACCTTGTGTGTAACTTCTTTGTACTTGTAGCACTTGTCATAAAGGTACATTCATTGCTCATAGTTTCTATCTCTACTGCCCTTGAATTTTGGTTTACGACATTTACAATAATTTAATTTTGGAGAGAGAGAGAGAGAGAGATCTTTTGTGTACGCCAGGGTACATATAAGACTAAAAGGTACATTTTAAGTATGATCTATAACAATGGCAGCGTAAGGGTTTCTGAAAAGAAATCAGTCAATCAATAGAAACTATAGTGATCCTAGGAACAAGTAATGATGCCATAACATGGTTGGCCATCAACAATGTCTCATAAACTCACATCTACACAATTGAATAGGATAAAACTGATCCCATAGTGACTTGAGATAGAGGTTTGACGAAGGCCATGGTGGCAGGTATAAGAATTAACGGATAGTCAAATCCCTAACCGCTTCACCTCCGAGCTATGGTGATTGAATGCAAGAGAGGAGAGGATCCTGGCTCTTGAAAATAGGAAATTGGAATGAGGAGTAGGGTGAGTTCCACCAGGTTATATAATCTCCAAAAGATAGAGAATATTCCCTCTAGGATCCCTCCATTTCTATCAAAAGCATTTAACCTCCTATTCTTGCACAAAAGCTATCAATCACCATGCAAAATTTTCGTAGGTCCAATTAGAGCATTTGGCTTTATTAGTTACATTTTAGGCCTAGTCCGGAATGACATTCTGTAACTAATAATCTCGTACACTGGAGTACCGGGGATATTCAAGTCTAGGATTATGCCGAATCTTCAGACAGTCGCATTTTTTTCGCCTGTCTTGTTTTACATGTAAATATGCAGACTGTGCAACAACACAAGTAAAATACAACAACAAGACGTGGACATCCTTAAATAGGTTCTGTCCTCAAAACGGGTAAGAAGTTCATAAAGCAACCCTTTAACTTTCACATTTACCTAGAAAATCATTACCCTTAGTTTGACTTCAATTATCAAATAAGTACTTAGAGATGGAACAACTCCTCAATTGTTTATCTCTGTTGCGAAGTACTATATATGCTTTTAGAAGTACACTAAGTGATAAATTTTCCTATTGGGTCTGATTCTCTCCAAACTAGTAACATCACCTTCATGTAAATTCATTTTACATGAACCACTGGGTGAATTATCACCATACATTGGAAATCAATGTTCAAAAGTTAAAGAAACAAAATAATTATAGTCCAAGACTATCCACAGTTTATTGTAGACCTGTCATAAATGCTTCTTGGTACAAATCATAGTTGCACCGAAACGCGATTATGGGGTTGAGCGTTTCGGAAATCGCGTTTCTGAGAAATGCGATTCTTAGCCCAGAATCGTTCCAGAAACGTTTTTTAAAAAAAATAGTAAATAAAATTTTTTGAACACCTCTGCACGGCCAGAATCGCGCCAGCCGTGGAGGTGTTAATTTTTTTTGTTTTGAGCTATAGGCATCGGATCTTGGCGTGTGGATAGTCGACAGGCATCTACTCAGCGATACGGAGGTGGTGTGCACGGTGCCAGGGGGATCTGAGCTTCGTGGAGATTGAAACGATCAATTTTCGATTTTTGGTAAGTGTAGGCTTGTTTTTTTGCAAGTGTTGACATTGAACTGTAGGCAACCAAATCAAGCGCAGTTTGGCTCTAGACCACCTTTCTTCATGCCCACGGTGATTCCTACGGGGTCAGTTTCAACCATTACGGCACACCTTGCGAGATTTGAACACCACAATCCAAATGCTTGTTTTTTTTGCCATTTTCAGAAAATGGCTTCTGGGCAACCGATTCAGGTGGTGTCTGAGCCTAGAATGCATTTCCACATGCCCGCACAGACTCCTGTGACCTCCGTTCTGCTCGTCTACGTCCGTAGCACAAATTTTAATTTTGTTGCCCTAATTCCATGTTTTTTAGGGTTTAGGGTTAGAGCATCGTGCAAGCATCCGCCAGTAGCATGGTTTAGGCCTGCACTGGACTCATAGACGCCTGCAAGGACTCCCATGCTAGCGTCAGTCGCCCATTTTTGCTCGCACTGGAATTATTCTATCCCTCGCCCTGTCTCGTGTGTTTTTTGGCAGTTGCTATGATCTTGCTAGAATCAATGTGACGCGTGCTCGGATGTGTTCAGCTCTGTTTTAGGCTGGTAATGTTTTTCAATGCAGTGTGTTTTCTTCTACTGAATGGTTGTTTGCTTGTTTTTGTTCGCAGGTTTGATCTCGTGTGGACACGATGCCAGTGCAGGGCCGAGGCCTTTGGGGCGAGGTTGAGCTTACTGAGGGGGATGTGGCTACACACCATGGCTCGGGAGTCCGTAGATGGAGCTGCTTGCATTGTGGTGGTCTCTTCACAGGATCACTTACCAGGGTTAGGGCTCACTTACTGAGGGTCAGAGGGCCGGGTGGGCGGGCATTGGGCATATCTGATTGCCCCAGGATTTCCGATGAGGAGAGACAGAGGTTGTCTATTACGTACGGGCACAGTGCTGCATCACAGGTTTCTGGACAGGGACAGGGACAGGGACAGAGACAGGGTGCTGCATCACAGGTTTCTGGACAGGGACAGGGACAGAGACAGGGACAGGGGGCAGGAGCAGCTGCAGGTTCACAGGCAGGGGTCACAGGTATGCAGGCACGGCCTACTACGGGTGCAAAGCCTAGTACAGCACGTTCTTGGCAGGGTTTAGGTGCAGTGCATGGTCCAGGCAGTGCCACTCCAGTTCCACCCGCAGCAGCAGGGCTTACTTCAGAGGGGAGAGCGTCACATGAGCAGGTTGGATCAGCAGCAGCGAGTCCTTCTCGTCCCTCCTCTTCTTCGGCGGCAGATGCAGCACATGGTTCGACAGGTCCTCCCAGAGAGAGTGATACACCCACAGATCAGCCATCTGGTTCGCGTGTTAGACCACGAGCGCCATGTGCACAACACAGAGAGGTTAGGCCCAGACAGCAGACCCTTGATCGATGCGGGTGGCAGAGAGAGCAGCATGCCTGGTGCACTCGACTTGCTGGCCAGTTCTTTTACGAGTGCGACGTTTCCTTTGCTGTTGTTGACACTTGGGTGTTCAGAGAGTTTTGCGCACAGATGGCAGCCGTGGATGCTACATGGACGCCTCCCAGACGAGAGGCATTGCAAGGCAGGATGCTTCGTCAGGAGGAGGAGACCATTACGCGGGAGCTGAGTTCCATTCGCTCAGCTTGGCAGATGTAAGTACTTTGTTTTCATAAACCCATTGCATGCGTTTAGGGTTGACTCGTGGCGCAATTTTTGCATTCGGCTAATGGGTGTTTTGTGGCAGGTATGGATGCACGATATTGAGTGATGGATGGACCGACATTCGTCGGCGATCCGTCATCAATGTCTTGCTTTCTTGCCCGCTTGGCACAATATTCCTACGTGGCGTGGATGCCACTCGAGGTGGTGATGCCATCACAGCCGATTTTATATGGGAGGTTATCAGAGATGTTATTGTTGACATTGGAGTAGAGCATGTGGTTCAGGTTGTCACGGACAACGCTTCGAACTGCAAGCAGATAAGAGAGATTATGACGAGGGAGCACCCCAGCATTGTGTGGACACCTTGTGCTGCGCATTGTATAGACTTGCTCATCCATGACCTGTGTGCACTTCCATGGATCAGAGAGGTATTGGTTTCTCCATTTGCTATGCTATCTTGATTGACGCCTGCTCCATGCTGCTAAACACATCTCAACTATTGTCTAAATTTTTCACTGGATGTCTGTGTTGTAGGTCACTTCTACGGCCATGCGCCTGGTCACTTTTGTTACTAGGAAGAGGCGTGTGCTGGCCCTATTCCGCACCTTCTCGCACCTGAACTTGAAGAAGCCAGCACCCACACGCTTTGCCTTTTACTTTTTGGTGCTAGAGCGATTAGTATTAGTGAAGGACGCATTGCGGCGAATGGTTTCCAGCGAGTCCTTCCGAGAGTTCATGGACGTCCCACATGCGACGTTTTTCCGGTCCACTGTGTTCGGTGAGCCGTTCTGGAGAGATGTTGAGGAGATTACTGGGGTCCTTCTACCCATTTTCAGAGTGCTGCGCCTGGTAGACCGTGAGGGGTGCACTCTCGGCCTCATTTACGAGTTCATGGACCGCATCGGCGAGGGGATTCAGACGTCAGCCTTGGTTGAGCACAGGTATGACTCTTCAGTGTCTAGTTTGTTGTTTCTCACTCAAGTCTGATTCGATTCTTTTATGTTATGGCAGCTATGGTTACATGATTGTTGTGATTTGCCTACTGCAGGATGCGCGAGATCTCACGTATTTGGGAGGCCAGATGGGACTACTTCCACCGACCCATCCACGCCGTAGCCCACATATTGCACCCCTTGTGGCGCGAGACTCGGGATCGGGACGATTGGGAGCTGCACCGGGGATGGGTGGAGTACACGGAGCGCGTATGGCCTGGACCAGGTACGTGTGATAAATTGCTTGGTAGGCTAAGTACTGCAGTAGTGACTGTAGTGTGCTCATTGCTAGTGTGTGAATTCAAGAGGACTTACACGAGCCATGTTTTTTCTTCTGCCAACAGGTCCGATGCTCACTAACATTGCATACCAGCTGCTGATCTTTGAGCGCTAACAGTTTCCTTTCGATGGAGAGCAGAGTCGAGGCCTGCTTCATGGTGGGGCTACCATGGGCGCGACACAGGTGACGTGCGACGACTGGCCGATAGAGTCCTTGCACAGGACTGTTCAGCGGGAGCTTGCGAGCGAAATTGGAGCACCTGGGCCTTGTATCACACGCAGAAGAGGAATAGGTTGTCCATCGAGCAGTGTAGGCGGTTGGTGTTTGTGAACACCAACGGCCGTATGCTGAGGCGCACACGAGGAGGGGGACAGATGCTCGAGGTGAGTCACATCATCACCCCCTGTTTCTTGCTGTGCTTTGACGAACTGAATTGCTTTTGAATTATGCAATGAATTGTTGACAACAATGTAAAGTTTTTGGTTGCAGGTGAACCGTGACACTTGCTTGGTGGATTTGGCAGCTGCTGCTCCTCGGGCACCACCCACGCGAGGAGGAGATGGATGATGAGATCTATAGAGATCTATATAGATAGGCGCAGGCTGACGCACGGGCTCTACGGCGTTTGAGGAGGGCAGACAGGCAGAGGGCTAGGGATGAGGAGGGGGATGATGAGGGCTTGGAGGGTGGAGAGGAGCTCGGGGCTGACTATCAGGAGGAGGAGTGGGTTGAGGGGGATACGGAGGAGGATGAGGAGATGGGGGCGGAGGCACAGGGGGATGACCTTGCTGACTTGCTGGTGGACCCTGATGCGGAGACAGAGGAGGAGCCAGCCATTCCTACACGTAGGCCTAGGGGGAGACCTAGAGGTTCTGGGAGGGGGGGGCTGAGTTCGCTTTTTGTAGACAGGAGTGGAGCATCACAGGCAGCCGTCGGCCAGGCATCATCACAGTGGGTAGGGTCATCCTAGGGCGTTGGATCACATTCACCTGACACACAGACACGCAGGGGTAGACACAGGGGTGGGGGCAGGCAAAAGGGGGGCAGAGGAGGGGAGAGAGGTAGAGGCAGAGGTAGAGGCAGGGGGAGGATCCAGAGCCAGAGCACGCAGTAGAGCCAGGGCCACACCACGACACATGGCTCCCTCCAGTTCTGATTCATCTACAGACCCTTGGGATCTGCAGTCAGGCACAGATTCAGATGATGGTTCCTACCATGACTTTGACGAGCCTTAGTTGTGTAGTTTTCATTATGTTCATGGAACATCATTGTACTCCATTTTGGTGCCATGTGGCCCGATATTATATATTACGATGATCCTATTCACAGCAGTGTAACGATTTAGTACTGTTCTTTGAGAGAGAGAGAGAGAGAGAGAGAGAGAGAGAGAGAGAGAGAGAGAGAGAGAGAGAGAGAGAGAGAGAGAGAGAATGGTTGAAAAACGATTCCATATGGTTGAAAAATGCTTCAGTACGATTCAGGACGATGCAATATGGTGATTGGTTTAGAACACTTAGCATGGTTTTTGTTTAGCATGATTCAGCATTTTTGTTTAGTTTGTTGGATCTGAGAGAGAGAGAGCGAGAGAGCGAGAGAGCGAGAGAGAGACAGAGGGAGTTAAATTTTGGGGCATCATGTTTTTTTATCAATGCACCTGGGAGTTAAAGCGTAAACCTAGGAGTTAATGCACCTAAACTAGACCATCCTGCACCCGAAATGTTCGGCAAAATACACAGTAATTATGCTCTTAATTAGAGCTTTCACCTGATACCCATATTGCAAAAAAAAAAACCAATTTTTTTTTTTAAAAAAAAAACGTTTCTGGAAAAATATTCCATATTTCCGAAACGCGTTTCAGAAACACAGTGCAACTATGGTACAAATGCACTTAGAATATAAGAAAAACTAAGGTATAACCATCCATCCTACCAGAATCTCTAGGAGATCCACCAAGATAAGACGACTGTAACTCAACTCTATGTACCCTGGATACTCTCTTGAGTTAAGTGCTCTATTCTTAGCATTTCATGCCAGAAAATAGTAACCATTCAATCTCGATAGATTTGTCTCTCTCCCAATTAACTGGAGATCTAGGCTGAAAATCGTACACAAGCATCTATAGACTACAAAATGTAGTAGAGCTTCATCCACTAAGATAAGCAAGTTCCTCATAAATAAAAAAATAAATTACCTTTATGAGAATGCCTGTGAGACCCACACAATCTCAATTATGCACTAGAGTAAAAAAATTTAGATTTTCAAGTAACGGATCTAAATTCCTGAGTCTTTCAATAGATCGAGAATTACTTATCATTTTAAGAATCATCACATTTGTTATGATCTTCTAATGACAATTAAATATCAATTCATGATTCGTCCAAAGTTCCAGGTGCCGTGGTACGACACGGGTGAGTGCCGTACAGGTGCCGTTCACGGCACCTGTTTTTTTTTTAATTTTTTTTTAAGTCATTTTTAGTGGAAAAAACTTGAAAAAAAAAAGGTGTCGTACAACGACACGTGTGCCGTGGTACGGCACCTGGACCCCACGACACCTGTGCCGTGGGGTACTTTGGATCCGTCAATCATAAATATTTAAGAATCTTATGATTCGTCGATCATAATTTATAGGATTCCAAAACAATACTTATTCATTGAAAGATACTAGAGTATATGTACACATACCACTCAGGAAATATAAGAATTAATTCAAAATCTTTTCCCGCAAGGAAAATTACTGGATTTCAAGAATATTCTTCCAACCTGATCCATAACAAGATTATGAGTTATCCAAACTCTGCGATCAATCAAATAATTGAAGACAGAAGGCATACCAAAACCCACTTTAACATCCGTCTTCATACAAACCTCTAGAACGAAATCTAGAGCTTAAAAAGTTCCGCTGAATTCAATGGTTATCCTTGATATTTGTTAAACTCTGTCATCCATTATGAGCTCACTAGGATACAGTCAATAACTTAGAGTCTATTACCCATTCGAGAAATATTTTTTTCCAAGAATTTCGTATATTCTACGCTAACAACCCATAACCATGGCATGCAATCATTAGAATCAATCATAATGATTGGAAAACAGCAAGTACAATTCTGAAAAACGTTCAAGATCGGTAGCTTTGACAAATTTCAAGCCAAAAAAAATTGCAAAAAATCGTCAAAAATCCATAAATTTCCATCATTTTCTATGGAAAATTTCCATAATCATGATCAATAGGCTGAAAGCAACCAAACTCAGAGCAGCCACACTTACTTGGAGGTCAATTCCACCACCAGGAAGTAAAAAGCAAGGAGGAAATACCAGAAAGCTAGGAAAAAGCAAAAAGCAACTCCACCTTCTGATCAATGCAAAGCCTTGCTCTGATACCATTGTAAGAATTGACACGTGAAGAATAGATCCTGTTGCATGCAACCAAAAGGACACCTGTGGAGGACCAACAGGAAACGGATAGTCAAATCCCTAACCGCTTCACCCCCGAGCTATGGTGATTGAATGCAAGAGAGGAGAGGCAATAGTTAATCGTTTGTAATCATCTATCAGTACTTACAAGTAGTAGATCACTTCTATAAAGATAAACAAGTGCGCATCAACTTTCAAGGTCAATTATGTACTCTGATCTTTTTCAAGATCACTATTGCTTAATCTAAAGTACTCAGTTCTTGTCTCATATCATTGATTGTATTTCCATTATTGTTATGCAAATACATTTACTTCCTTCATCATTCTTGTTTGTTGACTGCCGCACTACACATCTTGGACAAGTTTTTCCTTTCGCTGCCATTGTCTATACTCAGTCTATCTGTTTCATTTTGATTTCTGACATGGTATCAAAGCTGGTTCTCTAATTTAGAGTGAATATCATAGTGAATTAGTTATTTTCTTGTTTCTACCAAGACATCAACTGGAAGTGCACATTCAGAAGGCTGATATCACGCAGTCTTTCATTTCTATCAAAGATCGACCTTCCAAGATGGATTCTAATTCTAGTCCATCTCTCACTAAGAAATTCGATTGAGACAACTGCCATCTCTGAAAGTTGAAGGTAAAGGTAGTTCTTCTTGCAAAAGAACTCATGAGACATAGTTAGCGGCACTGAGGTCAAGCCAGAGGTCGATGTAGCAAACTACATCAGAATACATTGCTGCCACAAATGCTACCAAAGAGGCAATCTGATTCGAAAATCTGCTTGCAGACATCAACCTTTCTAAACAACAACCTATTGTTCTTTATTGTGACCTAGGTCGAGATCTCATTTCAAGCCAAGGAAGCGACGACAGTTATTTACTATGTACATAGCAATTAAGCTTCAAAGCGATGGATATCTAACATAGGATGGATCAGGTAGCAATAGTTGATCGTTTGTAATAATCTGTTAGTAATTACAGATGGTAGATCACTTCTATAAAGACAAGACAAGTGCCCATCAATTTTCAAGGCCAATTCAAGGCAGATCATTCTGTGTACTCTAATCTTTTTCAAGATCACTTTCGCTTAATCTAAAGTACTCAGTTGTCTCATATCACTGATCGTATTTCCATTACTACTATTATGCAATTACATTTATCCTCATCATTCTTGTTTGGTGATTGCCGCACTACAAATCTTGGACCGCTGCCACTTTTTATCCTCACTCTATTTGTTTCATTCTGATTTCTGACATCATTGACATCAAATTTGAATCTACCTAACTCAAACTCGCTATTCTAGAAGGTTATGTGCTCAATTCACATACCTCTATGTACAACATAGTTTACAATGGAAATAATCATGGACATGGCCCCAAAACTCGAGATAGGAAGATATTTTTTACTAATCTTCACACTCCTCCTTAAAATACATGTTCCTATCCAACATAGACTTCAAAATTAGGCCAAGTTTAGACCTCATCTTGATAAAGACATTCTTGAGTAATGGCTTGGTGAGAAGATCTGCAACACAATTTGAAGATCCAACATGCTCCAATAAGATCTCTCTCCCAATGACTTCTTGTCTTGCAAAATGATGTGCTACCTCAATGTGTTTGCTCCTTGAATGGAAAACATGATTGTTTACTTGCGCATCTCACACTAGCCTACCATGACGTGTGCACCATGAACACTACAACAGTGAATATTCCATCAACCACTTCACCTACTGTTACGTCGACGTCCTGTTTATAGGATTCGGCATAATCCTAGACTTGGATATCCGGTACTCCAGTGTACGAGATTATTAGTTACGCCACGTCATTCCGAACTAGGCCAGAAATGTAATTAATAACCTTGTGAGGGCCCAAGTGCTCTAATTGGACCTAGGGAGCTTTTGCATGGTGATTGACAGCTTCTATGCAAGAATAGGAGGTCAAATGCTTTTGATAGAAATGGAGGGATCCTAGAGCTATCTTATTTCCACTTTCATCCGTCCAATGTTAGATAACCACTTAATCGCTATTTAAATAGTAGAACGTCGCATTCTTGGTTCGAAATGAGATTGTGACCTGGGTCGAAAACAGACACAGGGTTGAAGTAGACATTCGGAAATAGACATTGGAATTGAAATAGACACTTGGGTTGAAATAGACACAGGGGTCGAATAGATTAGGGGCGAAATAAGAACTGGGATCGAAATAGAGTCCGAGTCGATTCGACTCGTCGATCCAATCTAGGAATCGAAATAGATTTCGATTCTCATTTTAGTGTCCAGAACTTGCAGGTTTCAAAACCAAGTATTTACACTTGTGGGAAACACATTAACAAGCGGATTTCCACTTGATCTTTGAAATCCAACAGTAGATGTGTGAAAAAGATGAGAGAGAGAGAGAGAGAGAGAGAGAGAGAGAGAGAGAGAGAGAGAGAGATGATTATAGTGGGAACAATTTGTATCTGATTGTTGAATTTAATTAGATTGATATGTTTTTGTTAGTTTAATATGACGTCATATTTATCAGAAACATAGTTTATCTCTTAAAACCATTGTTGAATGATCCATGCATGATTGAGAAACCTATTAGCTGTAGAAAATCAAAGTGCCAAGATCCTTCTAACATTCAATCTCCATATACAAGAAGAAGGAGAAGAAGAAGAGGGAGAGGGTTAGGCGCCCTCAAGGAGAGAGAAAGTAGTAGCAATGCTTGAAAGGGAATGAATTACAAATGAACAATGAGTACATATAAATAGGCCTTCCAAGGGCCTAGGCTCTTCCAAACCCTAAGTTCTAGAACCTATTGATTATAGGGCACCCCCAAAAGTCAAGATAGGGCCCCTTAACATAATTAGACTTTATTTGGACCCACGAGTTTTTACTAGACCAAAATTGGGTCCAACTTAGCTAAAGCTAACTAACATGGTCTAAATAATAAACCTAACCCATGGTTACACAAGTCTCGACCTTTTGGGTCAAAGCTACTTTAGAGACCATAATTCTATAATAAAACGTTTAAAAAACATTATTGGACGCAACCAAAGCTTGTTGTCATTTATAGGCTTCAAAAAGTCAAGACTATCATCTTTCTTTAATGGCGAGAAGAGCATTTTGAGACCAATGTTCTACCAAGTGCCAAGTTGGAGTGTGCGATTGACAACATGTACATATCATACTTGCATAATGCATTCTAGAATGCGATCTACAAGGCATTTGGGAACATATTCCAAGAAATATCATTCGGATTTCTTGGAACACAGTTGTTTTGAATTATTTGTTTTTTTGGTTAATTTGTTAGCTAAAAAGATGAATTAAAAATTTTGTTGCACTTATGGTCCCTATATATGAAATCATGGACTTGCTAGGTCATATTGATAATATTAAGGGCCTTCTTTATTTGGACCCCCCATAGCATTATTAGTTGCATGCATCTATTTATAATTTTGTTGGTCCTTGGGCCCTCTTTGTTTTTAGCGGTATAGTGATTGTTGGGGCATGGGCCGTTTGTGGAGCACAAGAGGCATAGGCATGTGCTATGGTAATGCACCCTCTAATCCTCTAAAAAGCATTCAAAAGTAGAAGCTTTTGGGAAGCCTATGAGGGCTCCGAATGGTATAAGTAGGATTGTTCTCTTGTGATTTGATAATTCATTTTTTGGAGACTTGAGACTTCATTGTAGGAGACTTTAATGGCCAACATCCTTTGGAGGTCTTGTTTGATGCACTTTGGACATCTTAGTGATGATTTTAATAAAATTTTATTTGTAGATATTTGATTGAGTTTGCTGACTTCTACTCGTTCTATTCTTAACTTGGTAGTAGAGCATCCTTGGGCAAGGAGGAATTTTTAATGTTAAGGGAACACAGTTTCAGCTTGTTGTGCATGTTTTTCATGTCATGATCCTAAAGTGCTAATTGGTTGCAAGCACGCACTCTAGCAACTTCACATAATCATTGTAGCAAGAACGATACAAAGTAGCAAGTTTACACAATCAATGTAGCAACAAGAAGCATAGAAGGAAAACCAAAGCTACCACACTCTTGACTCGGCCCTGCTTCAACATCAACAATTTCAATGGAGCTAAGATCGATTTGCTGTGGTGCTGCAAGTGTGGTCTTCCTCCCCTCGAGCAACACCAACTCCCCTGCTGATTCCATAGTGTACGCACAGGTGGGAGATGTGTGCTGCATAGGCTGCATACTTGCCATGCTGCATTGACCTGTGGAAGGCTTTGAAGGCGATGGCTGCAAAGTTGATATGTTCTCCTTTGATAGCTGAGAGCAGATATCCAATGTTAGTTACTATAATTGTTGCATCCGCGTCCGTTGCAAATAGGATTTGGTTGCAATACTTGCAGAAGTTCCTGAGCGCCACATCTCTGATCATTGAGATCTTATACCCTTTACTTGGCATGTAAAAATTCCCTTGAAACAGATTTGTTTCGTCGACGTCCTCCCTAGATAATGCTGGAGGTGCGGTTCCTTCTGTAGGCAGATGAAGTGCAGCTGCAAAGGTAGCTTCTGAAATGTCCATCCTTACACCTCGGACCTGCGATGAAACTGGAACGTCCGTGACCTCGATTAGCCCCTGTATAAATTCATTGCTTTTCAATCAGAACTGAAGACAGATCGACTGTTAGAGTATAGCCGAGTCCGCAGCGTCCAGCCAGCATTTGGAATTCCTCCGGATTCAGTTTGCTACGCACTTTCCAATTCATGTTCGCTGGTATCGCGGACTGAGTGGAAGCCATTGCTTAGGATCACAAAACAATAGCTTGGTTGATCGCAAGATAGTAGCAATTGATCGCTGAGAATGATGATAGCGCACCGTGAGCAAGTAAGCAAGCATAACACTTGGAAGCTTGATTTTTGCCGTTAGCATAATGAAAGAGGCTTACAAGAGAAGACCCTTATTAGGGCTTATGACAAAAGTAACCAGTTATCTAAAAGTAGAGTTTATACTATATACAGTACTAAATAGAATAACTAAAGAATGAAAATCGAACATGGATTTCTACACTCTCCCTTGATCAACATACATTCTACTATTCCTAATAATGTATGAAGTTTTCAAATTTACTCTTTTCTAAGGATTTAGTGAACATGTCAGTGTCTTTTGTGTGTGTGTGTGTGAGAGAGAGAGAGAGAGAGAGAGAGAGAGAGAGAGAGAGAGAGAGAAGGAGAAGGAGAAGGAGAAGGAGAAGGAGAAGAAGAAGAAGCAGCTTTATTAATGTCTTTTCCATGCCAAAAGGCGTATAAGATGAACAAGTACATCAGATAAAGTGGAACCAAGACGGAGCAATGCCGTCAAACAACATAACTAAAACCAAACTAACTAAGAAGAGGATAATGTCTATGATTATATGGTACGAAGACCATTTACAGATTCAGCTGGCATCTCTTCGGTGCTCTAACTCTCTCACTAACTCTGAACAATCTCAGATATCTCATTAATAGCAACAGGTTTAATATCTACAAAACGAATGATACCATCCCTATAGTTCAACCGCTTTCCATTCGTTAGAGCCTCCTGTTTTGCTTTGTTCCATTCTTGAGCCTGAATGAAAGTAAGGTCTTCCAGGTATATCGTGGTGCCCTGCAGTGTAGATCTCCTTCCCTAGCACTTCATGACGACCAATTGCAGATGCAAAGCGTATGACAAGAGTACCTAGGTCTTTCTTAGGCCGCCATGCAATATCCATATCCTTGTGGTGGTGTTGAAGACTCTCTTCAAGAAACTTTTTAGCTTCACCAACAGCATCATGGGAGTTCGTAATACCTTTGACTCAGACATTAAGAGCCTTTTGCTCTCGCAAATGGCTCTCGGTGAACGTAGCTGAGATAAATGAAGGTGGAGGTGGTAGAACAACAATATTAGGACCTTTAAGCACATCTGCCCAGGATCACATCATTATGATGTTATTCCACTTGGCTTTCAAGTTGTTGGATATTAGCTGATATAGTCGAATGAGAGGAAGCTTAGATTTTGATAGCTGTAATTTCTTTCTTGAGATCATTGATAGATTAATCTAGTTTTTTGAAGATGAGATTGCACAACTTGGAGAAAGAAGTTTTTTTCGATGGTCATTTAGATATTCATAGGAATGTAACTGATCTGCACGAATGACGGAGATCATAAAGGCTGGAGGCAAAAGTGATTCCTCTTCTGGGCCCTGGGGTATTTGGGGTCAAAGGGTCGGCTATAGTGGATTCACTATTAGCAATAGGGTTTGATGGAGGGATGGGGATTGCAAATGGCAGAGAAGGAGAAGGAGAAGGTGAAGGTGAAGGTGAAGGTGAAGATGGAGAAGTTTGTTGAGGCGTAGCAGGTGCAACCTGAGGTGTAGCAGGTGTAGATGCCCCCCTTTTCGATTTTTTGCCATTGCTTCTTTGTTCGCTGGGTAGTAGCCACTACCATTTTCAATAAAATAAAATACGCTCTCTTTCAACTATTGGAAGATCTACTAAGATCGCTAGTTGGATGGCTGATTCCGTGGAAAGGAGCGATGGTGCTCAGCTGGAGAGGAGCGCTTGATTTTGGCAGGCAGCTATCATTGGCAGCAATGGAGGGAGCCATCAGACCAGCAGCGCCATCCCCGAGGTGGTTTAGGATGCAGTCATGGTGTAGCAGCAACGTGCACTAGAAATCAGGGGCAGCGCACACCAACAGCAGCCGCAATGGCGCGTGCGAGAGAGAAGAAGAAGAAGAAGAAGAAGAAGAAGAGGAAGAGGAAGAGGAAGAAGAAGAGGAAGGTGAAGGAGAAGGAGAAGGAGAAGGAGAAGGGGGAGGAGGAGCAGAAGGAGAAGGAGAAGGAAAAGGAGGAGGAGGAGGAGCAGAAGAAGAAACAGAAGAAGAAGGAGGAGGAGGAGAAGGAGCAGGAGGAGAAGAAGAGGAAGAAGAAGAAGTCATTTCCATGCCAAAAGGCATATAAGACAGATAAAAAGTAGATGTCAAGTGTGAGAAGAAGAGGAAGAAGGAGAAGGAGAAGGAGGAGGAGGAGGAGGAGGAGGCGGAGGAGGAGGAGAAGGAGAAGACGAAGAAGAAGAAGAAGAAGAAGTCATTTCCATGCCAAAAGGCATATAAGACAGATAAAAAGTACATGTCAAGTATGTGGTAACCATGGGAGCGTATATAAACGTCTCCAAGACAAAACTATGCATAAAAGATGAACAACATAATTGTAAACTACAAAATGTTAGTAAGTAGGAGCAAAATAACTGCCAAGTATAAAATCATATCATTTGGCACTGCTGCTGAAAAAGAATGTGATGTGAGCTGTAGCAGGAGGTAATATTGATCGTCACTGATGTTGTCTAGGAGGGTGAGAACTGTGTGCTCTCATGATAGGACGGGTAGTGCGAGCTGCTACATGAATGTGAGTGGTGCACTGTCTCCGATATCTGTGAGGTGGTGTATTGTCGTCGTCATCATCAGACTCGATGTCTCGGCGTGGTTGTCTCCTAGGGAAAAATGAGGTAATCTGAGCCTGAGAGCTAGGATGTGGCTGATGAGCTAACTGGTACATATCATGTCGTAGCAAGACCATCTCTCGTATCATAAGTGCAACACAACGAGGGTCCTCATATACAATGAGCAATCGAAAGGGTGAGAATGGTGTCAAAAAGTTTACACTTACTTGGGGCATGTCGAATGGACGTACCGAAGCAAAATTTCTCCAACTGAACAAGGGAAGAGTGACCTTTGCCGAGTCTAGAAGTAGCCGCTTGTCTCATACTGAATGTAGGACCGGTGAAGAGCACACCTAGGTAAGTGTATGAAGGAACCACATCTAGAGGCTGTCTATCGAAAATAAGCTCTTGGCGCTGCATGAAAGCTCGAGAAGTGTTGAAGACCATTATTGTGGTCTTTTAATGTTCACCCCTAAGCCCCAATGGGTACAAAAAGTGTGTAAGCAATCCAATTGTCTTTGTAATCCCTCTCTGGTGTGAGAGACTAGTACCACATCATCCACATAGAGGAGGATAGCGATAAGAATATCACCAAGTCTAGAACCGTCCTCGCCACACTGAGAAATGACCCTCTCCAACTCATCAATGTAAAGAGAACCGGTGAAAGAGAGCACCGCTGCTTAACCCCAATAGTACTCCAGATCTGCTCAGAAATACCACTACTATGACGAAAGCAACCCAAAACCCTCTCATAGAGAGCCATGACAACTAGAATAATATTAGTCGAGAAACCCAGGTCGCGGAGTCTCTGGATAAGCAGTGAGCGTGGGACAGAGTCAAAGGCTTCAATTTCCTGGACTCTGCCTCCGTACTAACCGTAGACTGAAGGATGGTGCCATATAACTTTGCGAGAACATGCCCAATCATGATAGTGCGGTAATTACCAGGTAGCATGGGGTCACCGTCTTTATGGATAGGGTGTATGATGTTAGTGCATCAAGAGGATGGGAATCCTTGACAACAACTCGGGCAACTTGAATCAATAGCTCAGATTCAAGATCTTCAGTGTCTCTGGTTCGATGGGTTTTCAGTCTTTTGATTGCCGCAAGGACCAAATCGGGGGTGAAGAAGGTGACGTCCAAAGGTTGGGAGAGATGGAGATGGGCGTATCGGTGGGTATTGTGTAGCTGAGTAGCATAATCAATCCAAATACGGAGGTGATCCAGGAGAGGGGGTGGGGCACGGGGGATAAACTCACACCAAAAGGTAGTGATTCTCAAATCGGAGTAGACTAATCTTATTAGTACTCACGCAAAACATCAATCACAATCTAAAGAAGAGAGACTGCAAGAAGCTATGCTTCATAAACTGAAAACTGAGATAGTAATGGAGGTGGGCGCCCATCTGCTCTTATAGAGACTGCCCATACTCAAAAGCAAAAGCTATCTTTCTACAATAGCAATTTGAATGCTAATTATGAAGAAATCTATGCTATCTTAGTTAAAATAAATTTCTATCCTATTCTAGCAAAATTGGTACTAACTTAGGTACTTATACTAAAAATAGATAGTACCTATACTAAAAATCGAAATCGGCCTTCTAGCACACAGGCTGGCCTCTACAACTGACACTCCCCCTTAATGGATATTTGATTATCAATAAAACCTAGGAGTGTCTTGAACTTCTCAAACTTTTCACGACCAAGTTTTGAAGATATCTGCAAATTGATCACTGGTGTCGCAATAGATCAACCAGCTTCATACCTATCTATAGAACCATCAGACTTAAACTTGGTTCTATACATCCACTTGCGACCTGCTGGAAGTACAACAAGATCCCATGTCTCGTTTTTCATGATAGAACTGTACTCCTCATCCATAGCAGTCTTCCAAACTTGTTCCTTTGTAGCATCTTCATAAAATAAAGGATCCTCAGAATCCAATACTGAAGCCATAAACGCATAATGTGTTTCTTCACCACCTTCATGATAGTGTCCACTTGACCGTGTCAATCTCTTAGCTCCTTGTTGACTCGATCCTCCCTCATCCAAAATTTGACTATCCTGTATAGTCTCACAATACCATCTTGGTAACTTCTTTGTAGGTGACGTAGAAGGAGAATATGTATCAAATACTCTTGACCTTTCCTTCCGTTTACCAAGATCCACCTATGTACTTACCCTTGGTACAATTTTGTGTAGAAGCTGTATCACATGGACCTGTATCTTTCAGAATATCATGACAGGAGTTTTTGATGTAGGAGAAAAGACATCCTCCTCATGATCTTCTAGGTTAGAAGACTCACTTTTTTCAAACACAAAATCCCTGCTCATAATCACCTTCTTACTGGTAAGATTATAAAGGTGATATGCCTTCTCTTGCTCATCATAACCAAGGAATAAACACTTGACTGCCTTTGAATCAAGTTTTTGACGATTATCTTTAGGAATATGAGCAGAATTCCTGGAACTCTGTAGATATGAACTCACCTCCCTTATCTGAACGTAGATTCTTGATTTACTTTCCTGTCTGCTTCTCAACAAGTGATTTGAACTGAGTCAAGAACTTAAAAGCTTGACTCTTATACTTAAGCAAGTATATCGATACTTTCCTGGAAAAATCATCCACAAATACCATGAAGTAGGATGCTTTGTAGACTCAGTTTGCATGGGACCACATAAGTCTGTATGAACAAGCTCCAAGGTCTCCTTGGCTCTACATACGATGGTGCTTGCCCATAACACATCCTTCACAGATTTTTTCCGAAGATACAATATTAGGTAATCCTATTATCATGTTATTGTCTTTTAGAAGTTGTAAGCTTTTATAGTTCAGTTGTCCAAACCTTTCATGCCAAATTTTGCTCTCCATACTATCAGAAGCTGCACAAACCTAATGATCCGATGTAGACGCATAAGCCACTTCTGATCATCAAACTCAACTTTCATGTTCTGTTTAATGATAGCAGAAACTGAAAGTAAATTCTTCTTTAAACTTGGAACATAGAGAACATTCTTAATTTCTCCTATATCCCCTGAAGGTAAATGTACTCTCACTGTACCTCGACCTTTCATGTCGTAAGAAGAATTGTCTCCAAGCTTGACATGTGCATTTACACCACTGTCCTCAAACTGTGTAAACCACTCACGATGTGGTGTCATATGTTGCGTTGCTCCAGAATCAATGTACCAACAGTCTTCAGAGATCTCTAATGTTGAAGCTGAGAATAACTCATAGCATCCCACAGCTTTACTTTTGTCTTCGTCTTCAATGACATTGCGTGACTACTTCTTCTTGTCTTGGATTGCCTTCTTTTTCTTACACTCAAACGCAAAATGACCATATTTACGACAAAAGTTACAATTACCATTTCTCTTTGGATTGGATTTGGACCTGTCTCCTTTTTCCGTATTGTCCTTGCCTTCCTGCTTCGGATCCTTTTTGCCTCCTTTCTTCTTGCCTTGATTCGTGGTGAAGAAACCTAGCTCCTTGAAATCTTCCCTAGACATCAAGTTTTGTCTTCGTAACTCTTTTTGAAGTAGCAAACCATTCATCTCGTCGAATGTCGGCGATCTCTCCTTCAAGCTCAGTGTCATAACAAAGTTTTGATATTGAAATGGTAAGCTATTCAAAACAATTTGTACAAGAGTATCGTCAAGTACAATTTCCCCTATAGAAGACAACTGATCTCTTAGATCCTTCACCCTGGTAATAAAATCCATAATGGATTCTTCTGATTCCATTTTCAAGGTATGAAGTTTATTATTCAAGAACAAAGCTCGAGATTTAGTCACTGTTTCATATGTATTCCTCATATGTATTCCTAAGAATATCCCATGCATCCTTAGGACCAACTGCATTCCTGATCAAAGGAATAACCTTATCCTTCACAGATAAATTGATGATATGGTGTGCACGTTGCATCCACTTCTCAAATGTCCTTCTATCTTGATCATTGAGACCGTGAGCGATGCATCACCTCGTCCCGTGACAATTTTCCAATAATCTCTATTCTGAAGTATATTATGAAGTTTGAACTTCCACAAGCTGTATTTAGATCCTCTAACTTGCTTGACTCCGGTAAAACAGATTCATGCAGACTTTCCATCTTTGTCATACAAAAATGATAGGATTTCTACGAGGGATATGACTGCATGCAACAATCTATTAATTGTCACCTTTCGTTGGATACCACCTGTCCAGTACTGCTGCCCTTAGTTGCTGCCTGTTTGGATAACACCTGCCTGGATCTTGTCTATCTGGTTGCAGCTTGTTCCAGATACAACCTGCCTCAGATTTGCCTGTCTGATTGCTGCCTGTTCCAAATAAAACCTGTCTGGATCTGATCTGACTTGTCCTGGTTCTGACTTCCTCAATAACGCCTGTTTTGGTCGATACCTCTGAACTGACCTCCCTCAGATGATGCCTGTCCTAAATCTGATCTTGACCTTTGCAGATGTTGCTGTCCCCAAGTAGAACCTGCACTGGTTGTTGTCGTTCTCAGCTGTTGCCTTCACCAGCTGCTGCTGTTCTCAGATGATGCTGATCTTAGTTGTTGCCTCCTTTGCTGCAGATATGACCTGCACCAGTTGCTGCCTGTCCTGACCCTGCCGCCCTCAGATGCGCCGTTCTGAATGATCTCTGATGCTGTCCTAAATGCTGCCTTCCTTAGCTACACATGTCTTAGGTGCTACCCTCAGAACTGCTTGTGCCAGATGCTGCCTCCACCAGGACTGCCTGCGCCAGATGCTGCCTCCACCAGAACTGCCTGCGATGAACTTCTCCATCCTTTCTTCCGTAGATGCCAATCTTAATGAGCTGGCTCTGATACCATGTTAGAATCGTAGTGATTCTCAAATCGGAGTAGACTAATCTTATTTGTACTCATGCAAAAACATCAATCACAATCTGAAGAAGAGAGACTGCAAGAAGCTATGCTTCATAAACTGAAAACCGAGATAACAATGGAGGTGGGCGCCCATCTGCCATTTGTCTCTTATAGAGACTGCCCAGACTCAAAAGCAAAAGCTATCCTTCTACAGTAGCAATTGGAATGCTAATTATGAAGTCTAAACAGTAGAAATCTATGCTATCTTAGTTAAAATAGATTTCTATACTATTCTAGCAAAATTGATACTAACTTAGGTACCTATACTAAAAAAAGATAGTAGCTATACTAAAAATAGAAATAGGACTTCTAGCACGCAGGCTGGCCTCTACAATCAATTAATTAACCATTAATTCCTAACAGGATGGAAAGGTCGAGGTGATCACCAATGAGATAGGTGGCAAGGAAGACAGCTTGAGACTCCAATGGTTTGTTGTGTGGGAAAGAGTGAAGTAGGGAGGCAAAGGATTCTTGGTAGAGTGGTATGTAGAGGGGATGGAAAGTGTATTTGGGTGCACGGGGTAGTGTGGATTGTGATGGAGGTCGCGGTGATGGAAGGCGGCCAATAGCGAAGGAAAGGAACGAATGATCAAAGAGAGTGGTGGGAGAGATATGGAAACTGTGAATGAGGGGAATGGAGGATGGTGACCCCATGAGGTAATCAACAACACTATGACCGCCACTGTGAGGGTGACAAGTATAGCTGCAAGAATCAGGCCAGTGAGATAGGCCATTATAAATGGCTAACTCATGTGCCTTACCAAATCATATCAGATACTCACCATATGATGTAATAGGTCTTGGTCCATCCTCAAAAATCCCGGTGATCCCCATACTATCATTGTCTAGGGCATGAACTCGGAGCTGGTCTGTAGTATCATGGAACTCAGTTTGCCGTGAAGCAGTCCGGGCATTAAAATCCCCAGTGAGGAAAATATGCCCCCGCTCTGCAAATCTGATGATGTCCAATGAGAGGTCTAGGTAAGGTGATCCGACACCGTCAACAAAAGAAGAGGACTTCGGAGGAAAATACCATGCAGCAATGAAAATATCCCTGTCCAAGCCAATATCCCGTCCTATAATACGAATCCAGATATATCGTGCAGGCTCATCGTGCATGATAAACTCAATCACCTGATGAAGGGACTCTCTGTAGAGACAAGCCACGGCCACCAGCTGATCTAGTCTCAGGTCTGTATATTGAATCCCATCTGTATCCCGGGAAGGTCGATAGCCTGTGCTCTTGACTCTCATGAGTCTCCATGAAAAACAATAGGTCTCGTCCAATAATAAAGTCAATCATGTCACCTATTGTAGAGGATGAATGGATGCCATCACAGTTTTATACCCCAATCTGAAGACGGTATGGATGGGGCCTCGGGATGCTCCCAAACCCGGGGGCCCCAATTCCCTAGCTCTGGGAGTGCCAGCAACAAATCGTACCTGACCATCATGATAGATGACCTGTCTACCAGACTCTCGGGCCTCCTGGAAAGCTTTACGCCTCTCCTCAACCTGAATGTAAGTGAGATCATTATCCATATATATGGTAGTGGCGCGTAATTTGGCTCTACACTGTAAAGCCTCTCTACGATTGGTCAAGGATGTGAAGCGAATGATCAATGTAGCTGCATGATAGTCCTCCAGGCTGTGTCTAACCCATCTGTCACATGTCCTAGGGTAGTCTCGAGAAACCTCTTAGCTTCTGCAATGGCATCCTGTGTGTCCAGTATCCTATGGACCCTAATGTTATGGGCCTTTTGTTCCCCTGATCGTTCTTTCAAAATGGTGGCTGAGATGATTAAGGAAATGGGAGCGCTAGGCTTGGTGCCTTTCTTCAATACTGCTGCCCAAGAAAGGAATTCTTCTTTTTGCTGCTCAATCTTGTGTTCTAGTTCTTGTATCATGGTGGTAGTCGATTCCGAGGTTGCAACTTGTTTAGTGCTCATCACTTGCTCCAATGAGGCAACTTTGGACTGCAAGAAGTTGTTCTTTTGGATTAAAGAGACCACTATTCCCTACAGCTGTGAAAGTTCTTGTTTCATGAGCTGGAAATCTACTTTCGTTTGGTCAACTTTCCAAGAAGAGAAAAGCTCGGTTGATTTGGACGGAGTGTATGGGATGAGTGTTGTAGATGGAGGTACTATAGTTTCTTGGGAGATAGGAGTAGGGAGGAGGCCGGTATGAATGGGCAGATTAGTATGATTGGAGTTCAAAGAAGAAGAAGAAGAAGAAGAAGAAATTGAAGAAGGAAGAGAAGAAGAAGAGGAGGGCGGAGCAGTAAGTTTGGAGGTGGGATGGAGCGGAGGGGGAGGGGGCAGCGCACTGCCACATTTGCTTCTGATGTGGCATCCAGCGTGGCAGGGGGAAGGGGTGACGTGGCGTGAATGGTGGCCTGTCTGCTAGGGCTGCGGCGGCGGGGAGGCATGAGAGAGAGAGAGAGAGAGAGAGAGAGAGAGAGAGAGAGAGAGTCCAAGGTACATTTGAAAAGTACATTGTAAGTATGTTCCATGTTGTGGGAGTATAAGTTGTCTTTGGTAAGAAGTAATAATTTGAACTACAGTGAAATTTGAATTGTGAAGATGCAATCAATACTGAAACTGAATAAGAAATTGAACCTAGAATTGACTCTCACTTGATAAACAACATCTAGCCATAAAAAATCATATCTTTGTCTTTGGATACATTAAATCTTGATATTTGCTGATAGTGGAGTTGTATGGTGTGGGGAGTGTAATGTCCAAGGGGAGTGTGGTGCCCTAGACGAAGGTTGACGTGAGACGCCAGAGGGTCTCGTAATGTGTAGGCATCATCTCTGATCTTCTTCTGTGCCTTGTCCTTTGAATTTGACTGTGCAATTGATCAGGGGTGTGGCGTAGAAAAGGAAAGAAGTGATCCACATTTGGCGACTAGTATTGGATCTGGAGTTCTAACAAAGGTCACTTCTCAAGTGGAATATCTCTCGCATCATCAAAGCAACACACCTCTCTTCACATTATATGATAGAGTGGAATAGGCTGATCTTGAAAAAGACATTAGTGCCTCCCTCTAATTTCATATTCTATTGGGCATTTGAAGGTAAACTGTTCCTTTGTCTCTGCCTCCTCCAATAGAACACATACGAAAAATCATGCTCTTTGAGAAATCCTTGGAAACGATTTACTTTCATTGTGGCTATTGGGAGAAAACTCTGAACCACCCCAAGGTAAGATGAAGACCGTAAGATAAACCTATGTCCAAGTAGCACGGTGGGACAATATCTCCATGTGCCCGATATTGAGAAAATCGGGCTTGACCTTTATAGTGTCCTACCATATTGACCAAACATATGATCTACGTGTTGAGTTCATGCATGTATTCTCTTTGGAGGTTGAGATATAGAGATGCCAAGTGAAAGTAATAAACATGATGTTTGAGACTTCTCAGAGAGAAGATGCTTGCTATCTTCACAAGAGACTAAGCCAAGTCTCAATGAATTGAATGGTATACTACTTCAGTAAGATTAAATATTTCAAAGAGCAAGTGCTCATTGCCAAGAAGTAGGGACAAAATTACAGGAAAATAAAAAATGGACAAAGGGAAGCAAAAGCAACAATACCCACAAGAGAAAGGAGTGAAGACAACTAAGCGGAATGATAATTGTCTCTATTGTGGTAAGTTTGGTCATTTTGCATTGAGTGTGAAAAGATGCTGTTCAACAAGAGGAAACAATCAGGCAATTATGCAGAGGGTGAAGAGACTTCTAATGGAAAGGTAAATGGTTTGGTACTTGACCAAGTTGAGTAATTTTCAGCATGAACATTATTCGATGACACTTTAGAGAAAGATTGTTGGTATTTAGATTCAGTGGTATCTTATGAGAGTGCCAAGGGAATTGAAATGGATTCAACTCAGGAATTAAAACAAGTGGATCCAGCTACTTATGAAGTATAGGGTGTTAAGAAATTTGTTGACGCAGGAGAGTTGGTGAAGATGACATTTGTAGATCCATTTCATACATATGATTGTTATGATGATGAAGATGTAAAAGTAGTTTCTTGCAATAGACTGGAAGTTGAGCAACAATCAGCTACAGTGGTTATAATAGCCACATCCACAGCTAAAGGAGAAGACCATGTCAATCAAGAAAGGGCTGAAGGAGTCTTTATATCAAGTTGTTAGCAAGGATGGCTCATAGGATGAGGCAGATGTTTGCACTCGACAACGTACTTAGAGACAATGCAGAGAGTCTACACTTCACACCACAGACTACACTCTTCATCGTGTCCCTATGGTCCACATCCAACATGTCCAAGAGCTCAACTGCAGTTACCCTAGACATACTACATCATTGACAGGCACTTCCACTTCAGCCAACATCACGTCATTCTTCAGTCCTCATGGATTTACCTCTTCAGCTAATTTGTAATACTGAGGAATATTGATCTTTATAAAGTTTTACAGCTTTTAATTTTGAGATGAAGATGATTATGGAAGGGTTACTAGTAATTTGTGTCACTTTCTTAAGCTAGTTCCCTTGCGACACAAGATCCTGCTTATGCTAGGAATGAGAAGAGAGTTTTTCCTTGTGCTTTTCTGCAGGCAATCTTCTTTGGGAGGTTGACTTTATTCGAGACTCAGAAGGTTGTGGAGCGCATGATCAACTATGTCCTTTTCAAAGTTGGTTCTTGGAGCCTTTCTGTTTTCTAGTTTTAGCCTGTGGTGTTTTTTTTTTGCTATGATTGGGAACGCAGGCTTTGTGTTTAAGAGAGTCGAAGCATGAATTGCATTTTGTCAAAGTGTTGTGAAGCATGTGGAGCAGTGCAGATTCATGCTTTTGATATTTAGATGCGTAGTGCAAATGATCAGGTATATATACAGTGGGTTGAGTTTTGACTTTGTCAACAGTTTCCTTTGGAAGTTGAGAAGCTTGCCTGGCAGTTAAGGTCTTGAACTTTGTGGGCTTCTTTTCCATGTCTACCTTGTATGTTACACCAACTGTTTCAAATCACCTATCTGTTGGCGATGAACAGGGGATGTTTCTGACATGGGTAGTGCAACCAGAAATGATGCAAGTAGCTCTTTGGCTTGTATGGTTTGCAGTTCTTGGCTTCTTGAAGGTACATAACCTATGGGCTTGATTGTTATGCTCAAATGATAGGGTACAAGTAGATTTTCATGTTTCTCAAGCTGATTTTTGCAGTTTATAGAAGTGAAATCCTTACTAGTGTCCTTTTTGTCATGAATAAGTGTACTTCTTGAAATCTGGATGCTGAAACCTCCTGATGTTTTCCTAGATGTTCCAAGGACTAGCAAGGGACCGTCTGGAACGTCTTAATGCCTCGCCCACAGCAACTTTGTTTACGCATGGTCGGGTGTTTTCAGTTCTTATGCTTGTGCTGCTATCTGACATTTTCTGGTAAATTCTGTGCCTCTAGATCATTCATACAAAATACCTTGTCTATGAAGTTATTGTACATCTCTGTCAAAACAATTGGATGTGATGCACTTGTCTTTAATTTTTTTTTTCAAAAGCATTAACTAAGGAAATATGAATCTGCATTTGGGCCTATGGTGTAAAGACCACTAGGGAAAACCCCTAAGATGAGGATAGGAAAACACAACAAGAGAGACTATGGAGCCCAACCGCCCAACCAAACCTAGATCAAAACTGGATCTAGCCCCCAAGCCATGCCATGTGATAGCAAGAGGAGAAGAGAGCAACTGGTGACCTGAACCCAAGTTGTCAACAAGAGAATCACTATGTCAATATATAGAGAGTAGTTTTCTGTGCATGAACCCATGCAATCTCCACGCAGTCCAACTATAAATAGATCACATCTCTTCATGCAATTCTCTTGCCTATATCTATCACACGTGCATGAACTACAAATGTCTCAATTAGAGTGTCTGGGTCCTCTTAAGGTTATTAGTCACAAACAGGCCTTGACGTGGAATTAAATCTAGGCGTGACCAATAATCTCGAACACTGGAGGGCCGGTCTACCATATTAGGACTATTCCATGTCCTTAGCTGAATATGGCCATAACGTATGGCCACCTCCATCATATGATTTGTTCTAAAAGTGAGACTTTTTGGCACTTATTGGAGTGCTGGCTTGTTGTACCCGTTAATAGTCGGAACTTTTTTACATTGTATTTCCTCAATACTTTGACTTGTTCTCATTGTTGTGTTCTTCATGACCATTCGCAAGACATGTGAGAATGGCTGCTTGTGCAGTAGTTTGGATTGTCTTCTGCCCTTCTTGACTGGTTGTTTGAAACCATGAGAGAGGATTATTTCTGATAAGCTACACTACTTCTGCAGGATGCAAATATGCGTGATGGTCTCTAAAGACACAGGGATGAGCACTTTCTTGTTGCTACTTTATGAGCCTCTCACCATTGCATTTGACACGCTGCAGGTTGCTACAACTTATTTGGTTCATGTTAGCATTTGAGCTTTCACATAACAAACTGCACTATATAAAATCACTTCTCTAAAGTTCAGATTTCCTAGTTTGCTGCATTGCTGCTATAGACATTGTTAATGTTAGCTGTTTCTATTTCAATTTTCAATTCTTGATGGGCTCTGATGTTGAGCCTTTCAGGCGCTTGTGGTGCATGGCTTGCAATTGTTAGATGTGTGGCAGCGTCACACTTCTGATGCAGTTTCAGGAGATACGGAGTTGCAGCCTTCTGAAAGGTCAGCAGCAGGTGGGCAAGATGGATGATATTTAATCATGGATACTGTATATATGTTATATAGTAGTCTGATATCAGTTTGGAGGTTTTTTCTTAACAGGTTGAAATTGATCTGAAGACGTTGCTTTTCATCTGAAGTTTGTTTATATCTTGTTTTGGGATTGGAGAGCTCACAAGTGATCCAGCTGCGAAATGATTCGATCATATTTCCATATTCCAGGAAATTTTTAATGGATTGTTCTGAATAGAATGTGTTCTGTACATTTGGAACATTGTAAAAAAATAAGCAGGACATTTCTTAATGCCTTCAGATCTGGTACAGAATGAAATCAGTTTGTGTGCAGCAGGGAGAGATTGGAAACATTAGATAGAGAGGAGATTGATGCCAATTGTTGATCAAAATGCTTTTGTCATGTTGTATGAATTTACAAGGATATAATTTTCCAGGTAAACGAATTGTGTGTGAAGAGTAGGCTTACTTTTTTTGTTTCAGCCCCTTTTTTACACGATTCTTTATTTGCTTGTAGATCAGGCTATGCACACCCGCTTTGTTTGTTCATGTGTCGTTGTTGTGTTCATTATTTGACATCTGTCTAAGAGTCATATGCACTTTGCTTCAGTTGCATTGCATCTGTTGATAGATTTATTGGGATGCGCCTTCTCTAATTCCTTCTACTTGCTTGCCTTGTTTTTGCTTTTTCTGCTTCATATTGCCTGTGCATTGCATGTACGCCATTGCTTCCTAGTTGAGTTCCTGCATCTATTAGCAAGCACTTCCCCACATCCTTTATATAGCTAAACTGAGATTTTGTAGTTTTTGGCTGTTTAGGTTTTTTTGTCCATTTTGTATTCCGTAATCACAGCTCTTGCCAGGGCCAGTGTATGTTTAAATGGTACGTATGCTAATCGCTATGGCAGCTCAGGAGCAAGTAGTTTGCAGGCTGCCTTTGAGCACTCTTACAAGGCTCAAGACACCCTTGTTAGACTCACAAGACTTGATGGATGGATGCTTGGCATCATGACGTGCAGCTGGATTGGGGAAGATGTGCTGTCTCATCTCATTTACTTTTAGGGCTTGCATTGTACCTCAGATTACTGAGGCATTAAGGCCTAGTACACAGCCAGTAGGGGCTTCTAGGCCTAGAAGAGCAGATGTGCATACAACATCAGGCATCTAGTCCATTCTGGCCAGGGTACGACCCGAGGGTACCGGTGTTTTCGACTTTTTCAGACAACACAGTTCAGCTGCTATTTCATCTAGCGCCTTTCCAGGGCCTTCCAGGCAACTGCTAATGATGTTGCTGCACCCACCAAGAATCTTGGCTCTTCCAAGGATGATGCATAGGCTGATGAGGGAGCGTGAATTGGAGGGGTTGGAGTACATGAGATGCAGGGATGGGAGTGCACGCAGATGAGACTGAATGCTACTCCTGAGGGTGCCTAAAGGTCCACAAAGAAAGTAAGAAGCATCTACTTTGCTAGGCGTGTGGAAAAGTGGAGAACAGCATTCCTCCTTTCTATTGTTAACTTTTCTGTTATGGATTGGATCGTCAGAAGTTTAGCAAATTGAAAAGATACTCAAGACACCCTAGAATGAAATATAGTAAGGTCAGAACAGACTACTTTTTATAAATAATTCTTTACAACTAATTGTCAATCTCTAATTCTGAATTTTTATGCCAACTTTAAGTCGTATTTACAGACATAATCTATTGAACTGGATCGATCCATCGTTTAGAACTTAGGTGGTCCAATAAGGATCATTTCATCTTCTTGACTGCCCTGGATCATATCACCTTGTCATTCAGATCTTAGTTCTACCACCAAGGAATCTAATTTTTACAAAACAGGACTTGCCTCAAGTGGCATGTAGTTGGAGGGTCAAATCCTCTACGATTGGCTTGATGTTTGGAATATGTCGTGGGAAAATTAATCTCCCAATTACCTGACCCTTTCTGCACTAAAAGGGAGAATGGTTGGTTTTTTAATGTGAAAATCTAAGAACTAGCAATCTACTATTTGGAAGACTTCTGATACTGATAAAACTTAAGAGACAATGCTGACGAGGCTCTTGTGGCAATTCCATATAGTAATACTAACTTCAGAAAACTGTCAATTCACACAGATGTTACTACTATTTGAATTCTTCTTTACTGGTTGAGTTTGTGGATAAATAAGTTACTATTACAGCATTCTATTTATCTATTTACATTGGTAAATTGGTTCTTGATAGCCTGAGTCATAGGCCTTTATAAAACGGTTTTGGAAGCTCAAGTCAAGGATTGTTTACAGGCTGTGTATGAGTTTCACCCACATGTTGGATCCAAGTTTCAAAGAAAAGAATCAGCTCATTTCTTCATGTCATGGTTGCCAAATTATTGACAGTTTTTCCGTAAAGTAGGCCATTAAATTGTCTTTCACAAGTTCATCCTTATTCTCACGCACTATTCATGAGTTTGGGACCCAACTAGAATAAAGACTGATAATTACTTGCTATAGCTCATGATTCCAAAAGTGCTTCCCTCAGTTTGTAATTGTTTAACCGTCTCCTGCTGATAAAGCAGCATACTTCCACCCTTTTATACAATTCCCCTGAAATTTTTCAAGGAAAAGCAATTAATTCGAATGAGATCTTGTTGATATGTTGTCTTGGTCTATGCCCCTAGCTTGGAAAGTTATTCCTGGGCCCGCTTGCATGATTTTCATCAGGAAAAACTTGTGGCAATACTGAACAGCATCTTCTATCTGTCCTCAGTAACTTCCCTCCACATCTTCAATACATTGTTGCTGCTTTAATCATTATGGTATCTTTGATTGTGCTACATTCATCATAGTGTTGCACAATTTTTTTTCCTGCATTTTTGGAACTTCCTGCTGTGAACCAAGGGGAGTTCTGTACAATCATTTGGATCAAAGGGATCCATAATTCAAGTCAAATAACTTAAACCCTGTATTCTCAAGAATTCTCAATTTGATTGGGAGAGATAATACAATTGGCATATGGACCAAGATGTAGGCACCCAACTTCAAGAGACAGCTGGCAATGCTGTGGACATGGTGTCGGAATATAAGTAAGAGTTTTTTTTGGCTAAGTGGTTAACAGCTCAGAAGCATAGACTAGCTTCAGGTAGTTCGTGGTTCTTCTTAGAGAAATCCTTAGCCTGACTAGCTTACTCCTGCTTGGAATACTTGGATCTGAATGAAGCTTTCTGTTTAATCAGAACTGCTGCTGATTCTGAAAGTTGGTCAGCATCACTTCTATTCTTTCGTGCAATTATCTGTGCGAACAAGGTTCATACCTTGATCTGTGTGAATAAAGAGAAGGTTTTCTGGATCAATGCTGTCTGTCTGCATTTTTCAGACCTTGGCTTTGAATGCATTTTAAAAGATTTTTTTTTATAATCCCTTTTCACCTTATTGTCTCTGACAAGCAGTTACTTTATAGTCTTTATATACAAGTTTTCTCTTTGAGGGCTTGCTTGTGTCTCGTAGATGTACTCCTTGCAGTCACTAAAACTTAAGGCCGTTCTGTGTTACCCGGAACTTTATATCTGTATGTGACCACTGCTGTATTGCCTAAGCATTCCATACATAAGACTTTCTTGGACCCTTCGTCATCAGGATAGCTAAGACTTCAGATATTTGCTCTATCATCACATTCTATTCGATTCTTATTGGTGTTTGAAGCGTTTTGAGGATGCCAGGTGTGATCCTACAACTTGAGAGTTTTGTAAGTATAGATTTTTAGTTATTGGGTTTGATGAACTTTGATCTAAGGATCCTAGGTATTGTGTTTATTGTAAAATCCCTAGGTATTGTGTTTATTGTAAAATTTCTGTTTATGCCTTACAAAATCAAGTAGAACGCATTACAAATCCGATAATTACTCGCTATCACTTTTGTTTGATTGCAAGTGTTTACTTATAATCTTGGAAACCGTTGATAACTCAATATGTCATTTCGAGGATTGAAACGTCCAATCCTATGCCCATATATAAGCTGACGACTCAACCTAGAGTGTAACATTAAAACTGCCTGTAGCGCATCAGTAAAAGGTTTGTTCTTGTTAAAAGCACTTGACACTCAGCCAAGTTGCTGGACTCCCAACTCAGTTGGGGAAGCAGCAACAAACTTTACCTTCTTAATTTTGATCTCCTTGAAGCTCTCCAGTTCAACCCTTAACATTTTTTCTCTGCCTTGCTGATTTCCAGCCAATTAAAATTGCCCTCAGATTTTTTTGAACAAGTAAGAAGGTCCAAGAAAATATGTGTCGGAAGATGACACAATGGCTTAAAGAAATGCCTGTTTGCTCCAAATATTGTTTTGGGGAGGACGTCCTTTCCTCTCCTCAAGGTCTGGAGTATGCAGGTGGGTCACAAAGACTGCTATTTGACTTTTTTTTGTAAATTACTGCCCTATTAGAAAGAGATAATTCTTTGGAAGGGTGGAAATGCTGGAAAACCTTCTACAGAGAAAATCAGCCAGATTCCTTAATGGGAAGCTTAATGCCGCGAAGTCCAGGAAGTCCACGTTTCACTCTTTGGAAAGTGCTCATATTATGAGGTTATTTTTTAAGCTACTTATCAAGCATTGGCAGGAGCATGACTAATATTGCCAAAAATTGTAAATTCTACATGTATATTTATTAGTGCTGAGTGAGCTGTATTGTCACTATTTCTAATAAGAAGCACTAAGTTACGGTTCTATGCTTATAAGTCGATGATGAGCAGCTGGTTTCAAGTTTGGACATTGACTTAACCTGCTCATGAACACATCTGAGTACATGTACCTTACTAGTTTAGCTAAAGTGCCATGTCCCCTTATTATAGTTGCTAGTTATGTTGCTTATGACTGTTGTCTCTTTATGCAACTGGTGCTTTTTATCTTTTACAGGTCAAGGTTATCTTTTAGGGTTTAATTCTCACAAGAACGATAGATGTAGTTGATTCTGCTTTTAGCAGACAAAAGAAGCTCGTAGCAGGTGCATTGAGATTGACTACTTATTGAAAATGAGCTGATCAATCAATACGCATAAATGTGTGGAACGCTCCAATTGTGGTTCAGGTGTCGCATGGGAATGGAGGGGTGCACTCACTCGGAATTTCAGCTTTTTAATGGATCTTTTAAGCTTATTGCTGGCACTTGGACACTGTTTCCACATATGGTGGCTTCGAGGTCTTGCTTTTCAGGTCGTTGATGCTGTCTTGTTTCTTAACCTCAGGGTAAGTTCGTGCTTTTATGATCAATTTCGTTGTTCCTATTTTTCCTGATGCAAAGCCATATGAGGCAGGGGTTTACAGCTTTATGATGTGTGGAGCAGGTTATATTCCAATGAATGTTTGTCAATTTTTAACTCTATTTCACTAGAAACATTCTTTTCTTTGAGTCACTGTGTCAACTCCGAACTTGCTTGATACAATTTTATCAATGCAGTTAATGAAAGATCCACTTTCTTTTGATGCAATTGTATCCACTTTCTAGTTATAGTTATGAAAGCTTTTTTGGCTGCAGGCTTTATTGAGTGCAATTTTGAAACGAATAAAGGGTTTTATGCGGGTGCGAAAGGCACTGAATATCCTTCAAGGAGCACTTCCAGATGCAACACATGATGAGCTACGGACATATGATGATGACTGCGCTATTTGCAAGGCATGTAGTTTCTAGAAACTGTTCCTTGTATGGTTGGATGATAGTCTTTAAACTTGTTTATCTATATTTTACTTTCAAGGACTTGGTTTATTTTCTGATATGGTACTTAGAATTTCATTTTTAAGATTGCAGGAACCAATGGCTAGAGCGAAGAGATTGCCCTGCGCCCACCTTTTTCATCTTCCATGTTTACTTTCTTGGTAAGAGCCCTATTCCATATTTATGCCTTGATGTCATGCCCTCCAGCCTTACAAGTGTTGCAATCTAGTTTTTAAACAGCTGCTGTTGAAAACCAATAAGAAGATCTCTGTGCCATTCTGTTATCATGTTTGTGTAGTTTTCAGCTAGTACCGTATAGTAGAAGTGAGTTCAGATGGTGTCATGTACCCATGACCTACCCTGGCTGGTTACAAATCAACTAAAGGATCAAAACATTTATCACACAATCTGGTCAGATTGAAGTACCAATGAATGGGGAATATACGAATCACATTCTTTTGAATCGAAATTAATGTTAATGTGTGAAGTGAATTGGACATTATACGAGTCACATTCAATTTTAATTGAAATCAATGTTAATGTATGGAAGCTAATTGGGCATATGTCATGCATGCACCTACTGTAGGGTGCTGATGATGTGAGTAGGGATGTCATAGCATTTGGCCCATGCTATTTAGGATGAAGTTGATGGTCTAGTACTTTGTGGTTGGACTCCATAGGGTTGAAGGTTGCATGTTTCCTTTGCCACATAACATTGATATATTGAATCAAAGTCAATCACAATGAAGACATTCAAATGAATTGATCTAAACATAGAGCTTGGCCATCGATATCGATTAAATCCATACTGACCAAATGGAAGCTGTTTCTAGAGGCTTGATTGCTGAAAAAATGACTATGAGAAGATCCTACCTCCAAAAAATCCCAAAGATTGACTATGGCTCTAGTGAATGCAAGGAATTGCATGCCACTAGATGAAAGTGACTGTCAAGCAGCAATGGGCCACAAAAATGTGATGGGAAGTGAAACAGACAGATGTCGTGCATAAAAACGCTTAAAGAAATGTGTTGCAACCAAAACAAAGCATCTAGTACTGGGAAAATCAGTATCTCAAAAAGATTGAAAATGAAACACTCCAAAATCTTTGATCTGATTTTTAAGGTAGATGCCAAGATCTACATAGTACATACTTAGAGATAAAATTTGCCATGCTGCTGGTTGGTAGGAGAAGCTCTAGGAGCATGGCACATGGTTGGTTGCACATGCAGGGTTAGGGTGTAGGAACACTATACTATGTAGTTGCTAGTATCGATTAGCTAGACATCTTTGTGGATGTCCGATAAGCATCTAATAATAAAGCTTGAATGTGATAGCATGATTAACAAAGACAAAGAGGTTGCCAAATGTTTCGGGTACAATGTGGTCCAGTTTAGGTGCATCAATGTGCTTGTGCATCTCGTCGATTCCACTTCTTTTGCTCATCGGAAGACACTTCCGTAGATGATGAAGTAGTTGTTCTAGATGGTGTAATAGGTGCCAAGGTAGGCGGCCTCTCTTCGTCACCATTAACTACTTTCCACAAACCTTTAGCAATTATAAGGTTCTTTATCGTGTAGCACCACAAGGAATAGTTTGTGCCATCCAGCCTATCTTCATTAAATAAAGAACCAATAGACTCCGATTCTTTAGCCATAACAGAAAAATCAGCTTGTAATAGATAGGAAATAGACTTTCCAAGACAAAATCTACTCAAAGGGCAGCAACCTCAAAGCTGAAATTATGAACACAATAGATTGCAATACTCCATATGCAATTTGCTCAACAAGTAATGAAATAGGTGGCTGATTTTTGCACAAAAAACAGAATGCTCACAAATAGGTAGACTTCGAATGAAGCCAAAACCAAAACCAAAAATTTGTGGCTAAAAAGAGTGCACACTATGTGCATATAGAGCTGATGGTAGCGCCCTACTCCAAGCTCACCAACAGGGAAATTTCAGCAAGAAATGTGTTCAAAACACATGTATCTTCATTTAAGAAGTAAATCTGAAATTTTCAGCATGTAATTGAGTCAAGATCACATGCAATTGGTTTGAGCATGGGCGCCCTACTGCTAGCTCTCAAATAGGTGAAGGTGCCCTGCAATTTCCTGCAAAAAAGCTATAAGAAGATGAACAAATTCTTCTCCTGCAAAAATCCGCAGCTTGATGATTATCTGCAACCAAAAGGGGAAGAAGATAGCTTCCTATTGGGCGCCCTCCTGAAAGAATATGATCACCTAAAGACTCTGATACCATGTAGGAAATAGAACCCTAAGGATCCAGGATCTTAACTATTCAATCACACAAAGCATTCTCAAAAGAAAGAGAGAGATGGCTAGAAACCCTCTTGTAGAAACTCGTGGACAGCCAAGGAGAATAGTTAGCATTGCTTACAAAAGTATCTCATACAAATGGGATGCACACATATATATAGTCCAAGATGACTATCTAACTTCATGACTATTGGCTATCCAACTACTTGACTATTGGCTTTCCAACTACTTGACTATTGACTATCCAACTTTCTATAAGTTACATAGAAAGAATAAGGTACCTCCAATATGTCAAGTTGGGGTACTTAATGTCACAATTAGGCCTAGTGGACCCATGAGTCCCTACCAAGTTAATTTCATACTAACTTTGCTAACTCTAAGTTTAGTAGGCCTAATATAATAAATGACCATAGTTACACAACTCTCGACCTTTTGGGTCAAAGCAATCTATGGTAATGTAAGCAATTCCATTTACATTCCAACAGTCATTAGGGCTGGAAGTTGGATCCCACTTGTTGCCTAGTCATTGGGCTCAAAGGCATGGAGGGTGGATCTAGATTGGATCCTACGGCGGGGTGGATCATGAGCATTTGGTTTCTTGTGTTGATTGGCAATTGGCGGTTTCCAATTAGTGTGGTCGTAACACCTTCCTTACCTAATACCTCTCCTCCTCTCCTCATCTCCTATTATCTCTTCTCTCTCCTTTCTTCTGTCCTTTCTCCTTTCAAGCTTGCTCTCCTTCTGTCCTTCGAACTTCTCCCTTGCAAAGTGGCACAAAATAGTCGCAAACTGATTTTTAGGAATTGAGATTCATGATGGTTTAAAAAAATTCACATTCTTGATTCTTTCTGATTCAAATCTGGACCAATCTATTCATTGCTGAATCGCAATTCTCAGCGAACTATTCGTGATTCATGGAAACTTCAGGTGCTATATTCATTATAAGTTATTATTGATTCCTTACACATCATTACGAACATGCCTCTTCTTAGACTCCATGTCTAAGATGCTCTATCTTCACATTGTAGATCTTAAGACTTAGAATTCTAGCATAGTTCACCTTCTTGCACTTTCCCAAAGTGATTCACGTACTTCTCTCTTTGAAAATATTGACAATTAGTCATTTTACTTTTTCTATAAACAAAGCATGAAAGAACCCATTCACAAAAGTGAGTAAACTTACTAGCTTTTGACTTACAAAATACTTTTAGTATGACTTATTATTGACCATCTGTAGAGTCGTGAACACAATCATATATGACATCACATGAGAACAATAGACTTCAAATGATGCACAATAGTAATGTCTAACTAAGAATAATGAGTGGACATTAATGACGATCTATGGCAAAAACCTTACAAGCACTGCAAATAAGTCACCTGCAATGAACTCAAGAGTAGACCAAATTATAAGCTCCAGAATTACAGATATGTGCATCATATAAGAACAATAGATTGTAAATGATGCAAAATACTGAATGGCAATGGCAGAACCTTACAAGCATTGCAAACGAGTCATGTACAATATGTACATAAGCTTCAGAATGACTAGCAAAGTCTACTCTTCATGTACAAATTGGAGGTCCATAGAGGAACATTCCATTAAGCTACTCAACAGGGTCCCAAGATGGTCTCTGCTCTAAATGTGGGCAATTGGCCCAGGTCCATAAGGTTCTCTATATACGTTTGTAACATTTGCCAGACAAAAACATTGCTCTCAGTGTGGGCTATATAAAAAAGAAAATATCAAAATGAAAACTAAACTGATATAGTTGTAAATATGTTGGAGATGCCATCAAGAAACTTGACGTTGTATATAAGCTGCAAAAGCACATAGCAACTGCAAGAAGTATCCGTGCTGGCTACAAAGCCTCCACCATATATAGTGTAATCTACTGAATAGAATCATGAAGCTTGGCCAAGGTACACGAAAGGCTTAAGAATGCCCAATAAAGGCAGCATGATAAAGGGCTCCAACTAAGCTGCTACAAACAAGTATATAACATATGGAAGAAGAGTACCACATGAAAGCATCGGTTGGATCACAAGGATACAAAATCTGCAGGAGAAATTGTACCATCAGGAATACTGCTGGTGGGAGTAAACCGTAGAGTGGCACCTGTGGACCAAGGAGCAATACACAATGGAAACCAGTAATGTCATATCAAGGCATCAAGATGCACAATGCTAAGAAATTATGATGCCATAAATCTGACTCATAAAAATGGACACCGTGCTGGCCTGTCAAATCCCGAGTGCTCTATGAATATAAGAGACCCAACATCCAGATGCAGAGCAAGGAATATAGAAATTAGCACCACGTATGCCATCGAAATGTAACTAATACCAATCTGAGAGACCAAGCCTGCTGTCTGGAGAATATTTCATAGACCGACACATTGATCTGAAGTCATATATCAAGGCACGAGTAATTGAAGGTGGATACATTACATGTGAACCGAGTTGAAGATGTCAGGCTAAAAAGGATTTGCACATCACCCAAAAATGAAATGGAGGTAGATTTGAAACCAGATGCTCTGATACTAGAATTGTTATTTGCTCAACGATCTACACTAGTTGTCTAGAGATTTATAGACGACTAGAAGTTTACGCAGATCCAAGCATCCTCTGAATGACATGCAATAAATAGCACTGACTGGTCATGATTTCTTAGATAGCTGGTGCTTAGCAACAGCATTTCCATTTCCATACTCCGTAACTGGCTAGGCAACACATCGCCATCTCGCTGCCCCGCCAATAAATACATCAAGGCAAGGCTGAAGCTTCTCTGTAGATCGAATTGCACTGGCAGGCATTTGACGTTCCAGCCAGTGAGTAAAGTAGCACCCTCATCACATAATTCAGCAAGATGAAAGTACAACAAATACAAATCACATTTAATCTGTATAAAACTTATCAAAATAGATGTCAATCAAATGAGTAGGGCTGCATTTAGAACTTGAAAAGTTGTCAGGTGATTGTCGACAGATAAACCAAGGAGGATCCCAATGCTCAAAGAAAGAGGAGGGAATTCCAAATTCCAAAAATGTACAATGAGCAAAAAGGTGCTGATCTCCACAAGTTCTTGGTCTTTATATCTTATGAATCAAAATCCAAACTGCTAATGAGTCTTGTTAAAACTTAACTTGTTAGCATCCTAACTGGTTCTTAATTAATAAAATATCTAAGTGATACCGATCTCCAAGCTTAGTTCGGTCCTGTCAGATTGAGCGATCAATTGGAACTCCTGATCTCTGTTTACTGCTATATGTATTTGAAATTTTCTGTACATGGCAGATGTTGGACGTATGTTCTCAATAGATGCTCATGTTTCTAAAGGTAGATAGAATCTTCAAGTTCCTGTTAATCCTAGTTAGACATGGTTGGCATTGGATAAATGCAATGATTATTGTCCCCCTTTGGGTGGCAAGATGGAAGGGAGTGTTGTACGTGTACATTAAACTTGGTTAAAATTTTATAGAGCTGGATTCTTAGTTTTGCAACACGCATCTCTCTTTTCATGTACCTTTTTTGGGTAGCTTCATCTCTAAGGTTGATAAACTATTGAAGTGCAGGTTGGATCAAGGACTTGCAGAAACATACTCTTGCCCTACATGTAGAAGACCACTGTTTATGGGGAGCTCAAGAATGACATCCGCTAGCTCACCAATTAGTGGACAGTTTGTTGATAGCACAGGTATTGGATCTTTAGATGCAGATTTAAGCAGACTACCTCATGGTCAACAGAATCCGCTTGTAAATTCATCATATCAGCAGACGGACATCCCTTTTACTAGTCCAGGCCCTCTCACACAAGACCGTTGGAATGCAGCTGTTACAAGCTCTTGGAGGTTAGATCTTCTACTTTCTGAACTATCAGTTTTGGATTCACCTTATGGAAGGTTTCTCATGTCTTCTATTATTTGTCTTAGGCTTGAAGTGTCTTTGATTTTCTTAGTCCTGATGCTTGATGTTTTGCAAAGCTGGGGTTTCTTTGGCCTTCAAATCGTTCATCAATATGTCTAATTTGTGAAAAATTGTCAAAATTGGCAATTTTAGCTTGATTAAACCTTGTAAAATTCATCCTACAGGCACGTTTGCATTATACAACAAAATAGCCTTACAACTTGCACTAAATTCTAAATTCTATTGACTTTATAATTTTACACCATTAAAGATCAATCATTAAGCTATAGGCTACACTATACTGGTGTACGGGGCCGAGGCTACACACACTGACAAATTTCAAGGCCTAGCTATGTGATATCTTACTCACTTTGAGGCACAACCATGAACACAAGAGAACCTAGCTATGAGAGGTTGGAGAAAGACCATAAACACATAGGAATGGCATAAGCTCCTTACGCCAAGATTGTGGAAACTGAATTGCCGAGAGAGAGGGGTGTGGAGCCTCCTAACCTCTTTCGGGAAAGCTCCTTAATTACATGCTTGGGAAAGGGTGTCACCATAACCTTGAGCTACTTGGTCACGTGGGCCCATTTGCACTAACTTTTAGCTAAAGTTACAGAAGGTGAGTCACAATATTTTACAGCAGATTGTTGCCATTACATTTATACAACTTGCATTAGTAGCCATCAGGGGTGAAATAAGCATTATATTTCAACATGCACTTGAAAGTTGTCAAGCATTTACTAGTTTTTACATTAAAATTGACATGGAAATTCGTACTTGTTTTCACATTGAACCTTTTGCAAAAACTAGCAAACGCGCTCGCTGGTACATGTCTCATGTGGCCACTTGTGGGAATTAGGCCCACTTGTTTGAGGTAAGGTCTTTATTTTAGAATTCAGGAGAGTGTTCCATCAACCTTTTTGGACTTGATGTGCCATCAGCAAAACAAATACACCACCAATTTCAATAATTTATCCGTTTAGTGAATATCTCATGGCCTATGTTCCACTAGGCTCATTGTTCTCTTTACTATTGCTTTGTGGGACTGATTGTGGGAACCATAGGTCATCAAATTAACCACATCTTCCCTGATTATCAAGCAACCAGTGTCTCTGCGTCAGAGTCTTACTGTTGGCTTCATGGAGCCATCAGGACAACATCTAAAACGATGTCTTAACCATCATTGGGGTGCACAGCAGAACCTAACACTGGTTTGAAGGTGCTGTTTTGGATAATCTCTAATCCCTAAATTAGTGGCCTATGGATCTTATATTGAAGTAAGGAGCTATCCCAGTTCTATTAGCATAGAGTCCTGCAACTATATCTAGTTGAAAGCTGGGTTTTCAATGTTAGGTCTGCATGTTTTGGCAACCTTAATACTCATTTTTTGTCTTGTTCAGGTGTGAAATGAATTGATTGCACTGGTATGAATATGCAATTTGTCAAGTCAATTTTGTTCTCCAAAATGCACAGATCTCTCTTGAAGTTCTATAGTATAATTCTTGTCCACATACATCTGATATGGATAATGACGGTTTTTGCAGGGGCTCAGGAGCTGATTCAGACTGGACCACTCGGATGCATCCTGTAGCTAGAGATGCAGCAGGGGTAGGCACATCTATACAGGGACATTCCAGAGGACTGAATCGTTTGCAGCTTATGATGAGACGGCTTTCGGGAACAACCCACGAACACGAGCAGAGGTCATCAGATGAAAATGGGTGGAGCTGGTGGCCATTTTCACGCTCTACAGGAACAAACAACTCTGGGCAAGCAGACCAGCCAGGCAGGCGAAGATTTGACAACAGTAGTTTGAGGAGAAGGAACGTAAACACATCCAGGTTAGGCTTAGGGAGGACTGAGAATGGTAATCTGCGTATGACAGGCATGGTCAGCATGGTGAGGGAGGTTTTACCACATATTCCTGATGAAGTTGTTATAGAGGTAAACTTTATGACCTCTTTGACCCTTCAGATTTTAAGTATCAATCATAAATTGACCGTTCCTTAATACCATAGAATTAATGAACCGTTATCTGTTCACCACGGTTCTGAGAACCGTACAGTGAACCGTACGGTTCTTAAATTTTTTTGCCCAGAACCGTGGTGAACCATACTGATTAATTAATTAATTTTGTTTTAGTTTCCCCCCCAAAAATAACCCAAAAATATGCAAAAAAAGGCCAAAAAATTCTGTGAAATCTGTGCATTTTGTGAAATCTGTCAATCATCTGTGAATCTGTATCATCTGTACCATCTGTGAATCTGTGTATCATCTGTGAAATCTGTATCATCTGTGAAATCTGTCAATCATCTGTCAAATGATGATTGACAGATTAATGATATCACAGATTCACAGATGATTTGAGTATCATTAATCTGTGAATCTGTGTATCATTTGTGAAATAATCTGTCGAATGAAATCATCTGTGAATATGTGTATCATCTGTGAAATCATCTTTATCGTCTGTCTCATCTGTGAAATCTGTGAATTTGGTAACTAGTTAATTAATTAACTAATTAATTAATTATTTAGATGAACCGTACCACGGTTCAAGGAACCGTGGTACAGTTCCTTCCACGGTTCCCAGGACCCACGGTTCTGGGAACCGTGGGTTCTATGCGTAATACTTTCTTTGAGTGAAGTAAGTTTATCAACATGCAAGTCTGAAATGTGCCGCAGGATCTACGAAGAACAAATTCAGTTACTGCTACAGTCAATAATCTTCTGTGATTTTGCAAAAAAGGTTACAATTGGAGTCGAATAGTCCAGCAGAACTGGCAATTGCAAACATGTGAATGTATTTTGCATCCATTGCCATCCGAAGGGTTTGCCTCAAAGGCGTAAGCGGCATATATGGCATCCTGTTCCTGATAACACAATCGTTTACTAGGAGCATTAGAATTTATCATCTCATACTGCTTTCGTACGTATTTCAGCTCCAGTGCTGATAGAGTCTACAAGGCTGGAACCTTTCAGAGATGGTGGTTCGAACGTGTTTGGCTCCTTTCAGTTTTAAGTGTCCCTGGCCACGTCAGCAACACCTCTTGTTGACATCATCTGATATGATTACTTCCTGAAGGCGCTGTTGAGTCACCTATTTCTAAAGCTGAGAAAGCTTATGTAATTGTAAATTTTGTAGTCTGGCGCCTGGTGTTTATTATATGCATCTATTCTCAAATCATAACAGCTGTAGCTTATATCATTCTTTTAGCTGTGTGCAAATTATACATAGAAGAAAGTGCCCTTGTAGAGCCGAAAAGTTGTTATAGAAAGTATTTGTTCGTAGCTGGCAGCAACAGCATAATCAAGTTGCAAATCTTTAACTTGATCTAGGTGTTTTATTTATGGAGTTACTAAGGTATTGCACTAAAAAATGTTTCAACTTACTTCACTCTTTAGGTATATGAAAGGTCAAAGGTTTTTTATTGTGGGTTAATCGTAATTGCAACAGACTTTAAGATGTGTTCATGTTTTACTGCTTTTGGGCAATCTCTTATAAATATCTTCAGAATCTTTGTATCTCTTTAATCCTTCAGATACAGCTACTTTTCTGTCAATCAGCATTGATATAAATCAAAACACGCACTTGGCCTCCAAGTTCTTAAGTCTGGTGTCCTATTCCTAGTTCCTATTCATTTGAACGTTACTGGAGACATTCTACCGAATGTTCCATAATATCATGTTTTTGGGTTAAAAGGAACCTAAATTTTTTGCTAAGCCTGAGATAAAATCTTCTTTTGGATGAGCAATTGTATCAAACATTTTGTCAGAAAATTTGTGATGAGCATGCTCTTAATGTGTTTGGGGAAAGCAAGACTGCAATAATGCTCATTGTGGCTCATTATGCAGGCGACCCTAAAATTATGTGCATGAGCTAGAGCTCACAATGCCCATTCTTGTTGGTAGAAACATTAATGTCCAGAAGATTGGCTATATCTGTGGTTCCGAAGATCACACCTAAAATGTTAGAATAGAGCACAATCATCAATTGAATATCAGTTTCCATAGCATGACAATCAACAATAGATAACAGCCACAAGTGTTATTTTCTCTTCTATGACCCATTTATGGGGCTCATGGCAGTTGACTCCTGACCTCGATCAGAGGATAGGAGACTTCACCAGCATGCACAACATACCAACTTGCTTCTTCCCTGCAGCTCACTTTTTCTCAGGAATTTCTCTTGTAGAGAGGTTGACCAAAATTTAGATGGAACGCCATCATTGCATCATAGGCTAAATATTGAAATTGCATCACAAGTGGTCTCTGAAAGGAAGAGGAACTAGAGAAGAGTTACAAATGTCCATACTTTCAATTTTAGGGAAGTGTGAACATGCTCTATTTAAGTCCATTGAGACCCAACATGATCTTTTCGATTTTAGGGAAGTGTGAACATGCTCTATTTAAGTCCATTGAGACCCAACATGATCTATGGGACTGAAATTGTACAAGTTGATTTATTTATAGCTGCTCTGGAAAGCTGCCTTTTATTCTGAAGTTTTTACAAGAGAAAAAAAATGATACACTTGGTAAAGGACTTAACAAGGCATCTGTAAAACTTTTTCGCATATGTTTCTTGATTTTTCTGATCAATTGATTCCAAAATTGTGTTGTGGTCTGAGATATTGCATGTTGTATCATGCCTTGATGTGTTTATATCTTTGACAACGAAGTAGAGTATCCACTTATTTTGTGCTGTACACTCAAAATATTGCACCCTCTTTCTCTATATTCCACCATTTGTCAGTTTCTGTCTAGATCAAAAGTGCCTACTCTCATGTGGCATATCATTTACCACTCGAAGGTCTATAAATGCAGTTTGATGGTCCTACAAATTCATCGATATCATAAATCTAGACAAAACTATAATCATGGTGGAGGTAATTACCACTTTCGAAGATGGGAGTTTACCAAATGTGGTTTTTCACTAGTATGTATGCCAAAAAGACTCTTTGTTTTTAGGGGGGTGGGTGGGTGTTTCAAAGCCCTCTTGCAAAGCAAAATAGGCACTCATATATTCATCTATGGAACTGGACGATCATCTCATTAGGCCAACCAGTACATTATGGTAGCAAACAATGGGGACCAAGGAATGGCAAGGCATGCATGGAAGAGAATAAAGTATACAAATAAAAAGGTTTCTATTGGAGGAGCTAATGTGAAGCTACAAAACCCATGCCCAATCAGCAAATATGGGAATGCTCCCGGTGGAAGGGGTTGTCTTACGCCACTTCGAACATTATATTAACAAGGTCAAACAAGATGAATGGAGAAAGTATCTCTCAAAGAGCGTGCTCATTGCAAAGAAAAAACGATGGTACAAAGCAGCAATAGATTAGCTTCATAGATGGGGCTTGAGTGATTGAACTTGCTCAAATGCAACTTGGCCAGATGAGATTGTATTAGCAAAGCTCTGAAAAAAATCCTTAAAAAAAAGGATGAACTTTAAACAAAACAAAATTCAGTTTGATTCACATATATGGAGAGCAAAAATATCTTGAGAATCCTATAATACTTAAATTTGTTTTTTTCAATAAATGAACATCCATCAACAAGTGTTCTTGCCAGTTCCGCTATCACCTCCTCATAGATATTAAGTGTCACTTATTGTAAGTTATCGAATTTTTTTAGCATTCTCACTCTCTCACATAGCTTTTTCCTTGGATTGTTTGGATTTCTTTCTTAAACTCTATAGAATAACAATAAAGAGCTTTACCTTGTTCATTATGCTCCCTTCGACTCGTCATTTTTTTGATCACAAGATCAAAAATTGCCTCTTTAGGTCCTTTGCATATTGCTTAACATCCTCCTTTGTAAATATGGATCACTTTGTTCACTTGCTAGTCTTTTGGAAATGCTAATTCAATGATATGTTGGTTATGTATTTTACAAGTGTTTGTTGTGTTGTGCCAACCCCCTTAAAACTGTTTGTTGTGTTGTGCCAACCCCCTTAAAACATATTTCCCCCTCAAACCTTAGATTTACTTTCATCATTGGATACTCATTTCTACATCTTTTGGTTTAACTACTTAATACTCACTCTTGGAAAGATTAATCAATTTTTTGTATACCTCTCTAAAAAACTTCACAATGTCTTCAGTCCATGTGTTTAAATTTTCCTTAAATGTTGTTTATTTCTCCCAAAAAACTTCAGGTGAGAGATCAAATCCTTGTACAAGGCTTCTTGTTCTTAAAAGAATCTTCACTTATATATTTCCTACTAGTGCCTTATAGGCTTTGTTCCACATTGCTATATCCTCATTATGGGCTTTCTTCCATTTTCTTTTACATTCAGAGCCACATACTACTATAGATGATGAGACTTTCACTGTCCATATTAAATGACGCTCATTATGAGTATGTGAGTTCAAAGGTAATATACATGAACTTATGCATATGCTCATTTTTAATACACACGTTGGGCATGTGAGGAAATTACAATGAATAAAATTTAGTTATACCACATAATTCATGCTACCTTTTATGTTTGCTTTGTTGAGGTGAAAAATCATTTTATTCTAGCCATGTTTTGATCATAATGTGTATGCAATTACAACATAATTCATGTAAGAATTGTCTTTATTGTAGTCACATTTTTAACAAGTCAATTGAAAAGTTTTTTGAAGCATTGCTATCAAGAGAGACCTTTGTGAGTTTCTAGGATCAAATCAAAACCAATTTTCTTGAGCATTGTTTTGTAGAATCCTTCCTAAAAGTTCTTGTGAATCAAGATCAAGGGGATCTTGCCACTTGTGGCTTTGTGAACATCAAGTGAGTTGCTAGTGAGGCAAATTTTGGAAAAGAATTTAGGGAGAGTGAAGAAGTACAATCTAGTACAAGTCATTAGGACGATGAGAACCATTGGTGGATACCTTCTTGGATCTAGTGAGAGGTTAAATCTACAAACTACTCAATATGGAAAGTGAGGATGGAGTCACGTGCTCCAAGACCTCTTTGATATTGTCCTAGATGAAGAGGATGAGCCTCTTGGAGGACAAGAGCTGGTTAGATACAAGAAGAAGGCAAGACTAGCACTCCATTGCATCAAAATGAATGTTAGTGAGGACCTCTTGAAGGAAGTAGCCTCTTGCACATCGGCCAAGGAAGCTTGAGATTCTTTAAAAGCTATATATGAATCCAAAAACACTTCAAGAGTACTTATGCTAAGAAACCAAATCTTACAAAGCATGAGAAGAAGTGAGGAAATGCACAAAATTGTGTGCTAAGAATTACATCCTATTGGGGAGAAGATTAAAGATAATGAACTTGTACAAGTGATCCTAAATGGCTTAGGAGATGACTTCTCTAATTTGGTTCAAAGTTTTGTCATCCAAGACACTTTGCCATCAATTGATAAGCTCCATAGTGTGCTAGTGGCTGAAGAGTGTAGGATGCTCCATGCAAAGTCTAGGATGAGTTCCTTATCATTGCAAGATGGAGATGAGAAAGCAAATTTTACATTCAAGAGCAAGAAGAAGACCAAGGATCCAAGAAGGATAAAGCAAAGGAGGCCAAGGAGGAGGATTAGGCATCAATTTCAAAGGCAAAGGACAAGTCAAAGCAAAAATGCTTCTTTTGTAGAAAGAAGGGGCATTTTGCATCCGAATGCTACAAGAGGCAAAGATCACAAGAGGAGGAGAACAAACAAGGAAATCTTGCACATGAGGAGGAGGAGGATGAAGGAGATATATTCTTGATGGCATCTACATCCTCACCAACAAGAAATGGCAATTCAAGAGACACTTGGTGGATTGATAGTGGGGCAAGTTCCCACATGACTTATGAAAAGGACTTTTTTTCAACTTTACACTCATTCAACGATGCTAAAAAGTTTGTCTTTATTGCAAGTGATGAAGAGTGTAGGATAGATGGTGTTGGTACCATCTCTTGGTGCCTAGAATCCTCAAAATATATGGATCTAGAAAATGTTCTTTATGTACCATCAATCACCAAAAACATGCTAAGTGCTGGTCAACTTATGGATAGTGATTTGGATGTCCACTTCAAACATGGTGTTTGTTCCATTTTGAAGAATGATGTTTGCATAACAAAGGGATTTAAACATGGAAGATTGTTTAAAATGGAAGCTAATGTTGCCTTTGAGAGTGTGAACTTGTCAAAGGAGGAGATCACTCAAGTGGAGACCTTGTCAAAGTGGGATCTTGCTAGCATTGAGGAGGAGCATCAAAGAGAGGAATATCTTGAGGATCAGCCTCAAAACATGAGAGTTTCAAGGAGGTCCTCAATGACAAAGGCCGAGTCATCAAATTGGGGGTTTGGCATTGTGCGAGTAAATCATCTGCGAGTTTTTCAAGTTTAGTGTTTTAAACTACGTCAAATTGATAGCACATGGCATGCTAAATTGTTTTTAGGTTTTTAAAAATTATTCTACTTCACTTTTGGGGGTGAAATCTATTTGTATACTTCATTATCATGTTGTTTATTTCTTACTAGCTAAAAGATATGTCTGCACATCATGTTGTCTACAGATTATACATAGTATGCTACATCATTGAGGATGCAGAAAACTTAATCACTTTAATTTTACATTTATCAAGCTAAAACGTTTTTGTCTACTGCCAAGGATTGATGTACGACCATACATTAAAAGACATGATGGTATGTGCCAAGCCTATGATAGGTATCATAAAATCAATGTTGGTAAAAAAGAAATATTTTTATTGTATGTTCTAGATGGAGGCTATAACTTAACTAATAAGCTTATAATGAGATGATGAAATAATAAAATACTTTCATTTTTTTTTTATCAAATTTGATTAAAGCAATGTATTCTACATAAAAATGGAGCGTTTGAATAATCTCAATTCGAGCAATATTAAGAAAGTTATCGCCCTTCAAAGCTTTTTAGGCTAATTTTTTTTTTCTTGGAGCTTGAAAGGGATGAATTTTACATAAAAAATGGAGCACTTTTGCCTTTTGGACCATCTCAATCCGAGCAATAGTAAGAAAGTTATGACAGTTCAATGTTTTTTAGACTATAAAACATTTTCCCCTTGGAACCTAAAAGGGGTAGCATGCCGGCGTGCTATCAATTTGAGTTAAAGACTAAAAGCTTAAATTGGTAGCACGCCGGCATGCTACTCCTTTCAAGCTCCAAGAAATAAATAAATAGCCTAAAATTTTTTGAAGGGCAATAGGTTTCTTAATATTGCTCGAATTGAGATGATCCAAAAAGCAAAAATGCTCCATTTTTCATGTATAATACATTGCTTTAATCAAATTTGGTAAACAGAAAAAATGAAAATATTTTATTATTTCATCATCTCAACATGAGCTTAATAGTTAAGTTATAGCCTCCATCTAGAACATACAATAAAAATGTTTTTTTTTTTACCAACGTTGATTTTATGATACTATCATAGGCTTGGCCACATACTTGGCAGTAGACAAAAATGTTTTAGCTTGATAAATGTAAAATTAATTGCGTTAATGATATAGCATACTATGTACAATTTGTAAACAACATGATTTACAGACATATCTTATAGCTAGAAAGAAAATAAACAACATGATAATGAAGTATACAAACAGATTTCACCCCCAAAAGTGATGTAGAATAAATTTTAAAAACCTAAAAACAATGTAGCTTGCCATGTGCTATGAATTTTACATAATTAAAAAAACACTAAACTCGCAAAACTTGCAGATGATTTACTCACAAAATGCCAAACCCCCATAGAAAGGATGATCTTGATTCTAGAGATCAATTGGACCTAGTGAGAATAATCATCAAGTAGGACCATCTTTTGACCTGAAAAGATACTTGATTCACAAACTAAATGAAAGGAAATCATATAGTTGAGTGGGTGTCTGGTTTGAGAAGGGTCATATACATGATTTTAGGATGGACTATCTTAACTTTAAGTTCTGAGGTCAGAACTTAAATAAGGGGAGAAGAATGTCATGGCTGTGACCCTATATTTATATCCCATAAGGGGGTCAGAAGGCCTACCTATGATTATGGCAAAAAGTCATAATTGATGGTTGGAGGCCTAAAGCCCAAGATGGTGAATTATATGGAACTAGCAGTGACACATTCGTAAGTAGTTGATGTGGTAGATACTGATGTATCTTAGTGAGGTGTCAATCTACTCCTAGTCTAGGGAGGGCCTTGCAGGGTATAAGTATACTCATAGGCATTCCTTTCGAGAGAGTTGAGATTAGAGGACAATAGCTACATGTTGTTGATGCTGCTAGAGTGCGCTCTCATTCCTTCCACTATTGAGACATGGCAAGCATTCCATAGCTTGGGGATTAGATCCGATCAATCTAGGTTTGGTTGGATTGGATTGATCCACCATCTGTTCCCCATATGTCTCTTTGTTTCGGCATCCTAGTGTTGATCTTGGATTAAGTCTTGAAAGTCATAGCTGTAATATTTTTGTACTCTTCAAGCTAATTCTGGCAAGTGCATGCATGACTATATTTTGACTGAGATAAGATCCTTTCATATCGATGAATTTTTATGATTGTTTACAAATTTTCTTAACTTTCTTTGAAGTTCAAATCTTCCAAGTATGAGCTCGGATTCAAGTGACATAGAAGGTAATATTGCTCTATTTTTTGAGCTCTTTTTGCATTGACTATTCACATGGTTAGTTTTAGAGTAATTTCATAATGTCAACCTCAAATATATTTTTGATATGAACTCAAATTGAAATAAGACAAAGCAAATTTTCTCAGTTTTATGAGTTTACCCAAAAACTATATGGTCGTTCAAATTCTAGCAATTGTTTTAAATTTGATTTAAAAGATCTGAATTAGGCTTGTCAATGCATTGCTATCTTTTTTATTCATTTAAATGTCTTCTCTATGTGAATTCTGATTCTTAAGCTACCTAACTTTTACTATAATGTGTTTTGATTTTCGGATTTTTTATTGAGGTCACATTATATAGGTTCTCACTACTGCAAACCATTTTTACTATATATTAAATTTAGTGCATTTATTAGGGTATATTTTTTCAAGAATAGATTTATTATACACAAGAAATATAATAAACCACATAAAAAGATGATAGCAAAGAACTGTACATCAATGTTGCTTTTTAGCTTATCTCCATCGGAGTTCAAATAAGAATGTTATGGTAAAAGATTTATATAGTACTTGCACAAGATAAACATTTGATGACGTGGAATATCTCCTCCATGTGAGGATATGCATTTTGGTAAAGAGATCTTGTCTATTCTCGCATCATGGCGATATGCCACATCATCAAAATCTTTGATTTATCATAACTTTCTTATTTGAGCTCGGATCAAGATGAGGTAAAAAGCAAAAAGGATCTACTTCTTGCATAGAATCCGATGGAATGATCATATCTTGCATATGATTCTATTAAAATATCAACAATGTCTAGAAAATTATTGTTGTTCTACTCATCCTTGGATTAATGGCTGATGTTGTTGTAGATGATGTTTTGAAGCTTCTTGCAGGCTGGCTCATGTACATAGATCAATGGCTATTGCTGTTGAACATTGGTCTACTTGTACAATGTATCTTTGCAAAAACATTTATGTTTCACTTTGTTACAAATGTTTATATATCATATTGACCACCTTTTTGTGTAGAAGTAAGGCTTGGAAGACAAGGCTAAACCTTGTAGAGGTTCAATTCCTCTCCCTTAAACTGTAGAAATCAAAACTGGAAGCTGGATTTGCATTTTGCTTTTATGGTTTTTTCATCTTTGAAAATCAAATTAAAAAATTGTAGTTTCACTATACTTGGCATAACCATATGAAATCCAAACTACTCCAAAATTGAACCAAATTAGAAGCTCATTAATAGATTTTTAAATCTGCAATGACATATCCTACCAAAAATAATATAAAACAAATGGGAATTTAGTTTGAAAAGTGCCTAAGAAATCTGCAATGAAAAATCACAAATTAAAGAGGATTGGACTAAATAAAACTAGAAAACTTCAAAAGTAGAAATTCAAAGTTATTTTGAATTATTACTAATATATGCAAACTTAATGCCTATACAAAAATCATTGCTCTAAAGTAATATTGCACCTACACAACAAATCTCAAAACTAAAGAGGATGAATCGTAAAGAAAATAAAAACTAATATTTAATGAATGTTGAACCACATAAGTTTGTTTAACTATAATTTGTTCAAAATAGATTGCTATTAGGCATAAGTTTTGAGAGTCGAGTAGTTAGGAGTCTTGCGGGCAACAAGCATTGTCGAATCACAAGTCCAGACCCTACTAGCAAGAGCTTCGAAATGTACAAAAATATGACAAAAAAACTCCAAACTTTTACAAACCGACAAACAACATTACGTTCATTCACAATTGTAAAAACATTATTGGGCCATGTGTACATCAAATAGTTAAATAGTAGACAAAAGTATCTTGACAAAAGGCCCTTTTGGTGCTCGGACTACCTCTAATCATCTCAAAAGTTAAAGGATTGTCAAAAGATTTGTGTTGGGTCGTTGGAAGCAACAAAATGTAACAAGATGTAGCATCAAGTAGCTTTAAGAAATCTCATTTTGCAAGTGAGTTATAAACACAATGTTTTATTTTGATGAGGAGATTGTAAGTAGCTAGTCAATCTAAGAAATGCTAGACATTATAGGTTGTTTTTCATAGTACTAAACCCAAGTTCAAAGGCTATGTATAGCAATAACTTGGGCACCATAGGACACACTTGTAATTTTGTACATGTTAATTATTAGTGCAAGATTATATTATTTTATGAAAGGAAAAATATGTACAATCTTGTACATTTGGATTTGTATATAGTTTAAAAGTTGTACCTATTGCCTTTGCAAAGGTACTTTGAGGTCACTAAAGTAGCATGAATAATTGCCACGTCTATATTAAAAACCATTATACTCTCTTCAATTTGCCACGTTTTTATAACACAAGTGGACCCTCTTAGATCTCTATACCTATCTAAAGAAGAAATTTGCATGATATCTATTGAATTTTCCAAGAACATAAAAACAATGCAATTGGACCCTCTTAGATCTATATACCTATCTAATTAAAGAAGAAATTTGCATGATATCTTTTGAATTTTCCAAGAACATAAAAACAATGTTGTGACATGAAACTCTAGTGAGGTTGATGAATGATTCAAATCTATTATGATAATAAGTAGACAGCAAATAGTGAAATTGATATGTCATGAATGGTCAATGATGACAAATTACTTTGAGACATAAAGGCACCTTATACAACATGGAAGAGGTAAAGTTCTATTTAAGGACTGAAAGGCATCATAGAAAAGAAGAAAATACCAAGCTTAAAAATAATAGAAGCACATAGGTGGGGTTAATTAAAGACTTTGTTGTTGAGAGATAACAAAGAAAATCAAAGACTTCGTCAAGCTAAAGGGAGTATACATATGTCTCGGTTAGCCCTTCACCAGTGTCGATCTCTCTCTCTCTCTCTCTCTCTCTCTCTCTCTCTCTCTCTCTCTCCTTTGTGGGTAGCAATCCTAGGAAGAACATCTTCCTATGATGGCACCCAATCTGCAAAAAGCTGTGGAGAACCCTCCTGCACCTGCTGACCATGAAGAGGCTGTAGGAAAGAATGAGGACGTCATTGGCAAAGATGAGAAGCTCCTCAACGAGCTTGGATACAAGCAAGAGTACAAAAGGGTGATGAGCTCATTCCAGCAATGGGCTTACACCTTTGATTATACTGCTCCCCTTGGATTTGTTACAGGCTACTATGGGTACATGTACACCTATGGAGGGCCTGTCACCATCTTCTGGGCCTTCATCGCCACCTCCTTTGGAACACTGTGCATGGCATTTGCCATGTCTGAGATTGCTTCTGCTTTTCCCACCCTGGGAAGTGTCTATTTCTGGGTGGCAAAACTTGTGCCTAGTAAACATGCGCCAATTATATCTTGGTTTGTGGGTTGGGCTTATCTGATCGGATCCTTCAGTGGCACAGCTCTCAATGAATATCTTCTGGCTCAGTTGATTGCAACGTCAATCCTTATTGGCACCGGGGGTGCACACGGTGGAGGATATCAAACATCCAACTCTGGAGTAAGCATATTATCAGATGATGTCCTGAATTAATATTCATGCTATATTGTAGTTACGAGCAACATGTCTTTGTAGATGAAAGTATATATCTGATCATGGTACGCTGCTGGAATTATGTGATTAAGATGAGAAGGTTTGCTGCCTTTACTGCAGATCGTGGGAATCACTGCAGCCTTATTCTTAGTGCATTTCTTTGTTTCCATCGTGAATACAAAATGGTTGGGATATCTAAGCGACATCGGTGCAGCATTCCAGATCTTGTCCATAGCTGTTATCTGTATTACTTTGCTGGCTGTTGCTCCTAAGTATCAAAGTGCCAAGTTTGTATTCACGCATTTCATCCATGCTCCGGATAAAGGCATCCATAGCGGTGTGTTGGTTGTGCTGCTAGGCCTTCCCTGGTTCCAGTCCATTCTTACTGGATTCGAAGTGGGCTCTCACGTTGTGGAGGAAGTTGTTGATGCTGCCACAGCTTCCCCTCGCGCCATGGTGAACAGCATGTATGCCACCGCGGGAACGGAGCTCGCATTACTGCTTTCTATGACATTCTGCATCCAGAACCCCGAGAATCTTTTAAGCCCAAATACTGCCACAGGTAACTAATCCCAACATTGATCCAACCAAATTAAGTCAACATCAACGTTGGGATATAATCTCACCGAGTACATAAAGAAAACGAGCAAATTGTCCGGACATTAATTTTTTCCATGTGTCTAAATGTGTTTCTCATATAGATTTTGGTAGCTTGAATCTGAAGAATGTATTCGCAGGTGGTGGTGAAATAACAGCTGGTGTACAGATCTTTTACGACGTGTTTCAAGCCAGATACAAACACGGAGCTGCTGGTGCCATTGCATTCACCTTGCTGGCTGCTAGCTCCCTCTTTTTTGGCAACATCACCAATGTCACGCTAACAGCAAGGATGGTGAGTAAAGCCTGATAATCACTCTGTGATCAAACTAATCGAGATCCAAAGCTTACGAGAGGATTTGAATAGTCAACTACCTACTGAATATTGACACTGTTATTACTTGCTATGGCTTTCTCACTGAATGTGATCAATCAAGCTGAAAGTATAGTAAGCTAAGAGCAAATCTATTGTGTGGTATCTAAACACATGTACTTTTTTGCATGCTTGCAACGTAATCGTTTTATATATCTGCTCACTGTTCTTGTTGATGTTGCCATCTGTAGGCTTATGCAATGGCTAGAGATCAGGGATTGCCAGGCTACAAATTATTGGTAAAGCTAACAAGTGGAGAGCGCATTCCCGTGGTAGCCACCATTGTAACAGTGGTGGGCTCATTTGTCTGCACGCTCCCAGCCATGGGCAGCAGCGTTGCCTTCGAGGCCATCACAGCCATGTCCACCATCACAGCATACCTCCCCTACACTGCAGTGCTGCTATGCCGTCACATATTTGACAACGACTTCAAGCCAGGGCCATACTCACTGGGGAGGTGGGCAGTGTGGGTGGGAGGCATAGGCTCAGCATGGGGGCTTCTCATGTCCCTCCTCTTCTGTCTCCCACCAGTATTCCCCATCACAGGCAGCAATTTCAACTACGCAGCTCCCAGCTTGGTGGGCTGCATGGTGGCAGGCGCCATTTACTGGTACACTTCTGGAAAGTATACTTTCCATGGGCCAAGGCGCACGGTTGATGACCCGCCACCTGCTGACATTGAGAATTACAACAGAGCAGGCGCCCAGTAGTAAATATGACATCTGTGTAAGTTTATGCATAGCTGGAATCATCAAAAAGCTGATTCATATATAGTAGCAGTTGCAGCAGCATATGTAGCTAGTCATAATAATAAATCAATGTGGCACGGTTTTCTGATGCTTCCAGCATTTTATTTGCAACTATTCCCAAGAATAACTTCAGCACTGAGCATATTTAGTATTTGCAACCCTTCTGAATATCTCATTTTTAATCTACTTCAGTATCCTATTTTGAGCTCCTTGTACAAGTATGGTAGAAGATGTAGCCTCCGACTAACAATTTCATAGCATGGCTCAACATTGAACCATAATCTATTTAGCACACACACTTTGGGCATGAAATTGAAGAAAACAAAATATTCAGGAGGTGGGAGGGGCTTTGCGCACCGGCGCACAGCCTTCCAAGGTGGAAGGGCCGAGGAGCCGGCCCTTGCTCAAGGTGGAAGGGCCGAGGAGCCGGCCCTTGCTCAGCATGAATTCTGTTTTAATTTTTTTTTTAAATTTTGTCATAAAAAAAATTTGCCCCACAGATTAAGCTATGTGAGGCTGGTCCATTTTCTTTGTAAAACTGTGAAAACTGATTTTACAGCAATGAAAGACAAGGCATATTGACGTAATTGATCAACAAAACAATAGGCTACGTACAGGTAAGGGTTAAATCACACTTTCATCACACTATTCTGTACTGAAATTAGTCACACATGTCAAGTCTTTCAAAAATGAAATAGAGCGCACTTCACATGTCAAAACAACGGTATTGATGCAAACTAGATGTTAACTAGCTAACTAATTATTCACAAAATTTTCACGCTCAAGCTGCAATAAGTCTGACTTCTATGTTTCGGTTAAAGTGTGATGTGCACAAAGAACAATCACAAACCTCTCCCACTAAAGAGATAGAAAGGTATTTTGATATTTACAAGGTACGTGTTTGAGCTTGGCTCAAAGCTTTTTGTACACATCTTGGAAGAGAACGACTGAAGCTATATTTGATGAATAGCTCTTCACCACATATAAAGGCTAAAAGAGCCTTTGATTTAGTAATCTTGAACATTCAAGATTCATTGCTTATTCATGTAAGCAAAGCTCAAATTTCCAAGAAGTATGAGATATCCTAGACACTCTCTACAATGTAAGAGATTTTTTTTTTTTGAAATATTTTCATGTAATTAAATTTTTCTCACTACAAATGTCAAAAATGAATCGGTAACTGATCATCTCAACAACTTCAAAATTTCGCTTGAACAAATGGTTGCAATGGTCTCTACAATCCAAGGCTTAGATGTAGTAATGATCTTACTGTCAAGCTTACTTGATTCATATTGTGTCTACACAAGCAAAATAGCTCTTTCAAGAGTTATAACAATGCTAATCTAAGAAAAAGCCAGAAGAAGAGATTTGGCAACCAATACCAGTTCAGCGATTGAAGTCCTATTCTGAAAGAAATACCTGAAGAAGCAAAAGAAGAAGAAAAGAATCAAAAGAAGAACCATCAGAATCATCAACAAATGGATAAGCATACATCATCCACAAAGACCAAAAATTCTACAAAGTATAACTACAAGTGCACCAACCATGATATTCAGGATACATCATCCACTTGTTTACTACAAAGTACTACAAGTGCACCAACCATGATATTCAGGATTGTAGAATGTTGTAATATAAGAAGCAGTAGTACAAGCATGTAGATGAATAGCAAATGAATGTTGTAGAGACAACACAAGTTGCAAATATTGAAGATGATCAATTTGCCTTCATGGCAAAATTAGACGAAGCAACTGGAGACAACTCATGGTACATGGGCTCTAGAGCTACACAACATATGACCTTTCACAAGGCCCTGGTTCCAACAATTCAATAGAATGTCACCAACAAACTGTTGGATTATTCTCCTACTAATTGACTAATCGACATTTTAATCTTCGTCCAACTTTTATCCAGACCTGCAGTTTTCTTCGTGTTTTTACACAGTCTACATAACTACTCGAAAATGGCTCACAGTGTCAGCTTTTTCGCAAAATGCCAAATGCCCTAAAAGTTAAGGAAATGACTTTAGCGAAGATTGTCGCATTTTTCGCTTGTGGCAGTTTACGTTCATTTCTGTAGAGTGTCGTAGTTTTCGCCTGTGGCAGTTTACGTTCATTTTTGTAGATTGTCACATTTTTCACTTGTGGCAGTTTACATTCATTTCTGCAAAGTGTCGCATTTTTCGCCTATGGCACTTTACATTCATTTTTGTAGAGTGACAGTTTACGTTCATTTATGCAGATAGACTGTTTACGACCAAAGCCACTGACTTGCATTAATCCATCAGCAAGTAGTTTCTGAAAAGTCCTAACTAGATGGATGCCAGCACATCACAGCCAACTAGATGACGCTTTGACGACCTAATTGCTTAGTATAAATAGTTGTTCATATTTCAACATATAATTATCAAATGATATCAGGTATTGAATAGTTAGCTCTCTCTCAAGCCTGCGAGCTTGAACACTCTTGAGCATTCTAGCTCAATTCTTTAGAGTTGATTAGAGATTGCTATTGCGCTTACTACTTATATCAGTAGTTGCGCTTAATTCAAACCTTTATTTAGTTACTCAAAAATAGCTTTGAGTACGCAGGTTCGATCCGCAAACTTGTTGTACTCATTTACTTTTGTTTCGTTTCATACTGAATCAATACTATCTTTTATTGCGTTCAGGTTTGTCTCAGAATGTATGCGTTTCTGTGAGTCTTTGAGACAGATTATTTGTCTGATAATTCAATGCTTAAATATTTGCCTACATAATCATTGTAGTACTGATGATTTCAAAGTTAGTTACTATAAGATTGAACATGATTTTTATCACTATTGTTCTGTTCGAAATTGATAGGCGTAGTCATGCATGAAGAAAGAGGAAGATAGTTTATTTTGCTATGCACGATAAGTTTTCTTTCTTGTCGTTTGAATTATTTTTTATTCGATTCTTTTAGACCTATCTTTTACACACATCTTTCCGACATGATATCAGAGCGTTGATTCTTCTTCAAGGCCTAATACTATATTAGAGCACAAGCTCTTGTACTTGATATCTTTCGCGATATCAAATTATTCTTCAGTTTGAATCAATTTATTTCAGTATCAGAGAATTGATTTCTAATTGTAGTGCAGCACAGTATCTCTCTTAACATAGTCAAACTAAAATTCCAAATATATTCTCAAAGTAAAGTCGGCCTTATCACAGACAAGCTGAATGGATCCAAGTATCATTTATGGAATAAGATGAAGACCTTGCTAATCGCCAACGAGTTGTGGGATGTTGTTACAGGTATCGAAGTGAAACCTAAAGACGACACAAAAGTCTCAAAGTGGAAATCAAAGGATGTTAAAGCTTTCGCGCTTATTATTCTCAAAATATCAGATACTCAAATTGGCCACATAGCTGAAGCTAAGACTTCGAAAGAAGTTTGGGACATCCTGAGCTCACTATATGATGTGAGAGACGTAACTACCAAGTTACATCTTCGAAGAAAATTCTTCACACTCAAGATGTTGAATAATGATTCTCTTCAGAATCATATTAACCAGTTTTAGAATCTCTTGCAACAGATGGCCGATGTCGGATCAGTCATAGGCGATCAAGACACAATAATGGCATTGCTTTCAAGCCTGCCCTCTACATATGAGAACTAGGTAATGATCATCACGACACACTCAGATTTAACTCTTACCAAAGTTATCACTATGTTGCTGCAAGAAGATAATTGAAGAAGTCAAGACACTTCGTCTACCTCTTCATCTCATGCTCTATATGTCAACAAGGGCTCGAAACAACAGAAGCAGAAAAGCTCCAAGCAGTCTACATCGAATCAGAAACAGACTCAAAGTCAAGAATAATCATCAAACCCACATTCGTCGAAGAAGAAGATGTTTTGTAGGTATTGCAAGCGCAATAACCATGAGATCCAGAATTGCCAAGAACAAGCAAATACAGTTATAGCATCTCCTGAAGTCGCATTAGGGGATATTAGAACTCAAAATGGGCCCTTTGTCAAGATGTTGTTTTTGACTTCGCACGCTTTCAACGCTTATGTGTCCCAATGAATGGTGTCCATCTGTGACGAACTGTAATAGTGGTTGACGGACGGAAATTGTATTTAACTTTCCCGGCCAAATTTTCGTGATTTTCGAATATACCGTCGGGTAGAACAAACAATTGTGATTGGACTACAGTTATCGCCCGAATACTCTTATGCTATCCATCATTGTTCACTCGAGGTTGATTTGACGTCAATATTCATAAACTGTGGTTAACTAATCCTTGTAGTTAAGGAGCTTCTTGTCATTCATAGGTATACTTCTCATTTTCTTCATTCTATCTCTCATTTTCTTGTCATTCTTAAGTTTACCTCGCAATCTCTACATTCTCTCCGATCTCAGCTTGTGTACTCGTATTTTTGAATAATGGCTACACATAATCGGAGACCAAGAGGAACCATTGATGCACTCAATATTTGTAATGACAAAAAATGCAGAAGATCAATGGATACCAAGAATATATCGAAAATATCAATGGATCTTGATGCATCCCTCTACAAAAGGCTCATTCCGAAAAAGAAAAAGATCGGACAACATATATAGAAGCCCTTGGAAAGGCAGGATAATGGATTTTAAAGTATCACCTGCCAGTCAATCTATCACGAAAGTTTTAGTTCAGCATGCTTATCTTCACAATGAGCTCAACATTCATGATCTGAATCCAAATGATAGAAGGAAATGCAATTGTAAGTTTTCAGATTCAATTTCTTTATATTTATCATTGTCTGTAAATTATATTTTTCTTGAGATGTTTTTGTTGGTTTTGCAGATTTGTATCCATCAAATTTCTTTGAATGGGAATCAGTTCATTCGATTGTAGGAATAATCGATGTCATACATTCGGATATCGGTATTTTACAATATAAAGGTCGTTCTCCAAAATCACTTTTAGAGTCAGGAGTTTTTTATTATGATGACATATATTTTCCTGATAAAATTGGTTTAGTTGGTAGATTAGAACCATATCCTCTACCAGATTTTTTGAGTGACGAATGGATTTCTCCTGATGCAGCAATTTCAGAAAGTTTTTGATCTAGGCTATATATTGATATTCAGAGTATATTAAAATGTAGCACTGGATCAAAGAATAATAGATTAAGTTGGTATCTACCTTTTACAATTTTTGTTGATTTTTTTTCCAAATGCAATGTTCGGAGAACGAAAACAATGTTTTGAGTGCTGATATAATCGCCGAGTTGTTGGATGATGGTTGGGATACAAAACAAAATCAGCAAGTTGAGTGCAGAGTATGTTACTCATCCATGACATTTAGATATCACATCGAAAAGCAACTGCTCACTTTGCTGTTGTATTATAGAAGATGGAATAAATGCAAAAATGTTTGGAAGCCACTTGATCAAGATTTTGGTATAAACCCTCAAGAGCAACTTCAGATAACAGTGAAAAGAAATGACAACATTCTTGCAATGGTTGAAGTTGAGGAAGATTGGTGTCTCAGTCACATTCGATCAGAACTAGACATGTTGCAATTCAATCTACCTCAATACTATCAATTTCGATTGAATGGTGTAAAGGTACGTTATGCCATATAAAAATATTTCTTTTTTCTATTTCTAGGTGAATCAGTTTCATACAATATATAACTAAACGATTTCTCTTGTGCAGGTAAGAGTAAGGCAGGAAGAGAATATAAAATGCAAAGACATTGGAACATCCATCGAAATTGAAGATCCATAGATTATGAACTCTGGAATTTTGTATTATGTAATACACTTTTTTGTATACATCATTTAAGAATATATATGAACCACTTTTTCTATGAGGCTCATTCATTTCTATGATCTCCATTTCCATGGTGAAAAACACAATGTAATTGTAACTGGATAATATGAGTTTTCGATAGCAAGATTCATTGTCTCCTGCAGGAAATACACTATCTCCATTGGGAAGATCTTCAGTCACTTGAACTCCAGTTGAACACTTGCCCTTGTTGAAGTCTCGTATATATCGGTTGTATTTTTGGTCTTCATTCCCTTGGTCTGTATTGTCCTTGTCTTGGCATATTTGGATATGTTCAGATGATGATCTGATCAAAGCTTTGCTGTGACAAATCTAAGTGAACTAATGTCGCATGTTTGGATTGGTTGTGGCAAAGGTTCGATCAGATCATCATTATGAACTTATCCAAAAAAAGACCATGGTAAAGACAAGGCAAACCAAGGCTATGAAACACAAACATGTCAAAAAATAGTAGAAATTGAAAATGAATGAATCATAACCTGAATTGATGAGGAAAAAAAAACATGTAAGAACAACTATAGAAAAACTGTAAGTATATTTCTATTAAAAAATTTTGTACATGTGTCTCATCCACATAAAGTGAGACGAATATTTAAATAGAATCAACTATTTATAATCTCTAAATCCATTTCTCCAGTTGGAAGTAGCTTGGGTGGAGAACACTAGGCCACTGCAATTGGATATGAATTTTTGATCACAATCTTTATGGTCTCCTGTCTGAAGTGCATTATCTCCATTGGGGAGACCTTCGGGCATTTAAACTAAAAAAAAAAAACATAAACACAATTAAATGTAATTAATCAAAGATCAGTTAATAGAAGTTTGTATATGAAAAAAATAAAAACACAATTAAAAGTAATTAATCGAGTATTACCTCTTCCATATTTGGAAGTCCATCTTGTAATGCAAGCCAATCAAAAAAGTGTTTGGCATTGCATACGGTATACCAGCCACAGCTGACAGAATCAGCCTGCTGGGAGGACTGCAGAATCCAAATTTGAACATTATGAGATATAGGATCAACGCGCAGGATGTAAGAATAAAATCTACAACAAAAACAAGCGCGCGTCGATCGGATATCAAAAAAATTTGATTGAATATCAGATCAGCGTGCACGTTGGAAAAGTAAACCAATCAATAACTACAAGGGTGCATCGAACCGATATTGAAAAATTTATACCTCTACATCAACCATTTTCAGCTTCGAGTATGCTTTTGCATTTGGTACTGGAAATAGTTCCAGTATTTTCTACATATGGTTCCTGGCAATTTTTGTGTGTGTGTGTGTGTGTGTGTGTGTAATAGAGTTCATCTTCAAACAAACTGGATTACACACACCCTCATCATTGACATACATGGACAACATATATAAGCTCCAATGATCACTGAAATCAAAAAACAAGAAATTTTTGAGAATCAATGTGAAATCAAAATTCATATGAAAAATTCAATAAAATAAAATCTGAAAAATAGTCACTTACTTTGTTATGTATGGCAGCACGAGAATTGGAATCCCCAGTATGGCGTATTGGAGCATATCATCATGCAGACTTTTGAAATCAGGGAAATCAAATGCTGCCATGAATTGAAGGGGAAACAATGCAACATCTATAAACAATGGGGTCTGGAAGAACTCCATCCAGTACTGAATGGCCCCACCTCCTACATTGTCCCCTAGCATTTTATCCCTACTTTTTAATTCAGCAATATCTAAACTAGAAAAGGGGAGACAAGCATCGGACTTCGGCATCCTAAAACTGTATCGAGGACCTAAACCTTTAAGATACGTATTTAACAATTGGTCATACTATACATATTGAGGACTATTTACAAAGGCAAGTGCAGGGGGTGTCGGAAGTAACACAGATAAACCACATAAAAAATTGTCATTCAAAATTGATTCTACCTTTACACTAACAAAATCATCTAAATCGCTTCCAACAATAGGAGGAGAGGAACTAATATTAATGGGTTTAGGAGGAGGAGGAGATTTAGGAGGTGGAGATTTATTAGGAGAGGAAGATTTATCAGGAGAAGTTAAAGATGGAGTGGAAGGAAAGAAGGAGACTTAGGAGGAGAAGAAGGAGAATTAGGAGGAAAATTAGGAGGGGAATGAATAGAAGAAAGAATATTATTCAGAGGAGTTGGCTTGGAAAAATTCCTCGCTTTAGATGGAGGGTCAAGAGACCTCCTCTTCTTTGAAACACTCCCGCTCTGTATATGAATAACAAGCCGGGTTGGTTGGGATTGCTTGCGTTTTCTCCTCTCTGAATCTTGTTTTGGAGGAGAGGAGGGAGCAGGTCTAAAGTATTAAGCAAACTTGTCATATGTGTCTTGAAGCCTGAACACTATGTTGAAATCCTTGGGCATGCTGGTCACCCTCTTGGCATGGACAGCTGCAACAACAACATCAAAAAAAAATTTCACCTGGAAATCCTCATATGTTGTGTGCAGTGTCTCAATTGTCATTATCGTCCATCTTACATCTGCAGATAGACTTCTTGTCACCTGCCTGATGGACCTTTGTATGTGAGATTTCGGAATCAGAAGATTATTTGTCTTCTGAAGCTTCTGAATATCCTTGAGCCATGGAGGGTCTCTTCTTCTGCCCCTTGGCCTAGGAGGAGGTGCTGGTGGACGAGGTGGCGGTTGTAGATTTCCTGACCCGCACCTGAAATTGGTATTCCAACTGAATGCCCACGTGCTGTGTGCTTGGTCTGCGCCATTAATGTGTAGTAGTGGATCAGTGCGCGATAATGTTGATTACGGGATCAGACCTCAGGTCGGACGCGTCGAAGCGATACTGGAGCTCAACAATTACGTAAGTTGGTAGCAGATGGGCGCGCGCGAGTAGTAACAGATTGAAGGAAGTTGGTTTTGAGCGTGCTCAATCGATATCGCATGGATGCAATTAACTATAAGCAAACAAATTTCAACGTCGTCGATCAGTTTATATAGAGAAAATCAGAAATGATTGCAAACGTGGTGATTTGCAAACGTGGTGGCTTGTATTACGATGATGATTACTTAAAGGCTTGTCAATAATCCATCAGTCTTCAAAATGATTAGTCCATATCGAATTAAACAGATTTAATTTCAAATAAAGTATGGTCACATCTACAATTAATGCTACAAAAGTATAATATCACACTTCTACCATTTAATGCTGAATTTGACAACGTTAAGCTTTAAATATAAGACCTTTTTTATATCCAATAATTATAATTTTTGAAAATACCAAAAGCCAAATTTTCACCCGATAGCTAATCAACGCGCATATGAAGCATTTGACAACCATAGTATGTATTCTCGCGCGCTCATCTGATATTGAATGCAATAAGAATGATCAGAACTTGATTCGATAGATTCTGCATAACTTTGGCCATTATGAAGAGTCTTCCGAATCAAGCTTTGATCATGCATATAGGGTCTACGTTCCAGTAATATTTTTCTTCATATGGGATATCAGATAAGCACGCCTAGCAGACGTGCTGATCCGAAAAGAAAATTTTTTGTCTTTACGGTGCTTAAATAGAGCGAGAGATTGTAATAATTCTCCTTGTTCATGTTTTTCAATGATATCCATTAATCAATTGTTTATAATTTTTGTAATGATTATTCTAGGAGGCTAGTGATTTTCTATTTAATGCATTCCGGTGCAGGTACAGATTCTAGGGTCAGGGCTAATGATGATTAGTTGAATCTAGTACTAGACTAGTCAATGTATTTCAGCTTAGGTACAAATTAGTCTCATTCTGATTGGTGGATAAATATAGGCTGTAAATCACAATTCGTTATTTGACATATGTATGACTGTGATCAGCAGGAATTGGCTATAAATATGTGTACCACTTGTCTTATTTCAATTTTGTAATCTTTTATTCTGAACTCTCTAGCCTTTTTGTTTTTCTTCATTCTCCCGATATCGAATCGACGCACGCCAACCCTTTCTGTGCATGCTCGTATTCATTCTAGCGCGCTGAATCGATATCAGCCACTGCCGACCAATTTTTTTTTTTAAATTTCATTCTCGGCCTTACCATATCGGATCAGCGCGCGTACTTTGCTTTATTCTTCTACCGATATTTATCTGTTGCGTTGAACCGATATCAGATTCAATATGGCTAGTTCCTCCATGGCCTCAGATGACAAACTTATGGATTTTTTTATGCTAGTGATATTTCATCTGACAAATTAGAGTATTTTGCTAGTATTTTTTTTGCTCCCTTCGATATCGATGAGCTAGTTTATGAGAATTGTTATAATTTAATTTCTTATCTTGATAATTTTTCTCAAATTATTAGTACTCCTGTCATGGATATGGATAATTTTTGTTTCGTTCATTTTCAGGACCTTGTACATTTCCAACCATCCTCTAAGCATAAACACAATAGAAAGTACTCTAATATGCATGACCATTTCAAAAGAAATATATATTGTGATATCCACAAAAGAATATGTCTCCTTATAATCAAATGAATGGCTTTTGTGTTCTACATATCTGCTGAAATTCCAGATGATGAGTCTGTTAAATCTTCAACTGTTCCATTGATCGAAGCATCTGCACCTGCTCCAGTTGATGTAAATGATGCAGATAGTGATATAGGGGTTGAAGCTGAAGCTTCTATGGCTTCAGATTATCAAAAAACTCTCCCTTGTTCTATAATCCTCTCTGATCCTCTTCTATCTGCATCTTCCGTTAATCAATTAATTCTACTTGATGTTCCTTTATATTTTATAAATGATGAATGTTATATTTCATTTAATGATATAGAAGATGTATTGAATCTAAGAGAGGATGAAATCCTCTCAATTTTTGTTCAAAATTTATCAGAATTTTTTCACATTGTTGATTACTCAAATGATGACCTTGAAAGTGAGATAGATTATGATAAAGATGGCAATTGGAAATATGGCAATGAGGCCTTGGAGGCCATGATTGAAAAATCTAAAGCCTATGAAAAGACTTTGCCTACAGAGGAGGAATTTTTGGAATTTCAAAAAGGATATCCTCCTAGGGCTAGATATATCCCCTCCAAAAATGCAGAGGCCATTAGAGGACATGACATCAGTAGAGCAAACGTGATTGATTACGATGATTATGATCTGGTAAGTAGATATTATATTGGTATTGATATTGTTCAGTTTTCTTATTGAGTTTGCAGTGTTATGTATCGTTCTAAATTTATTTTCTTTTCTCATTTAAAGGGTGCTATTGAAATAGATGCCTTTGGTATGAGACATGGAGGCGTCCGAGGTGTATCAGCCGAGAGAAAAGATGTTTCTCTATCTCATTATTTGAAAAACTTTCAAAATATTGAGATTTGTATATATCATTCATCTTATATACCATATGCAACCACTTTTATTATGGCCATCAAATCATTATCAGTTTGTTTAGGAGGCCATAAGTACGCAAGAGAAACATATAAAATAATTTTTGTGAAGAGAGATTTGGCTATCAAGATATTGGGTTATACACCCAATGAGACTACCAAAAGATCATCTGCAATGGCCCTTTATTCGGGTTACATTGATATGAACAAGAGGAAAAAATTAGAATTTTTGGATCCATATGAAAGGAGATTATTCCTTCATGACAATACCATCCGTCTGAATCTTGAAGAGGATGATGATGATAATTAAATAATTTTCTGTAATAGAGATTTGATATATTACAAGGATCTCTCTTTTGTAATGAATTTGAATGCCTTTCGAAATATCGTAATACTTGGCGAGTTTTTAGCTTGATATCTAAACTGTGCTCTTCTGTAAAATCACTGAAAAAGTTGAACTAAATATTTATTTTTTGAATTGTGTCCTCCATGATTTGTTGTTCTATGAAATGCTCTCTTTGCTTGCCAATGAGATTTTTCCATGCCTTGTGATGACCACATACTTAAGCTCCCATATTCCTTTGCAAAATAAGTTGCATGATGAAGAAGGATGTGCTGCAAACAATAGTTTTGATTAGTCACATCAGTAGAAAAAAATATAAGCCTGAATGAGAAAAGTACCAGATAATGATATAGATTAGCACCATGTAATGAGTAACGTTGTCTTTTCCCCAATAATCATGTACAGATTTTACAAATGTGGTGCAATGATTTTGCAAAGTCCTCATATTTCTGATGATAGGTTTTCTTTCCTGATAACACCTATGAGTTTGTCTAAGTTGGTCCACACTTGTCTCTTTTTCACTCGATTACTTCCTTCCAATGTTCGTGTCGCTTGAACAATTTCTCTCCAAATTTTGTATCTGACACTTGATTTATTGCATGTGTGATTGGATCAAAATCTTCTTGCTTTAGCACCTCCAATTGATGGCTTATTAGGAACGTTTCCTTTTTTCCCTGAGAGTCTGTCACTTTTTTTAATTGTCGCGTGCTCTACAAAGCTAATTCAATCCGTAAAGGAATAAAACCTTATTACTAACAATAAAGAATCAATACACAAAGCATCTACTTCATCTATCTCTCCGATGACACACACTTGATCTTCAATCTCTTGATCAATGATCAGGTTGAATACGCAAATGATATTCAATATATATACACATTGTTATATGTGTGCAGATGAAGAAAGTACAAAGTGGATGTGTTGTCTGTAGGAGATCGTGGGTGACTACAATCATTGTCAAGTCTGTTAGCACAGTTATGATGGGGTGAGCGTGAAGAGGCCGCGACGTCAACCTTCGCTGAAATGAACGTTGGTGAAGATGCAAAAAATGCGACACTCTGACGAAATGCATTAGGATTGATTTACAAGGTGCCTTCAGCATTTTTGTAAGACAGTATCGTCTTTTTTGCCTGTCACAAATCACGTGTAAAAATACAAGGTGGCATTCTTTGTCTTTTCTTCACCTGTGAGAATTTTTCTGTAAATATGCAGACTGCGCGACAACATGAGTAAATATGCAGCATGAGTGGAGGCATATTAAAAATGAGATTTAGGAGAGTAGAGGAGATAAATCCAACACCCCTCCTCCTTAATCTGGATCTGTGAATGCCTTGATCTTCAGACTAAGCAATGCACAAAATTTGTTGTGTGCATTAACACTGAGAGCTTTCGTGAATATGTCTGCAACCATGTCTTGCATTCTACAGTACGTTAAGCTTACCTCCTTGTTGAGAACCTTGCCCCTGATGTAGTGATATCTGATTTCAATGTGCTTACTCCTAGAGTGAAATCTAGGATTGGCCAATAAAGAAATAGCACTCTGATTATCACAGAATAAAATTGTAGGGTTGTACTGATGCAGATTAACATCTGACAGTAAATTTCTCAACCAAAACGCTTCCTTAATAGATTGAGAAGCAGCAATGTATTCTGCTTCTGTAGAAGAAAGTGCGATAGAGGTTTGCTAACTATTGTTCCATGAGATAGGACCGTCGTTGAAGAATAATGTAAATCCAGATGTGGACTTACGATTGTCTACATATCCTCCCTAGATTGCATCAGAATAACCACTGAGATGATGAAGATTGTCGTTGTTGACATCTCCATAGCAGATGCACTGGTCCATGGTAGCTCGAATATATCTCATGACTCGTATGAGAGCCTTCCAATGGGTAATGCCAGGATTAGTCATATATTGGTTGAGTGACCTTACAACAAAAGTGATACCTGGTCTTGTACAGAGCATTGTGTACATGAGAGATCCAAGTATCGATCGATAGGGATTCTCTCTCATATGCTCCTCTTCCTGCTTAGTCTGGGGACATTGGTCCTTCAACAAGTGCAGGCCTGGATCCATCGGTGAGTGAGCTAATTTACAATTCATTAGATTGTATCTATTAAGAACATTATGAAGATACCTTTGTTGAGTGATGTAGATCAATCATCTCGCTCTGTCTCTGTGGATCTGAATTCCCAAACAGAAGTGAGCTTCGTCCAGATCAGTCATGTCGAACTCTGAAAATAGCATCTGCTTAGAATCCTTGACCAAATTGGTATTGTTGCTGAAGAGCAACGTATCATCCACGTATAAGGTGATGATGATGAAGGATTGTTGCACTGACTTGGAATAGACATTGCAATCAGCAGTGCTTGGTTTGAATCCTTGTTCGATGAGGAATGTGTTGATCCTCTGAAACCAAGCTCTGGTAGACTGTTTCAGGCCGTAAAGTGCTTTGTGGAGTTTACAGATATGATTCTTCATACCTTCCAGAAACTCTCCTTCGAGCTGGATCATGTAGATGTCTTCTTGTATAACTCCATTCGAATAAGCTATTTGTAACAAATGTGAAATTTTAAAGAAATAAAGACCAAGAATGGATCTAGATCAGATCCTCAAGAGGTGTTGAAAGCTAGATTACTTGATCTACTAATCAACCAATGATTAGATCTGGAATTAGATCAATTTCCCATCAAAAATCTAGCAAGAACAACAAGCAAATGATTAAACTTGAGACCCACTGCCTTCACACGTGTGAAGAACAGTACCTGTATGGACTTACAATAGAGAGTGAAGTACACAAGTGCTAGAAAGCAATAGAACCATAAAATCACAACACAAATATGAGAATACTCAAGATATGCCTCCAAAACCAAGATCTTGTTTCATTGATTTCTCAAGGTGGATCCATCATGGATTAAATACAAAAATCATCATACTCTCTCTCTCTAAGCCACTTCCAGCACGTGTGAGACAGGTCATAGTGCTTATCCATATCCACTTTGGCTAAGATTCAATGAATTTGCCACATCATCATTGGTGGCTAGTGTTGACCTTCTAGATTCCTACAAATTAGGAGATAGGTCCTACAATCTAGGAGATTTGACATTTGACTTGTGTGAAAACTATATACAATGGATTTGAACTTTTAACATGATATTCCACATGTGGGAGACCACTCATACCTATGTGATATAGCATTTTCTACCACTAGAATTGTGCCAATAATGCTACTAAACTAGTTTTTGACCAATTTAGCCACTAGTTTCCAAATTAAATGATATGTACAACCCATATGATCTATCTAAATGACTTAGGCATATATTTCAACGTGGGAACAGGCTCCACACATGTCTAATGCTGATAGGTACAAGTCATTATGGTATTTACAAGATTTAACCAAGTTAGCTTTTGCCAAATTTAACATCAAATTGAATTCTTCATGTGAAAGCTGTATTTCCAGCAAGCATGCTAGAACTCCACTCATAATGTTCATGAAGTAATGTAAAAAAATATTGTAATATATAATGTGTGTGAAGTAATGCAATTTATAATGTGCATGAAAAATGTATAAATAGAATGTAATTCATGCTTAGTTTGCTATTTGATCCAAATGTCCAATGCAATCCAAAAATATTTCCAAAAGCAATCCAAGGACTGGTCCTCTCCAAGAATACGAATCCAAGAATAGCTTGATAAAAATGCGCATGTTGTTTTTTACGCATTTTTTTTATATATTTTTCAACCTGATCAAGGACGTCGAAATCTGACATAAAAATCCGTCGGATGTCATCTAACAAGGTTTTGTAAAAAATTCGGTAATAGACGTCAAAATTTTGACATTTTGGTGGACATTGCAATCTGAATGATGTAGACTTATCCATCGGATGCGGATGTCATCAGACAACATTTTGTTGTGAAATTTGCTTATAGATGTCGGATTCTGACGTGATCAGACACGTCGGACTACAACATCCATGTCGGCAACGCCATGTTGGAATTGGACGTCACAATCCGACGTCCATGTGGGATGTTGAAATCTGACGTCCATGTTGATGCCGACGTAAGCCTTTCGGGACTTTTTCCTGGCATCCCGACATTGATTAGCTATCGTAGTGCGATGGAGATTGTGCACATCAGATTCCAATGGCTCTGTTTCGACATGTTTTGCGATGCCTGCGACGAACGAAAAAAAATTAAACTTGCGGTCACAGATCATGTCAAAAATCAAATAGGGATAATAAGTTTTTATTTACCGTTTGGACATAGCTTATGTGCATTTTAGATGTATAGCTTCTTATGGGTACTACTTATCGTTCTACTACTGATACATAGACTGAGGTCCTTAATATGATCCTTGAGGATTATCTTCCAGCACTAGAGTTTTTCCTTTCTTATTGGCTCATGGATATGAGCCTCTTCCTCCTAATGATACACCAGTCACCATTGTTTCTTTTTTATCAGGTGCTCAGGAGCTTATTGCAAGGGCTACTACTCATTTACAGCATGTCCAACAGCGCTATCAGACTTATGTTGATCGACATTGTCATCATGTCCGGTTTCAGGTTGGTGATATGGTTTGTCTTCAGCTATGTTTTTTGTGACATCATTTTGTTCAAGGCCATACTTCTACAAAGAAGCTCGCACCATGTTATTATGGGCCTTATTGTATTCTAGAGTGCCTCAGTCATGTTACATGTCGCTTACAATTGTCTGATTCTACACGTGTCTGTGATACCTTTCATGGTAGCCTGTTGCGTGTTGCTGTTGACGATGATGCTCCTCACGATCTCACATTTCCTACAGATTTTGAGCTGTTTTCTTTTTTACTAGCTGCCATTTTTCAGGTTCGCCTTCAGCATAGTTGGCGCCACCAGCAGGTTCAGTTTTTGGTACAGTGAGATGGTCATCCTATTGAGGAGGCCACATGGAAGTCTATTGATGTTTTTAATCATGAGGATTAGGCTCGATCCCACATGGCCATGGTTATTTCCTCTACCACGGATGTCATTGTAGATGTTTCTACCTCATGATTCGGCTAGCCATGGCAATTTCTTTTTTGCATCTACATCAAATAAATGTAGTAGTTGCTTTAGTTTTGTATGCTGCTTGTGAGGTATCTGTTGTGACGACTTATGTCCTCTCCATCAATATTTTCATAAGTTCATGCAATTTCAGTATTTAGCATACTTACATCGTTATTTTTGAGATAGTCTTTATGCTTGCTAGCCGGTGAAGAGCTTTGTTTTTCTACAGGGGAGAGTTATGGACTTGGCTCATTACATTCGCCACGTCCATTCTTTTATTCTTTATTATGCATAAGCAGGCCTGTGGGCCTTTTTATTCATGTATTGGCCTTGGGCCCTATTTGGTCACATTTTTAAAGCTTAGTCATATTGATTTGGAGTGGGGGTCCCCTCCAAATCTTCTGACTCCCTTTACTTTTGAATTTCTACTTTAGGGTTCATCGATAGGGTATATATAGGGCAACATTGTAGTCTTTTATTTAGTTGATAATGACTGCTCTTCTTTAGCCACCGACGTGCTACCAATTTAAGCTTTTAGTCTTTAACTCAAATTGATAGCATTGTGTGCTACCCCTTTTAGGTTCCAAGGGAAAAATGTTTTCTAGTCTAAAAAATGTTGAATTGTCATAACTTTCTTACTATTGCTCGGATTGAGATGGTCCAAAAAGAAAAAGTGCTCCATTTTTTATGTAGAATCCATTGGTATAATCAAAGTTAGTTTTTATTTAATATAAAATGAGTATATATAAAGCCTATATATCTGATAGCATACCATGTGCCATGAAATTTTAGAAATCATTTGTAAATAAAACTCGCAAAGAATTTACTTGCAGATTGTCAAAACCCAATCAAATTGCATGCAAATTTTCCATTAAAGTGTGCATCTTGCAAGGGTGGAGAGCATTGGATATTCTACTATCTTTGAATACTTTTTGGATAGTATTAGTAGACATAAAGTGGCTTGTTTTTTTATCTTTAAGATTGATGGTGTTTAGTACTTTGTATGACAAGAAAACTATTTTTGTAATAGTTTGAATAGAGTCATAAAAGATGAAACATCATTTCAATCTTTGTGTCCACATGCTTTGTGCATGAACATTCCAATGTAAGGACCAAAGATTATCCTACTTCAATGATAGGAATAATGGTAGTGTTTTGCTTTTCAAGTGGAGATTGTAGAATTTACATGTTTTCCATTGTGAAAGTACAGTACTTTGGACCTTGAATGAGTGCATTTAATGCCTCACAAGAGTGATTGATTGATTGATCATAAAAACAAAGCAAACTACACACTGGATTTTGAGATAGATCAACAAATTAGCATCTATCAATCAAGAGCAACCTTTAATCATTAATCAAACACAAAGTACAGCGCACACACATGTGGAAACTTGTACATAGTATGTCCCGTAGACTGAACACAAAGTACGGCCCACACACATATGGAAACTTGTACATAGTATGTCCTGTAGACTGAAAACAAAGTATAAATGACTTTAATCTTGCTTGGATCCAAGAAACAACAAGTACATAGAGTAGAAACTCGAGTCTTGCCAATGAGCTCTCAAAAATAATCTAAGTGTTTACTATGGAGAGTTTCCTACATACAAAAGCCTCTTCCTTTGTAAAGTTAGATGAATTTTCAGCATGTAATAAAGAAGTTAACTTGGCTTTCTTTCCCTAATTTGCCAACCTAGCCTCATTCCTAGAGTCATGCCAAGTAGGTGGCTCGTAGATCAATCTCCACCACAAATCTAGGAATCACTACCAAATTGACTTAACCTACTCTTCAGAATTGATCTAACCTATACTAGAGTAGGTTTCCGACGTGTCTCCATGGACTCACACTTATGTACATTTTACCTGATTTGCATCAAGCTAGATTTGCCAAATTTTGGCAATTTCTCACACTCCTCCTCAAATTTAGCTTGATCTATTTACAACTCTCTTTGCTAGATGAATGAATGCTTTAGAAATGTCTAAAAAATCCAGCTACAAACAAGGAACTTTTGAGACTCCAATAGATAATGATGTCCATGAAGGATCTTTCACCACCTCTTAACATTCCAATTGCAATCGAGTGGGGCTTGGGGCTTCACAGGTTCAAATACAAATAATCCTAAAATAACATCCCTATCATTGAAGTAGGATGATCTTTGGTCCTTACATTGGAATGATCATGCACAAAACATGTGGACACAAAGATTTCCAAAACAAGTGATGTTTCATCTTTTATGACACTATTCAAACTATTGCAAAAATAGTTATCCTATGAAATTGCTTTATCATTAATAAATGTAGATTGAAAAGCATTCAAATTCATTGTATTGTCATATCTACATAAAGTACTAAACATCATTATTCTTAAAAATAGGAAACAAGTCACTTTATGTCTATTAACACTATCTATGAACAAATCAAAGATAGTAGTGTTTGCAATGCTCTCCACCCTTGCAAGATGCACACTTGAATGGAAAAATTGCATGCAATTTAATGACTCGGTCTTTGTCATTGAGGACCTCCTTGGTGTCGTAAAACGTGGGGATGACTGGCAGCAAAAGCTTGAGCATAGCGTGTAGGAACGGAAACGCAACAGTTAGCAACAGAAATATTCAAGATGAATGATTCATACAAAACTGCACAAATGAACAATACAGTATTGAGACAAAAAATTGCACTCTGATTAATATCAATAGTGAGCATAGTGGCTTGAAGTGATAACTTCAGTTTGCTAAGCGTGATAACTCTAGCTACAGAAGAACTCTGATTATAATGTTAAAAACAATTACATTGCTTGATTCAGCTAGTAGTATATATTTAGAAGTTCTTCAAAAATATCTTACAAGCATTGAATGCTATTTACGCCAGTCTTTGTATATGTACAAAGTGGGTAACTGCCCTTGGGATATTTAGCGGTCTAGCTATTTTTAGGATTGATGATAAGTTGGCGACGTCGGTCTGCCACTGTTGGAAAAATCCAAAAAAATGTGAAGGTGCCCTTGAACAGAGAAAGCATGTAAATCCTGAAGGTGCAAAAATCCCGAAGGTGCCTTTAAAGTGAAGGCAGAGAAATGCGAAAAATCCGACAGTGCTTTTAAATTGAAACTTGGTCCCAGTGTCGAATTTTTTTTGAAGGTGCAAAAATGCAGAAAAACACGACTGTCGCTTTTTCTCGATAGTGTGAAAAAGGTGAAGGTGTCTTAAAACGATTAAGGCACAAAAATCCCTAAGGTGCGGAAAAGGCAAAAAACTCGACAGTGTCGCATTTTTTTCGAAGGTGCAAAAAAGACGATAGTGCCTTAAAACAGAAAAATGTTTGAAGGGAAAAACAAAGTTTGGAAAAATGCGAAGGTCCAAAATATGTCGTCAGCCTTCGACTGTTTTCAGGATGCTCATTACTTGAACGATTTGTTAAGGCTATCTATCAATCCCCCTTAATGTGGATTCTGAAAAAGCTTTGAACTTCAGTTTTAACATATCGTTAAATCTGAGATGATGCTCCTCTGATAGAGCTAACATGCATTATAAATCCTTCAATAAATGTCAAATTGTTACTAAATAGTAACATATCATCTACATAAAATGTGATGATTATGAAGGGATTCGATATAGACTGGAAATAAAAATTTGAGTCTGTCGAGTTTGGAATAAAACCATTCTCGTTAAAAGATGCATTGGTCTTCTCTTGATCAGCATCAGGTGTTGACATTGCCTCTGAAACAACGTTTGATTCTTGCACAAAGTAGCAGGCCGAATTATCCGTAAATCGGAGGTTGTCTTGATTGGTTCGATCTTCAAGGTTGAACTTCAATCCTCTGATGCAGTTCGTTTTCCTGAGGGACTGCCTCGTTGTCAGAATTAGTGTCAGTGTCAATATTCTAATAAGTCCTGAGTTGTTCGGAGCTGTTGGTGTCTATTCTAGGATCTGAATTCGAAGTAGCTTTCCCCTTGTGGTCGATAAACTGATCTTCCACCAAAATGACATTTATACTTATGAAGGTCTTCTGAGAGTCCACATTGAAGAGCTTGTATGTCTGATGGTCTGAGGAATAGTTGAAAAAGATCGACCTTTTGTTGGTGTTTTCTAGCTTCCTACTTAGATCAGCAAGAATCTGTGAGTAGGCTATGCATCCAAGCACTCAAATATTTGTGAGTGATGGCTTAGATCCTGTCCACACCTCATAAGGTGTCTTGCCATTCAGGGCCTCTGAGATGGATCAATTTTGAAGGTAGGCTACTATAGTAACAACTTCTGCCCAGAATTTCTTTGGAAGAAAGGCATGGGCCAGCATGCTCTTGGCACTTGCGATGAGTGTCTGAGTCCTCTTTGAAATACACCATTGGACTGAGGTGAGTAGCTTGTTGAATGTTGTTGTAGATGTATTTGATTGGCCTTGTAGAAGGCTTTGAACTCGGTGGAGATAAATACTCCCCCGACATCAGAGCGTAGAGCTTTGATTGTTCTCTGGGTCAATTTTTCTGATGATGCCTTGAATTGCATGAAGAAATTGAGAGTCTCGAATTTGTTTTTCAAAAAATATGTTGCAGTCCTCTGAGAGAAGTCATCAATGATAGTCAGCAAATAGACAACTCCCCCTATAGAAATAGTCTGCATAGGACCACAAATGTCCATGTGTACAAGATCTAACGAACCTTTAGAAGAACTAACTGAATCGGAAGTGTTGTGGTCCTATGCAGACTATTTCCACAGGGAGAGCTGTCTATTTGCTGACTATTATTGATGACGTCTGTCGGAGGACTGCAACATATTTCTTGAAGAACAAATTTGATACCTTCAAGTTCTTCATGGAGTTCAAGGCATCATCAGAAAAATTGACCTAGAGAAGAATCAAAGCTCTACACTCTGATGGAGGGAGAGTATTTATCTCCACTGAGTTCAAAGCTTTCTGCAAGGTCAATCGAATACAACTACAACAATATTCAACTAGCAGCTCACCTTAGTCCAATGGTGTAGCTAAATGGAATACTTAGTCACTCATTGAAAGTGCAAGGAGAATGTTGGCCCATGCATCTCTTTCAAAGAAGTTCTAGGCAAAAGTTGCTACTATAGCAGCCTACATTCAAAATCGATCCATTTCAGAGGCCCTGAATGGCAAGACACCTTCTGAGGTATGGACAGGATCAAAGCCATCACTCCCAAATATTCAAGTGTTTGGATGCAAAGCCTACTCTCAGATGCCTAGTGATCTAAATAGAAAGTTGGATGACACCAGCAAAAGGTCGAACTTCATCAACTATTCCTTAGACCATCGGACATACAAGCTCTTCAATCTGGACTCTCAGAAGACCTTCATGAGCAGAGATGTCATCTTTGTGGAAGATCAATTCTTCGACCACAAGGGAAAAGCTCCATCAACTTCCAGTACAAGAGTCGACAACTTCGAACTCAAGACTGATCACAAACTCGACACAACTCCTCTAATAATGAGACAGTCCCTCAACAAATCGAACAACATCAAAGGATCCAATTTCAACACAGAAAATCGAATCGATATGGACAACCTCCATCCCTATTCATGGATGATTCGGCCTGCTACTTTGTGTAGGAACTCAACACTATTTCAGAGGTAGAGTCATCCATTGATGCTGACCAGTGCAAGGCAGAAGAGGACACCAAGGCTTGTAGTTCTAGATGAGAATGCTTTCTATCTAAACTCGACAGACTCGAATATTTACTTCAAGTCTGTATCAGATCCTTCCATTAACACTACTCTTTATGTAGATGATACACTATTACTCAAAAACAAACTTGAATTTTTTGAAAGATCTAAAATGCATGTTAGCACTGGACCCATCAGCCAATATTCTGAAAGGCTACATAGATGTAGAATGGGTAGCAGACTTCAACACCTGAATATCGACTTCTGGATCTATATTTTCATACAATAGAAGCCCAATCTCTCACATCCAAAAATAGTCCTCAGTAGCATTATCATCCACATAATCAGATTTTTCAGTTGCCTCAAATACTACAATTTGGCTGACAAACCTGCTTGCAAATATTGAATTTTCTAGTCACATTCGACGCCCATCTATTGTGCCAACCAAAGCACAAGGGTAATTTCTTTGGTTTACTGCAAGACAGAGCCTATGGCAGCAGATTACTTCACCAAGGAGCACCATCTCAGATTTAACAATCAGCTAAATCTGAAGATCAAATCTTTCCAAGATCCACATTAAGGGGTGTGCTGAATTTTAATGCTCAGGACCAAATCCATGGAGTAATGAGCATCCTAAAAGATTTGACTCCATCGACTTCGAAGTCATCGAAGTGTCTGAAGTCCGACTTTGACTTCTCCATGTATATAATCAAATGTTAACCTCTAAAGTGTCTGACATAGAAGTCATCGACTTCTCCCATATGTATATTCAACCGACTTCATCAACATCAAAGTCATCAACTTCAACTTCTCAAATGTATATACTCAAAGAACTTCATCAAGGTACTCGACATCGAAGTGTTTGAAGTACCCGACTTACTTCATTCCATCAACTTCAACTTCTCATGTATATCTCCGTCAACCGAATTCATCGACATCTCAACACTAACTCCATCAATCGAATCAGTCGACATGTCCGAATTCATCGAGTTAACCGAATTCGTCATCAACCGACATATATCGATTCTTTCCCATGAGGAAAAAATCGATCCAAATAAACTGTCAGAAGTCTTTATGGCAGTTTACCTACTATTGTATAGACAATTATTGCTCTAAGGCGATTGTAATAAATACCAATTAGATATTTTTGCAAACAGATATTTTTAAGTAGATAATTTATAATCAGCTATAATAGACTGATCAGTTAGTTAAGTTTTAAACAATCAACGATTATCAGCTGGAAAATTTTGCACCATCAGTCTTGCATTGCTCCACGCCCTTGTACTCATTTTTCTCATACAATCAGAGTGCAAGATTTGTCTCACTACTGCTTGATTTTCCGATAGGTAGAAGTCCATAGTCCACCAACTATCCATTCAATTTAAGTTTAAATTAGTTTAGGGCTAGGTTGGAGCTGCTAGTCATAATGCATATTAAAAAAAGGAAAACATATAAAATCAAAGACAAACCTTAAGAGTTTAGATTCACCTACCATGCTTGCTTGCAAGCCCACCTTCTCGCTTGAGCCCAGCTTAGGATTGCCTACTCCAGGCATCCTAGTTGTCGTGGCATCTTTTTGAATCTTGTACTTATTTGGTATTTTTTTCATCATTTTTTACTGTGTTCCAAATTGCCCTTGAACACCAATGGAGTGATTTGGATAACCCATCCCTATAAGCTCGTCATACTGTATCACGACAATGTCTTATCCACTGGCTCATATGTTTATGTATTTCTTTCGTGTCAAATTCCACTTCTTGTGAAAATTCGCCACGAAGACTACCAACAACCTGCGATTTAAGATTTGCAAATTTTTTGGCCATTTCATAAATAATCTATCGCCAAAATAGCATTGGCATAAAGAATACATTCGGTCCATAACCACTCTCTTCTTATGATTGGCGATTATATTCTCTTCCGGATCCACGTTGTATTAGGGATTCATGGATGACTCTCCCGAAGGGGCGGGTGAGGGATCTGCGGCCGCTTGTGAGGGACCACCCTCGCCTTGGCTGAGCATCAAATTTTGTAATTCTTCTTTTTGCTCAAGAGTTAGTGTTGCATAAAAATTTGAAACATAAATTCCCGAGCTCTCACTACTATCGGACCCCGAAATGATTATTGCATTTATAAACATACAATACATTACAATGAACCCTGATATATTGAAATGAAGTAGAAAAGAAACTCAATTACAAAACTTTAGTGCATATTAGAGTTAGACTTTCATATCTGTGATAACAAAAAAAAGGATAAATGTGCGTTTATAACCTGTAACAAGATACAAAAGAATCATATAAGAATTGAACTATCTAAATATTAAAATATGAGAATCATATAAGAATCTGCATATAAGAATCATACTATCTAAATATTGAAAGATAAGGATCAACGCATTTTCAAATTGACTAAGTTTATGCTATTTGTGTTTTGTACTTGTGCATATATACAATTTACCACAAGGAGATGAATCACATTCAGATCATTCTAGCGATGAAGACACTACTCAAGCCAACAAGGTAGTTAATAAACATGCATGTTTTCTTGTTCATAAAAAATTTGTCGCAAAAAAACTATTATAAAATATGGTGCACATGCATCAAGTGTGATAGTCAAAAGATGTGTGAAAGACGCATTGCTGAAAATCATTTGTGGAAGTTTGGATGAAAAGATGAGGGTCAACCATCGAATTTGGAAGACGTTGAAGGTTGTTAACTTTATATAATTGTTTTTTATTATAATGTTCGTCAATCTATGTACATCACGTATTGAATTTGTTTATGTGTGTAGCCAATAAATTGAATGCCATTTCACAGAGTTGATTCATCCGTGTTTAGTTACAATCAACGTCAAGTTTTGATAGACATGAGAGAACAAAGAATGAAACAAATTCAAGAGGCAAATACATTTGGAGTTGTTATCAACAGCCTCTCCAACATCCTCCACACTTGTAAGAATACCTGAGTTGTACACTGATGCAGATATGTTATGAGTAACCACATTCTTGACATCTGTTAAGATAACTAAGTTATACACTGAACTTGACATATTATGATGAGAAATATCTTCGATTCATGTCAAGATGTTCAAGTTATAGTTACTTGATCTTGTTGTATTGTAGTTGGCGAATCTGTTTTTGACAACTTCTACACCACTCACATAATCTGAATTATATATTGATCTGTCGACGTTTTTTTTATGCTACCCCTTTTTTAACCACAAGACTGGCCCAATATTTTCTTGATGTTGCTCCTATTTGAACCATTAGAATAATACGTAAAGCACTTACTTTATGGTTCAGTAAATGATACATGTTTTCTCTTTCTAGAATGCAAAGATAGTTCTGACAAACAGGAAACCATTGTTTGGTTTTGTGTGTAGAAAGGGTCTCCGTCATCTATCATAGCATTCACAATATTTTTTTCTATTGTAATTGAAGTCAACTTCACGATAACAAGCAAGTTTTTTTCACTGGGATAGTAGCCTTTGAATTTAGCAGTGCAAACTGCTACCCCTTGAAAATCCATACAACCAACAATGTCATCAATGTTGTATAATGGACAGTTGGCAAGAACGAGTTCATTCACGTTGACAATATTTGCATTATCCCAATCTTTTTTGCAATGACATCGATGGAAATATGGTTGTAAATGTCTCCTAGGTGATCAAAATCACTATGAGGGTATGGCAAGGGACAATCCATTTTAAACACCTTTGAAATTAGGACCACACTTTTATTCGTACCAACTTCTCTAAAAAAACATGTTCCATTTGATTCAGCAACTAAGACAATTCCAAATGCAACCACCTCTTTCCGAAAAAATAAAACAACTTAGCCCTTGGCCCTTAGCCCTTGGCCTTTAGTGGCTAGCCTTTTGCCCTTGGCCTTTCGCCTTTAACCTTATCACTTCACCCTAGGTCCTTAGCCTTTGGTCTTAGTCCTTGGCCCAAGTTGGTTATTGGTCCTTGGACCTTTGGCCCTTGGTCCTTGGTCCTTGGACCTTTGATCCTTTGGCCCTTAACCTTAGCCCTTAGTCCTTAGTCCTTAGTCCTTAGCCCTTAGCCCTTAGCCCTTGGCGCTTGGCGCTTGGCGCTTGGCCCTTGGCCCTTAGTCCTTGCGCCTTGGTCCTTACCCCTTGGGCCCTTAACCGTAGCCCTTAGTTCTTGGCCCTTGGCCCTTGGCCCTTACCCCTTGGCCCTTGGTCCAGTCCTTGGCCCTTGGCCTTTAGCCCTTGGCACTTATCCCTTAGCCCTTAGCCCTTGGTCTATGTCCCTTGGCCCTAGGTCCTTAGCCCTTAGCCATTGTCCCTTGGCGCTTAGTCTTTAGCTCTTGGCCTTTGGGTCTTGGTCCTTGAGCCTTTCGTCCTTAGTCTTTGCGCCTAGGCCCTTCGCCCTAGGTCTTTGGACCTGGTTCTTAGCCTTTGGGCCTTGGCCCTAGCCCTTAGCCCATTGGCCCTTTGGCCCTTGGCACTAGCACTTGACCTTTAAGTTTAAGTCTTTGGCCTTTAGCCCTTACCTTAGTCCTTGGCCCTAAGTCCTTTGGCCCCTTGTCTTTTAAGTCTAAGCCTTTGCCCTTTGTCTTTTAATTTCCATATTTTTATTTTAGTTCTTACATTGTTTATTTTAAGTTTTAGATACATTTTTTTAATTTTTAAGTTTTTTAGATTTTATTTTTGTTTTTTTAGATTTCTTGGATTTTTTTTTAATTATTAGGTCTATTTTTTTAGTTTTTTTTTAAAAAAAAATTTAGATTTTTTTTAAAAAAAAATTAATTTACTTTTGACATTTTAGATATATTTACATTTTGAATTTTGAATATTTAGGTTTATTTTTATATTTTTAGAGTTTTTTGCTATTTATTTTTTAAATTTTAAATTCTCTTTGAGTTTTTTGATTTTTTTATTTTTTATTTTCTATTTTTTTATTTTTAGATTTATTTGTAACATTTAGATTTATTTTTTTAGTTTTTATTCTATCTTATTTTATTTTTTATTATTTATTTTTTAACTTTTAGATTTATTTTTTTAATTAGATTTTTTTCATATTTATTATTTATTTTTAATTTTTAGATTTTTTAGCTTTTTTTTTAATTATGTTTAGTTTCTACTTTTTTGTATTTTCAAGGTTTTGGAAATATATTTATGCTTTTTAGCTTTTCTCTCCTTTGGATAATGTAGAATGGATAGAGGGATGAGAAGAGACCATTACCTATTTATCCCATAAGCATTTAGTTAAGCATGACATTTTTGTAAGCTATATATAGAAGCTTAAATTAGTCCTTTTCTCAAAAACTGTGGCAAGGATTTTATATTTGGTAAAATGGGGTTCCCATTTAAAACCCACAAAAAAAAATCGAAAAAAAAAAAAAGTTAATTTAGCTTAAAATGAGAAATGCACACGATGCTAACACGTGGCATATTAATTATCCCATAAGCAATTTTGGAATATGACTCAAGGGGAAAACATAAATAGGGGAGTCTCGAATCTAAATTTTCGTTTGTTTTCAAAATTTCTAGAGCTTCCTTTGGTATCAAGCAAATTGCAAATTTTTCGACTTTTAGAAGTTTTCTTCTTTGAAAATGGTAATACTCAAAAAAATTGAGTTTTCATAGCTTTTCAAAAAGTGTGTGTGTGTGTGTGTGTGTGTCGGGGGGGGGGGGGGGCGGGGGGGGCTTGGCCGCGGTGGATGGACGGGGTGCAAAAACCTTTTTTTTAAAAAAAAACAAAAATGCTTAAATTCTGCATACGCCGCGGCGGATGGAGTGGGGGCCAAGCCCCTCCCACTATGTTTTTTTTCTTTTAAGCTTTTAAGTTTTTTAGGGGGGGGCTTTGCCCCCACTCGATCCACCGCGGCATGTGGAGGGTGGGCCAAGCCCTCTTCTACAAAAAAAAAAAAAAAATCAATTTTTAGTTTTTTTCTTTTGGAGAGGGGGGGGGGGGGGGGAGGTGTGCTTGGCCCCCTTTTAAAACTTTTTTTTTTTTAAATTTTCAGAAACAAAAATAATGATTTAAGGGGGGGCCCTAAACACCTAGCTCCCCCCTCCTCGACATATTTTCAAAAATACAGACACATTTTATAGCATATCAAATAAAAAGCAGAAACATTTCTTGAACGAAAATAAAAAATGACCTTTAAAATTGTATAATCTATGCTCTGTAATGCACTTTTGTATGTTCTTCCAATGGCTTGAAGAAAAGCAATTACAATTCTAGTTTAGATTAGAATGACTTGTGTACGAGCTCAACTTATATAACATTCCCAAGTTGTGTACAGCTCATCAATCCATGTCTACGTTTCTCATTTGTTTCTCATTTGTTTCATTTTTTTACACGTGCTCACCATGTTTTCGTCGATTCTCAATCTTGTCTAATTCTTCTATTTTGTACATGCTTTTCACTTTCCATGTCATCAATCCAAACCCAACTCGAGTTTTTGTTCAATGGAATTTACATTCTCACCTCTCCATGTCATTGATCCAAGTCGTTTTGCTATTGTGAATAAAGTATATCAATATGGTTTATTTGCTCTCATTTTGCACTGTCTTTTAGAAGTGTTAGACTCTTTAAGATTTTTTTAACAATCTCTCCTCTTATTCTCAAGCCCTCTTAGTTCCAAAATCTGTTTTGAATACCCTATATTTTCAGCCTCCCCCATTGCAATACATACCTACCTCTCTCATTAATTTAAATCCTTCATTTTTACTTCTTGCATTTAAAATGGGACATGTCCCTCTTTTATCAAAAGTTTTTAGGGGGATATGTCCCTCTTTTATAGAACTTTTTTTGCCGGCAAAGTTTCCCACCTTAAAACATGTCAAAGAAAAGATTTAAAAACTTTTTGTTTTTAAACTTTTGAAATAAAAAGAGTTAGAGAGAAGAGAATGGGGGGTCCATCCGCCGCGTCAGATGGATTGGGGGCAAAAAAAAAACAGTGTTGGGGGTCCATCCATCATCCGCCGGACGGATGGATGGGGGGCAAAAGAAAATAAAATAAATTGTTTTTAAAAAAAATAAAAAAATAAAATTTAGTGTTGAGGAGCTATGTCCCCCCCTCTACATCCACCACGACTGTTGGAAAAGGGGGCCAAGGCCCCCTCTAAAGGAAAACAAGAGTCAAGGCACCAAGATCTAACTATCAAACAATCTCCACAAGACAAATGAGAGAAGAGGCTAGGCGCCCTCAAGGAGAGAGAGAAAGTAGTAACACAAGTAGGAATGGAGAGCAATGCTTAGCAATGTTAAAAATGGTAAACACAATGAGCATATAAGTACTCTACCTGGATGCGTCTAGTGTCTTGATCTCCACCCCAATCCAAGTCACTAAAACCCGACCAAACATGCATCATCACAAGCAGGAAAAACCAATCTATGATTTTTTGTTCCTTGAAGATATCAAAAGATCCTCTTCAACACTTCCCAATGTGATGTCATTGGGGCATGCATGAATTGACTCATGAGTGAGACACTATAAGAAATGTCCGGTCTTGAATTACATAGGTAAATGAGACAACCAATAGCTTGACAATATAAAGTAGTATCAAATGGTTCACCATCACCTTGACTACTTAATTGCAGGCCTGTCTCCATAGGTGTAACAACCGGCTTGCAATCTTCCATCTTGGACCGCTTCAAAATCTGCCCAATGTAGCATTCTCGAGAGATGAAAATTCCAGCCCCTTCTTGTACAAATTCAAAACCAAGATAAAAGTGCAATAGACCTAAATCAGAAGTTTCAAAAATCATACCAAGATCAAGTATTAAGGCATCAATATGCTGCTCATTACTTCCCTAACAATAATATCATCAACATAAAACAAAATAATGATGATAAAATCTGAACTATGCTTGACATAAAGAGTAAATTCGCAAGGACTATTAGTAAACCCAAGATCACAAAAGTAGGCATGTATCTTTTGATACCACATCCTTGGGGCTTGCTTCAATCCATAAAGTGCCTTCTTGAGAAGACAAATTTTATCTTCTTGGTCTTCAACCAAAAAAACAACTGGTTGTTGAAGGTATAACACTTCCCCCATTGAGGAATATTGTCTTTTTGTCAAGTTGCCGCAAACACCAACCAAGAAGGGTAGTCAAAGAGGTTACAGTAGTCATCCAAGCGGTAGGAGCAAAATTCTCATCATAATCAATCCCCTTTTGCTAAGCATAGCCTTTGGCAACAAGCCTTCCCTTGTGTTGGATTAGTCCTTCTTTCTAATTGACGAAAATATTTTAATCTTCATCCATTGTTTATCCAATTCTGTGGATTTTCCCGTGTTTTTATATAGTCTGCAGAATTACAAGTGTTTTTACACAATCTGCAGAAATACACTGAGTTTGAAATAGCGTCACCTTTTTCACCTATCAGGAATCTCGTGAAAAAAATGTAGTGTCGCCTTTTTTGCATTTTTTGCATGTCAGGAATCTCTTGTAAAATCACAATGTTGCATTTTTCACTTTTTTCAAAGAGCCCTGAACGTTAAGAAAATGACTTTGGCAAAGTGTGGGACAACCCTAAATGAGATTTAATGGCATTGTCGCGTTTTTTGTCTTTTTCACAAAATCCCGACACTGTCACTTTTTCGCAACAGTGTCGCCTGTGGCTGTTTTAGTTCATTTATGCAGAGCTATAGTTTTGTTTCATTTATGCAGACAGAATGTTTACGGCCAATTTCACCGCTTATCAGCAATCAATGAAAGGAACCAGATGGATGCCAACGGATCACCAACCAACTGGCGATCACAATTGACGACCTAATTTCTTAGTATAAATAGTTGTTATATTCATACAGTTTTATTATCAGAAGTCATGATCAAGCATTTGAATAGTTATCTCTCTCTCTCTCTCTCAAGCATGCGAGCTTGAACACTCGTGAGCATTCTAGCCCACTTTTTAGAGTTGTTTTAGAGATTGCTATTGTGCTACTGCTTATGAGCATTGCGCTTAATTCATACTTTTATTTTAGCCGCTCAGAGATAGCATAGAGAGTACGCGACTTCAATCCGCAACTTATTGTACTCATTTACTTGTGTTTCGTTTTCATATTGAATCAATACTATCCTTTATTGCATTCAGCTTCGTCTCAGAATGTATGCGTTTCTATATTTCTTCGCGACTAATTCGCAAATGATTCGCAAAAAATTATTTGTCTGATAATTTTTTATGCTTTATTGTTTGGCTACGTAATCACTATAGTACTGATGATTCCAAAGTTAGTTACTATAAGATCAAACGTGATTCCTATCACTATTGTTTTGTTTGAAATTGATAGGCGTAGTCATGCATTGTGAAAGAGGAAGATAGTTTATTCCGCCATGCACGAAAAGTTTTCTTTTTAGACACTCGAATTATCTTAATTCGTTTCTTTTTGAGCTAGACCTATCTTCAGCACACCACTTTCCGACATGATATCAGAATAATTTCACTACTTTTTTATTTGATACCTACATGGTATCAGAGCGAAATCTCCAATACTTGATATCTTTCACGATATCAAATTGATATCATACTCTTCAGTTCTTTTCAACCTTTCAGTATCAGAGAATTGATTTCCTATTGTTGGCATTACTGCATCTTGGCATCATCGAAACAATCGACAGACTAAGTTCCAGATGGATTCTCAAAGTAAAGCTGGTCTTATCGCAGACAAAGCTGAATGGATCCAATTATCATTTGTGGAAATTTAAGAAATTAAAAACCTTAAACTAAATCTCCTCCTCTAAGGCTTACCCTACTAGAGAATGGAGGGCCTGGATTAACTTAACTTGTTGCAAGATCAAATAGTGTACAATACAATGTGAAGTAACACAATACATGAAACCACACAAGGGAGAACACTCAGAGAGGAAAGATAGGCATGTATTGCAAATGAGGTTCTTGTCGAAAATGGACTCTTCCACTCCTATATATACTTGGAGTGGTGGTCACTTACAAAAAGGCACTATGGGACTAACTTAACTTTGAGTCACATTGGTGCCATGGAACAAACCCCTAATAGGCCTTTGTTACTAACTTTCACATAACTTGAAATTACATATCTATGTGCAGTGCCCATGGCAATTTAAACTTAGAACTAAATAACTTAAATCAGTACAGAGAGTGTAAAAGCCTAAACTTGATGAGCAAGTTATACGTTTAAATCATATCCTACTTGTATTTTTAAAGATGTTCCGCGGGATGTCTAGAATATTCCTTGGAATATCAGCCTACATCATCCCCTCTATTAAGAACTTGGTGGTCCCACACCAAGTGTAATGTTAAGACCCCGCTCCTTATGGTGTTGGAGGAGTCAAAAATTGATGCAGTTTGTAGATGCGGAACTTTTTGTAAAGTGCTACTCCATAGGAGATGAAACTTTGAATAAGTATGAGCATCTCTAGAAGATTTGATGTGGATCATATGGGAGTTGGCTCTTTGATGGGTTGTATTTTCAAGTGCCCATGCTGATGATTCAATGGATGATGTATAAGAGCTTGGGTTGTTGAATATGGTATGAAAACAACACAAGGTGTAAATGAACGGTAATGAGATGAAGATGAGGGTAAGTGGTAGGATGTGAGTCAAATATAGGGGTGGTAGTGGAGGTGAATGAATGGATCAAAGGTTAGTTGCTCATAGTTGTCTCTTGAAGACATGATTTTGGCCGAACTTTGATTGTCGCATTGCGGCTTCTTTGAGGTCAATTGTACCGTTGAGAGCTCCATGAATGATTGCTTGGACTACAGGCTTGAACGATCCTCTTTTTTGTTTCTCTTGTTTTTTTTGTTTTTTTTGTTTTTACATAGTATTGGCCTTTGAATTGTCAACAAGTGAATAACTTGCGATTTCTTTAATTGCGAGAACACCACTTGTTGTTGTGTGAGAAACCTCCAAGGTCCTTTTGGTAATATGTTTGTCCTTGCTCGCGGGAGCTTTGAATTGGCATCGTTGGTATGCTACAGATGTTATAAACTTGTCTGCTTCACGATGAGGTCTTGAAGCATGGATGGGAAAAGTGAGATGAAGCTTCAAGAGTAATCATATGGTGAAACATGGGGGAAGGAATCCGTGTGGACAAGGGATGATAAGGATCTTGTGTGTCTTGTTGCAAGATCAAAAAGTGTACAATACAATGTGAAGTAACACAATCATGAAACCACACAAGGGAGAACACTTAGAGAGGAAAGATAGGCATGTATTGCAAATGAGGTTCTTGTCAAAAATGGACTTTTCCACTCCTATATATACTTGGAGTGGTGGTCACTTACAAAAAGGCACTATGGGACTAACTTAACTGCAAATCACGTTGGTGCCCCCAATAGGCCTTTCTGACTAACTTTTACATAACTTGTAATTACATATCTATGTGTAGTGCTCATGGCAATTTAAGCTTAGAACTAAATAACTTAAGCCAGTACAGATAACATAAAAGCCTAATCTTGATGGGCAAGTTCTACGTTTAAATTATATCATGTTTGTATTTTTAAAGATGTTTCGCAGGATGCCTAGAGTATTCCTTGGAATATCCGCCTACATATATTCTTGTGTAGGTGATACTATGCAAGTGAATGGATGTATTCATGATTTTATAGCAAGTAATGGATTTGGAAAACAAAGTTTGTTCAATGACTTTGATGGTCAAGTTGATGATCAAGAGATTGGAAGTTGGCAATCTGGAGCTAGTAAAGGGCATCAAAGGAGAGTCAATTGGCAAAGATGTTATGGATCTATTTTTGCGGGCTATCGAAGACTCAAGTAAGGTCAAAGGAGCAGCAAGGAAGTGTTGTTCACGTTTACTTTACTTGTTCTATCTCATGTTTGAGCAATTTCATGTGGATGTGTGCAAATTATTAAGATATGGTCAAACTAGCTACATTGTTGAGCATCATTCTGATGTTGGATTTGTACTAGCATTATTGGATGGTTTTGCTGATGGAAATGAAGCTATTAGAGGTTCATTATATCACTCATTCATGATCAAGTCATCAAGTGATGATGGCATCTTGTGGCAAGATGGAGATGGAGGCTCATTCATGGAGTTTTATGGTGGAGACATATCAAGAAAGGACAAAGAGGGAGGATACAAGCAAGCAAATGGTTATCACTCACATTGATTGTTTGGTTGCTGTAATTTTTCAGAGAGTTCGAAGTTTATAGCATGGAGAAATCATTACATTTACATTCTATATGGTTCTTCATGTTCTATTTACATCTTGATGTGTAAAATTGATGTAAGAAATAGTAAAGCATCCAAAGTGAACTATTCTCTATCTCAATTATGAATGTTCTTTCAAAGCATTGGGAAAGAACTTGTTTATAAAGCATAGGACATCACTTGGAGTGTTATCAAAGTCCATGCTAAAACTAGTTGAAGAGGGAGTGTGAGAGATTTAAACTAGTTTAATCAAAATTGCTACATTTGTTTATATGGCATTTCATGCCAATTTTCATATTAGACTTAGAGTTTGATTTTTCAAAGTCATATTAGTCTAAAAGAATCTGAATAAACACTTTTGGAAAGTGTGGGACAGTGTAGAACATGAATTTTGGAGGGATTCAATTTGAGTAGTAGAAACATTGAATCTAGTCACAATAATAGTAGGGTTTCCATTATGGAGGGAAAATCAAAGTTTGAATTTAGGTTTGGACCTGCTATAAAAGGTTGTAACTCGTGGGAAGAGGGATCACGCTCTCTCTCTTATCTCATTCATGCTTATACATGGTTCTCTTGGGTTCTATTATCCATTGGTGCACTATACTTGTGACATCTTGCAATTCTATGTGTAGAATGCTTATTAAATGTTATTTTTATATTCACACGTGTGAAATACATTAGCTTATTGTTATTTTACGGACATCAAAATTCTTTTATGTTTTGGTTTATGTTTGATCAAGTTCTATTAGAGTTTGCATCTCATTCTTAGAGTAGATGTTGATTTTTCTACATTGGCAAGATTGATGAGTTGTTGTCTTTCTAACCCAAGATCATTTTATGGATTTAGATATTAATTGATCTGAAATCTTTCACACATTGAGCCTTAAAGGAATTTCAAGACTCAAGCCTTCTAGAATCAACATCGAGCAATGAGCACATTGCAGCCTACAATGGTGACTCATGAACGGTGAGCTGTAACAATTCAAGATTCAAGGATGGCCACTACCTTGTGACGCCTAAGCATTGGAGATTGGAGAGCACAACTGCTAGTGACTGAGGCTTGAGAAATTATCAATGCATCTCAATTCTGAATATTGTGAGATTTAGCCTTGCACTTGAGCAGCCCGAGCTATAGCCTACAATGTGTATTGTGAGGCTTGAGCTCTATGAAATTTTGTGAGATTGATAATTGCCTTATGCCACTTGAGCATCGAGCTGTGAATCTTGATGTGAGCTCTTTGTAGCCTTTCAAGTTTGGAGTTTGATCAGTAATCTTTGAGTCATATCTAGAGCCTAGACTGGCCCCTTCTCAACGAGCTGCACACAACACTTCTCATTAAGAACTGGTCAATGAGCTACACTTCTCATTGTTGATTCTCAACAAATTCATGGATTCTATGCAAGATTCTACGGTCTACCTTCTAACTTCTCACTATTGTGCTTATGAGTCTCTGAAATCTGAATTTCTTTGTGTTGTAGCTAGAGCCTGGAGCCTGAAGCTTTCTTAGTGAGTTGCCTATTGATAAGATGATATGTGCATTTATCTTTTGATGGCAATCTCCTCAGAGAGGAATTTATCCTTGTTGGAGATTACTTGTTTCAAAAGTAAGCATTAGCCTACGGGTTATAGTTATGTATGGTTTTGAGCCTAGATCACCCATTGTGGTAGAGATATGCAAGAAATGCTACAGATAGCACGTGAGAATGTCCAGGTGTGCCCAGGATAGGGACCAACATTATGCTAATATGAAAAGATCACCTCGAGACTTTTGAGTGGGGGATTGGGTATTTTTTAGAAATCCCAAAGGATTCTAGTGTAATGAGTACCGGCAAGCGTTACAAAGTGTCCCCTAAGTATAGAGGACTATATCAGATCTTGTAAAAGATCGGATCCCTAGCTTACCAGTTGGACCTCCCGGAAGGAATTCAAGTGCATTCGATTTTTCACGTAAGCCGACTCAAGAAGAGTCTACGTAAAGGGAACATCTTGCTTCTAGAGACCATTTGGACATGTTGGATGAATCATTGGGTGTGTCTCGACTTGAACCCGAAAAGATTTTGGAAACAAGACCAAGGCCCCTTCAGGCTTCGATCCTTTCACATGTACTTCAAACATATCTATTTATTTGCTATTGTTCCAATCTTTCTACTCTGTTTCATGTTCTCACTCTTGCCATACATTGTGGATCTAACAAGCCATTATTTGTCTTGCAAAGATTAAGATATTGTTGATCAGCCACTAGGTTGATCTGCCTTCAAGAATGAGCTGCTCTATGTTTTGTAGATGTAGATCCTATAGCCACAATATTCTCAAAGAAAGAGAAATGTTTGACAAGTAAAGCAACTTTGCGGAATAATCAAAAGTCGGTGTTGATTCGTATACAAATTTTACCTCCTCGACACCGCTGCTCAAAACGAGTCCATAGTATTTGACAAAAAATAAAAATAAACATGGTGTCATTATATAACTCAATTTGGTCCCAAGTTCGAGCCTTCCCTTGGAAACCAAGAAGCATTATATAACTCAATTGGTTCGCTTGGTATCCAATAGGTTATAACCTAGGTGCCTTGAAAACTAAGATCCGTTTATAATGTGGGTTATCTTGGCATCAAATGTTTCTTTGGTCCCATGTTCAAGCCCCCCCGTAAAAACCAAGGCGCATTATATACTTTGCATCTTTCCATACGTGGTTAGTTGGTGTATCACAGAGGTTCAATTATCGCGATCCCATGGGTTAATGAGACCAAACCGCATTATACTATATAATGTGCACAAATCTCAAAAATTATAATCACGAAAGCTCTTAAAAATAACAAACCTTAAAATGTGAGACCATCATCACCATTTATTCTTTAACCTTGACTTTTTTTCAAACTCCATTGACCAACCTTAACACGTAAAGCACTGTATAAAAATTTTCAAAGTATTTCAAAGTCTCCTTACCTGGCAAAATCTGATAGTTCTATATAGCAGGGCCTTACACAAAGAAACCAGAATATCAGAGGGACCTTACAAAATGTAAGGTCCCTCTTGACAAACAGTTTTACCACAGAGGTAAATACAACAATACAGTGGCAATTCATAAAAGTGTTCATTTGTTGTAAAAACAATTCGTAGCATAAAATTTTGTAACATGCTATAAAAATCCAAAACATGCTACATCCTGCAGGAAGGAAATCTTTGACGCTATCATAAACCACACTACTGATTCTAGAAAGCCTTCGACTTTGCACAAAGTATCTAGGCAGGCGATCAATCTGCAAAAGTGAATCAGCCGAGTGAAAACAGGGCAGTTTGGCAACAGTGGAAGCAATCAGGTAAAAAGAGAGAAATTTTTATAAAGTGCTTTACAACGGGGAAGGCCCCCCCGCCCTGGGGCCTTCCCATATGCATATAGTATTGACTTTGCAATGCAAGGCCAAAAAGCAACAAAGTTCCGTCCCTGCTAGAGTTGGCGGCTCGGACCTCCATTTCTGGTGAGCGTGTGACTTCGTTAGGGTTAGGGAAAGCCCTCCACACCCCTTCTCTCCTTTTCTTGACCAGCTTTGGAACTCCATCGCCATCGCCATCGCCATCGGTGCCAAAGGCTTGGTACACAGAACGCCAGAGAGAGAGAGAGAGAGAGAGAGAGAGAGAGAGAGAGTGCAGAATTGAAAGTCAGTGTTGTATTGGCAGTTGCGATGGCGCTCTCTCAGAGGGAGAGGGACATCCAGATAATGCTGGCTGCAGCCGTGCATCTGGGTACCAAGAATTGCGACTTTCAAATGGAGCGATATGTTTGGAAGCGCCGCTCTGATGGTACCTGTCTATTTTTAATTTAAGCTCCTGTGATGCTTCGCAATTCGGCAGATTATACTCTTTCTAAAGTAGTTAAGTTTGTCGTACTCTCACTGCTTCTAAATCTGCTGAAGTCATTTCTTTACCAACAGCGTATTTTGCTTTACTTGTAAGTAGATCAAGTCTGAAATTTTGACCTGTCGTGATATTGATATCTTGTTACGGCCGCTGGTTTTTTATCAGCAGACTATGAGATTCATATCTTATTACGGCCTTTGATTTTTCATTAGCTTACCCAACTCAGTTTATATCCCAAGTGTAAAGGATGAATGTGGCATTTTACTTTTCGTTGGGAAGTGCAATTTTCGGGAATTTAGGGGATTTCACATAGATACGGAAAATTCTGTGATTCCTTATGCTTCAGGCCACATGAAAATAACATGCCAGTAGATTACGGAAAATTCAAAAGCAAATTATTGCTCATAAAAAGTCTGTAAGGAAGTTGGAGGAGGATTTATAGGCTCTCAAAAGTCAAAAACTTGGGGACAAAAAAAAATCTAGCTTTAGAGTTAAACTCTTTGCCAATCCTTTACGCTTGAAATCTCAGTGACCTTCACACCGGGCTAAGGCAATTGAATTCTGGCTGGCCCCTATGACCTTGTGGTCATTTTATGATCTTTTAATCCCGTGCAAAGGTCACAAAAAAAGTCCATTTCTAATACTTCCAAGCATTTATAGAAAAGTGCTAGATCAGGTTGTCAGAGCAATGTTGCATGTCTAGTAAATTTGGAATTCTCTTCGACAGGCATATTTATCATTAATGTTGGAAAGACCTGGGATAAGCTTCAACTGGCAGCTCGAATTATTGTGGCCATTGAGAATCCACAGGACATAATTGTTCAATCGGCAAGGCCATATGGGCAGCGTGCCGTCCTGAAATTTGCCCAATATACTGGAGCACAAGCCATTGCGGGCCGGCATACTCCTGGAACATTCACAAATCAGCTTCAGAATTCCTTCTGTGAGCCCCGTCTGCTTATCCTGACAGACCCTCGCACCGATCATCAGGTTTTATTTCTAGAAACTGAAATTTTTCTCAGAAAGTCTTTTGGTTATGTTTTGAATCTTTCACCGTTTTGATGAGGAACATAAGTAACTAAAATATTTTTTGATGGCAGCCAATTAGGGAGGCGGCACTTGGAAACATTCCCACTATAGCTTTTTGTGACACAGATTCACCGATGCGTCATGTTGATATTGCAATTCCTGCTAACAATAAGGGTAAGCACAGCATTGGATGTCTCTTTTGGCTTCTCGCTCGCATGGTTCTGCAAATGAGGGGGACTGTAACTGCAGCCCAGCCATGGGATGTTATGGTAATGTTACTCCATCTCACTCTGTGTAGAATAGTTTCAATTGCCTAATTGTGTGGAACACGGAGATCCAATCAATACTGCTGTGACCTGTATGTGTGAATTTTTGCTTTAAATGATTTTTTGTTTGGTTGAAGCATAACATAAGTGTGAGCTTCTTAAGGTGGGAGCTTTTTTGCCTTTGCAAGCAGCTAATTGTCCTATATGTGGGTGGTTTGCATGCAGGTGGATCTATTCTTCTATAGAGAGCCAGAAGAAGCAAAAGAACGTGAAGAGGAGGAAGGAGCTGTCCAAGAATTTGCACCAACAGAATATGTTGCTCCACCTCTGGCATTTGCAGCCAGTGAAACTCAGTGGGAGGGTGCTGCGCCTGCTCAGTGGGAATCTGAACCTGCAGTGGGACTTCCTGGAGCCCTTGTAGGAGCCCCAGTTGCTGCCGAATGGACTGCAGTTCCAGGTTAGCTGAGCATTTACAGGATTTAATTCAGTGAGATAATGCTTTACATTTTTTCTGCGTGTTTGAAGTTCTAACATACATTTTTTTCAGTGTTAGAAAATTATCTATTAATGTTTGTTCTTGAACTTTTTGGGATTGGGTGTGACTTTTACATGTTCTCTCTTCAGTTCTGTAACTGAGCATCATAAATCGTGATCGTGTTGTCAATTTTTTGTTTGTGACCTTCATTTCAGGCTTACATTTTGTGTTTATTGTGCAGCACCTTTATCTGTACAAGCGAGTGGCTGGGATGCAGCTGCTCCTACCATTTCACCTGCTGGATGGGATGCTGCCACTGTACCTGTTGCATCGGGCTGGGAAGCAGCTGGGCCACCAGCAGCTACAGGATGGGATCCTGCTAATCTCTAACTGTTTTTACAATCTGATGTTGCCAGAGCAAGTGGTTTTGAGTTTTGGTTTATTGTTTGAAATATGAGGCTTAGGATAAAGACATGAATATGAGGTTCTCACCATTTGCAGTAGAAAAGTGTATTAGCCTCGCTAGTTACGAATATTCTGGAGGAATTTTTATTCTACAATAACTGTGATGAAGTAGCAAAGATTGAGTATGAATATTGTATCTTTATATGCGGCCACGTAGGTCATCAATATCTCTGCTGTAGTCCACTGCAGCCAGATATATGATTATATAAATAGAAGAAGAGAACAGTGGAATGTGCATAAATCAATTCTTTGGAACACTGGAAACTTCAAGCTGTTTTCATGTTTTTCTGGAAAAACCAGGAAATGCTGATACTTGTTACAAAATGGCATTGCATTGGTGACTGAAAAAATCAATCTCATGATGTTCACGTTAGAATCATAACAAACAGACATAACTTTGTCAAGTGACTCACTTGCTAAGATGAGATAGTTAACTGTGGCATCCCAAGGTACTTAACTTGGACATTTCAATCCAACAGTCAGCTGTTAAGCTTCTGAAAGTGTCATACAGCTGGATTTAATTTTTGCTGCATTTTTTAATCATGTTCGTCACTGTACAAGTGTATGAAAGCCAATGTACATGTGTCCTGCACCTGCTCTTGGCAGTGAGCGGCATCGTAGGTAGTATTTGGTCCTGGCTATGCTTGATGAATTTGATTTTTTTTAGTACTTTGTGGGTAGACCCCAAAATGTTGAAGTTTGCACGTCTCTTTTGTGCTGCGGATTTTTTATGTGGAATATTGTGTGTGCATGATACTTTGTGTGTCAAACTTGGTGGTTTGTTGGTGTGCTTGAGTGTGAGTGAAGTACATAGTAGCAAGAACATGCATAACAATTTTTGGACTGTCCAGACATTGCTACAAGATGTTTATCTTTCACTCTTATCACATTTGAGCTTAAGGGTAAGCTTCAAATGTGATATTGAAAGTATTGTACAGTTAATTAGATTTTACTATATTTGGTGGTAACTGAAATTTGACCTGCAATCCATATATCGATCGGGCACTCGTCCTGTAACTGGCTACTTGGATTAGTCGAGTAGCCATATCGACAGGAAATTAGATTGTAGAGTAGATTTTTGATGACATTTGCTATACTCGGGGGCATGTCCTGATTTGTTCAATTGGTTCGGCCATATTGGGCCTAACTCTAGTTTGGCCAGTCTAGTAACTAGGGTAGCGTGTTCACGCTAGGGATCAGTAGACCAACAACCCGTAAGTTAATTATGACCATAAGGGAATTGGGGTCCTTATGTGTATAAGGTCATAATTAATGGGTGTAAGCCTAAAACTTATGATGGTGGATTTGTATGGGTCTATCAATGAGGTAGTGAGGAACTGGATGACGTGGTCCAGATAGGCTGCAGAGGTGTCCAGTGAGGTGTCACTGCACTACTAGTGATACATGGGCCTTGGAGGGTATAAGTATAACTATTGGGCTCTCACTAGTGCATGCTTGATTGCATGAATGGTAGCAGTATGCTACTAGTGTGAATCCTCATTCCTCTTTGAGATTGATCCATAGCTTGGGAACTAGATCCGTTCGATCTAGGATTGGTTGAGTTGGTTTGTCCACCATCCGTTCCCTTTGTGGTTGCTTGTTTGGCATGCTTAGAGTAGGATCCTTGCATTAGGACTTTATAGTAACACTTGTCGAGCCCATACAGTGTGAGGCTTTTGCTATATGTACAATGTTTTCTAGTTATCTATTAACTTTTGTTGTGCCATTTTTGAGAGCTTGAGGTGCTTGAGCTATGGTGATTGTGATTGTGATCTGTATACTGCACTAGATCTTCAAAAAGTTAATTACACCAGCATTCCAACCTCACAACATTGATGAACAATGTAGTTGATAGACGATAGTAGGTTCGGTATAGCGAGATCCAATTCTCGATCACTTTTGATTTGAAGGCTTTATTTGGATTGAAGCAGTAGTTCATGGAGTACATGTCCCAGCAGATTTCGACCTTGGTTGTTGTGAGAAGAGTCTCCACGATGAAATAGGCTTCGGAGATGATAGGATTTGAAAAATTAACTGCGTCATTCAAAATTCAGTTCAAAGCGCATGTGTAGTCGACAGAATTAGCCCAAGTGTTTGTTGAGTGAATCTTGGGCCAAATATAATACCTTATGTTGGGAGTCTTCGGGGCCTACCATACGCGTCTTGATGCCAAGCCGGATCTGCATGGATAGTAGCGAAAACAATAAGAAATTCTTGGAGAAGCTCTATTTGGCATGTGAAAATTGCCTTTCACCATTTTGGTTGAGAATTTAGAGGGGCAATTGGCTTGGCTAGCCAACTTTGTCGTGTCCTCAACCTTTCTTGGTAGAATATAATCGCCTCTAGTCTTGATATTTGGATATTGCTCAATAAAGAGAGTCGATTGTTCAAATGATGACACATGGATAATATATTGGTACCATCAGTGATGTATATTTACATGTTCCAAAGGAGTCATCTTGGTGTGGTGAAACGGTGGAGGTGGAGAAGACGTTGTCATGCTGCTAAGGAAGGGGAGGTGGGGAACGGTACTCAAGAGTAAGCAAGAATAGGGATTGTTGTAGTGGCTTGAAGGAATCATCAATCTAAGAAGTGTATTGGACTTCTTAGTCGATGGTTTGATCTTTTTCAGTTTTCAAGTCAAAGAGGGAGAATGTGAGCTGGAGTTGTTGATAGGTACCATTGGAGGTGTGTTAGAATCCCCATCATTGAATTCAGTCATTTCTAAAACACAACCGTGTGACGAACGCTACGTTACCGCCCATCCATAGAGGTACTGCTGCCTCTCCCTCATGCATTGGAGCTATAGACCTCTCCGATAAGCCATGGTGTCCTGTACCACCATACCTTACCCTCGACCCTCGCCTACCTACATTCTGAGGCCTAGATAATCGTCCTGACCTGACCACCAGTGGAAGAGCTCTTCATTCTCTAGGAGAGAATGAATCACAAGCTCATGGAGATCCAAATCTATATACATAGTTCATGTGAAGCAATCTCCAACCATAGGGATCACGCATGACCAACAACACGTGTCAGTTATGCACACTGATGCGGGTCCATAACAAAGGGTTGCCTCATGCCAATAGGACATTGAAATGAGGCACCCAAAAGACCTATAGCTCCAGACCATTGTTCTTTCATAGTGGAGCCTTTACCCCCCACCCACACCATTTTCCTTCTCTTTTGACCTTTCTGGGTGCCACCTAGCAAGCACATGGCCCCAAAGACAAGTGGCAACCCTTATGGGCACCACCTACCCTCAATTCACATGGCTACCACCCTCCCCATGCCACCTCACCCGAGGGTCACTTGAGTCACACCCACAAATACCTTTGGTCACCTCCCTTAAGCTCATGGCCTTATGGCCCCAAAAAACTCCTAGAACTCTCTAAGGCTCATCCTTAGGCTTGGGAGGAGGATAAGGTACAATTGTATGTTCATGAGGAGGTGGAAGAAAAAAGTTCAATTTTCCTCCCTAAAAGTTGTGAGAATGCTTCTATTGTAAAAAAAAAAATTGATTGCAGGTGGCAAAAGGAAAAAAGGAATGGAAGAGGCTCAAGAGGAGGCTATGAGAAGTAGAGAGCTACATCCTAAGGCATGTAGTTGTTGTAGGTACAACATGTGGTACCTCCTTCAATCCCTCTTTTTCTTTCTTTAAATTCAAGCTTGTGTGTAAATTATAAGCTTAAGGAAAGCTATGGTTTACAAGATGTAGAATTTACTTTAAACATAACTTTTAACCTTAAGAGCTTACTTTCATGAAACTATGTGGCTATGACCTCAAAAAATTGTCTAGATCTCAAATAGACAAGAGTGGCAAGCTTTCCCTTGAGTTTTTGAATCAAACAAGCAAGATATGAGTCAAACTAAATGTGTCCAACTAGGTTGGGTGCCCTACCCACCTTGATTCAAATTTCTATAGCTTTTGATTGGCACATCCAATTGATGTGAAACAATTACAACACAATCTTATCTCTACTAGCTTTCTAGCAAGCTATCTAGCATAGACTTTAAATCTATCTTGAAAGAGAACCACTTGGTCAAAGTTGGCTGTCCTTCACACGTGTTTGAGCACTGAATTTCGTACAGTACCAAGCTAGGTCCAATCTTTATGATTATGACCCCTCTTGATCCTAAAATCACATAGATAGCAAAAGAGATGCAACCACACTCTCAAAATTTTGATTTCAAGGCAAATTTTCACATCACTCTTGATGTATGCATGGATATTATAGGTAGGCTCTGATACTATGTTGAATTTCACATGTGTGGGAGTGCCCAAAAGTGTGATTATGATCTCCTAAGATTTGATGATTGCACAAAGATCAAGCATAGATTGAAAATCAAGATCTATCTCACAAATCTAATGCAAGAGATATCATCCATGAAAGTACATTCACACGTGTGGAGACTTGTAGATGAAAAAACAAAGTACAAAACAGCCTTGCTCTTGGGTAGAGAGAGAAACCAAGCACCAATCCTCGGGTAGAGAGAGAAAGCCAATATGACTCAAAATGTAGAAAATCTCATTAACTCCAAAAAAAACTCACATAGAATGAATGTAAGACACATATAAGTAGTAATCTAACGTGAAGGGGAGTGAAACATGATTGGACCCCTTCTTTTTCTCCTCTAAATATGATTGGTTGAGTGACTTATGAGCTCTCAAATTTGATTGGACCAATTTGGTGGATTTCTAGCTTTTGATTGGTCACTAGCTCTCCTGCCAACACATAGGGAAGTGTCACACGTCCAACCTCATCATGACAAATGTAACAAGCCTAACCTAGCTCGAGCCACATCATACTCTACTTTTGGCCTAATCATGGCTTTACATGTGTACTTGCCCATTTTGCCTCTAAAGTCAATATTGGCCCTATTTCCTACAAACATGTGGATAGTTGTCTACAAAATTTACAGTACCTCTAACTCAATATTGATCTAATATGACTGACTATTTTCCACACATGGGAAGCTCCACACGTGTGATATTTTCTCATATACAAGAATTGTAAAATAACCAAGCTAGATTTTGTTATTTTTTTCACAATTTCCATAGTTGATCATTCTATTTTATTGCTCTTGGTTGTAACATCCTAATTTGCTAATCTAGATCAAGTTTTGGTGACTAGTTTTGCATTGGATAGGTGTGTCAATCAATCAACCACTCTTGGAGCCTTATGTAGGTTCATCTATGGTCCTTTGTACTGTACTTTTAATAGGATTGAAATTTTAAAATTCTTTAAATTATCCTTTTTTTTTTAGGTTAAAAAATAAATGTATGATACATTATTGTGATAATTCATTCATTTGTTAACCTCTTATGTTGCAAATCCTTACACTATCAAACTCGCTACCACATAAGTAGTTAAAAAAATTAGAATAATTTTGTTATCGTTTTTAGTCTATCATAGCTTCTTCAATTTTGTTATCATCTTTAGTTTATCAAAACCAATGATCATATTGCTAGCATTTTTACAAAAAAATTCTTTGACATTGACCTCCAAACAAGTGCTAAAATGGGTAAATTTTGTTATTGTTGTACATGGTTCAAAATCTACACAACACTTTAGCCATGAATAATCAAGATCAATAATTACAATCTCTATTCTAAATAATCACATTTTGCTATCCAATATCAGTTTTTTTAATTGTTATCCCAGAAATTTAGTGTAAGCCATTTTAATCAATGTTCATGATGAGTATTTTAAATATTTAACAACTTTCAATATTCAGAGTATTCACAATCGACATTCAAGAGCATTCATGATAATCACGATCAATATTCACAATATTTTAGTATTCACACTATTCACGAATAGTAATCAGAGTATTCATGATTAGTATTTGCAATAATCACAATCAATATTCAAAATATTCATTTTTCAATATTTCTCATTTTTAAATCACAATAATTATGATTATTATTCAAAATGTTCATTTTTTAATATGCACGATTTTCGATAATTGTCACCAACCATCAATCAAGACATTTGAAAAGTCGACCAATTCTTCTTTGTATACGCCTTGCAAAAAAAGACATCATATAGAAAACAATAGGAAATATTTTTTTTTTAAAATTATCAAAATTTGAAATTTTCAAATAGCTATAAAAACTCACTAACAAAATAATGTCCACTGATAAAAGCATGAGAGAGGTCGTAGGGCCAAAATTCCAAAAAGTATTTTTAAAATATTAAAGGGTACATGAAGTTAGCAACAATGCTTGCAAAAAACGATATAAAGTTATAGGCTAATTATCGACCATCCTCAAGGGCTTTACACACACAACGCCCTTTAAAGAAGATAGTTTTAATCAATAGCTAGAAGCTAAGATCACAAGTTGAACAATAGTAACCATTGATAATAAAAAAAAAATAATGCATGACAACAACAAAAAAAGGCCTATCTATTTTCTTTCATCCATGAGTGTGGAATGCAAAATATATTTTCATTTAGCAAATGTCATTTGTTATTTTCCATGCATGCATGATTTTGCTCACTTTTATGTTGGGTGATTGTGCCCTCAGTGCATCTCAACATGAGCTAAAACACTTATGATTCATGTGACTAATACCCCCTCACCCTCTTGAATGCATATTGGAAGCTCAACCACTAGGAAAGCTTAATAATAAGTTGAAAGGGAGAGAGAGACATCCATGATTCATGAGGAGGACAATGTTGAGTGCTTGATTGTGCCATGATAAAAGCAAATTGACTAACAATCTCAACCTTTAACTGGGGTAGTACTTGTTAGTGCCCGTTCACTTGAATCCTTGATTTCAACAAGACCCTCACTGTCTGTGAAATTAAGCTCTTATTGCTACTAGATGGCTTATATATTTGCATATTTCCCATCATCATTCCTTCAAGAATGCACTACTACATGATCTACCCATTGAGCCATTCAAGATTCCCAATTGCTCTTCCTGCTCTAACAAGGGTGCAACATAATCCCACTTAGCCATGACAAAGAACAACTAAAGCAAATCGACTTGCACATGCATTGACTAGATGTCTGGAACGTGAATTCGTAGCCTGGAAGCATGTAATGCACCTCCCCTCCACTTATTTTAACACCCTGAGCACTCCCTGCACCATAGATAGTGAGGGGCATGCGCCTACTGGCTATTTTGCTAGGTTTTTTCTCTATTAGCCCATACATTTTTTTTTTCAGTTTTGCGAATTTAAACATCAAAATATTAGCCCGATTTTTCGTGCGAAAATATCGCCTAACACCACCAAAAGCTCGTATGTACTCCAGACTAGCATGTAATCTTTTCAAGTTTCCTTGCATCTCCAGGTGACATGGAAGAGTCCACAACCATTTCAAAATTTGCACTTACCCCCAAGTTTGAAAGCCCATGTCCTTCCAAGTCATTCCATGTGAAAGCCCATTTTCATTTGGAGGGCAAAGCATTTATTGTCTGAATTCAAATTAGATAAGTATTTATGTTTATTATTGGAGGAGAGAGAGAAGGCCATCACTTACTCCCCAATACTCCAAGAGGTCCAAGAAACTCCCTTGGTATCTTGACTTACCCTAGCTTGGCACCTAGGATGCCACCTAGGAGCAACTCTCACTCCTTGTGAAATGGGGGGAGAGGCCTCTTGAAGTGGCTCCACCAATCGAACTAAAGGATTTGGTCCTTTTGGACTTACCCCCCACTCCATGTGAAACCACCCAAAGCATCATCCATGCCACATAAATAGTAGGCAACATCATTCAACTACATAAACTCGAATGTTTCTTGTGATAAGAGTCGATTGTGAATGTATAGATTTGGAAGATATCTTTTAGATCAAGCTTTGGCATTTGCAAATTGCAATGCAAGCCAAAAGCCTTGAGCAAATATAGTGCATGACATCAAAAGAACCCAGGACTTACCCTGTCTCAGCTCATTCAAAACAAATTTAATCATGCCCTTTCTTCCATGTCAATTGAAGCAAGGTGTAAAAAACCCATAACTTGAGCCCCTCAATCCATTCAGAACAAATTTAAGCATGCAAAACCATTTCCTCCATTTGACTAAAGCAAAGTGTCAGTTTGCTACGATTGAAGGAGACGATAAGATTGTACAGACTAACAGAGAAAAGCGTCAAATCAAAGACATTGAAGTCATTCTCATTAAGGTAGCCAATGGTAAGTGATTCAATATGTGCTTTATGTGCCCAAATCTGACAAAAAATCTATTATCAGTTGGAGTTATGACCGATCAACATCTGAAAGTGAAATTTATCAAAGACATGGGCTTGTTATCATATTCCTACACAATCTTCTAATGAAATTTCGACTATCCCAAATCATACAAGAATATCAAAATACAGAATCAACTCCAAAACTATGAAGAGCGTTGACGAAAGACTAGTAACGGGAGCTCTAGAACTCAAATCTACTGGGAGCAATACCATCAGAAAAAAGTCGACAAGTAGCAAATTGCCCAATGAGCTAACAAAAAGTCTGACACCTTACAATCATACCTTACGATGAAGGGAATAAAACATGGTCGAGTCAACAAGTGTAATTAAAGCTACCAGTGTTGTAAAGTTAGACACCAGTAAATGGTGCAATGTACTCGCAAGCCAAAGGCAAGAGAAATAGTGATAGACTAGCTCTCAAATGGACTCAATTGTAAAAAGGGACCCAAGTAGTTAAAATGAATTTAATGTAAAGTTTTTGTGCAACTCAAGTTGCTATGGCACATGGTTTTGGGTCCATTTAACCATAAGGGCATGTGACATCATTTTGTGCACACCTTTTTCATTTGAGAGAGAGAGAGAGAGAGAGAGAGAGAGAGAGAGAGAGAGAGAGAGAGAGAGAGAGAGAGAGAGAGAGAGAGAGAGAGAGACTCTCATCATCTTCGTACTTCCATTGTTGAAGGGCCTCCTATTTTTCTTGTATGTGATCTTTTATGGATGTTGTATGCTTCTTGTGTGTTTGTAAATCATGCTATCACAATCATGCTCTATCATTAGCACAAGCATTCTCCACATCTAGTTCAATAAGCTAAATACATAAGATACACATTCTAAGAATATAGTTGTTAAATCCCACCAAAAAGTTTCACTAAGATCCATAGGTAGAAAGATTTAAAAAGCTAGGGCCAACAGAGCCTAGAAAAGAAAAAGACTAAACAAAAAAAAAAAAAGGTTCGTGACCTCCTTAGTTGCATATTTAGTTTTACCCTCTTTCCAATGGATCGAATCTCGTACTACAACACTAACCCGATTCTAGATCCAAAAACCTCATTCTTAGCCTCTAAAGCTACAACTTTAAGGAGGCACAAAAAAGGAACTATACTTTTTTGGCATTTTTGGAGAGATGGTGCTAAAACTTTTTAAAAGTGCTTTCGTTTTTGTGGCTTTTTTGTTTCATTTTTAAAACAGGCTAAAACAATCATAATGGCAACTGATATTATTTGGATTCAACTTCTTCAATCCACACATTGGACAAAAAACAAGACTCCGGACATACCCACTTTGATACAAGGAGGCACATACCACAAATATGGACACCAATTTACAAGGTAACTAAAGAATTTCAAATAGAGTCTTCATTTTCAAATACTATCACACAAAACAAATCTCATATACATCTTGTTGTTGCTCGTTCTATACATTGGGTGCAAGTTCTAACGATGGAACATGTAATTTTTAATCTTGCTAGAACCAACAAACATGGCCTTGTAGCTCTTTTTAAAATACAAATATTCAAAATTTACATTTAACTACGCCGCTTCATAATTAAAATCTGCAAATGTAGCACCTTCACAATCATGCAGACTTGGACATTCAAATTTCTATCATGGAAAATTTTGAAAATACATACCTTCTCATTCAATCTTTAAATAGTCTCACTACAAAAATATGAAATTGATATTTTAGCAATTTACAATCTTATGTGCTCAAGTATCTCAAGTATCTTGTGTTTACAAGAAACCTGGAACAACAATCAAGCATACTTCACCACAAACTCTTTTTAAAATACAAATATTCAAAATTTACATTTAACTACACCGCTTCATAAATAACATCTGCAAGTGTAGCACCTTCACAATCATGCAAACTTGGACATTCAAATTTTTATCATGAAAAATTTTGAAAATATATACCTTCTCATTCAATCTTTAAACAATCTCACTACAAAAATATGAAATTGATATTTTAGCAATTTACAATCTTATGTGCTCAAGTATCTTGTGTTTACAAGAAACCTGGACCAACAATCAAGCATACTTCACCACAAACTTATTGTTTCTCTAGACCAACCATATAATAGCCAACCAACTAGGTAGTTACAACATACACAATATAGATATTGCAAAAATCATCAAAGCTTATTTCAGTGTAAACAAACCATATGTACGATTGTACTTGCAATATAACAAAAACCAAACTCAAATTCTTGAATACAATAACGGATATATTACAAAATACATCCACAAAATATGCCAACAACCATTCTTTGAGACTTCAATATCAATGTGCCTGCTTGCAACAACCATGCCATCTTACAGCATTCATGCACAAACATGGTTGGAACAAATTATCACTACATCAACATTATATGGAAGCCAACAAGTTCATATATGAACAAATGCACACAACTCGAAATACTTTCACGGAGTCACATTGTCGTTGGAGTGGCCACTCACCAATGTATGCATGCCTACCATGTACTCTAGCCTTGTTATGGCACTAGGTTTGTTTATCTTTCACGCACATACCTCCTTCGTCAAGCTGCCACTACTAAATGTGTTGTTGCTTCTCATGCAACTCAAGAAAAAAAGCTAAACCTTTATCTTGCATACAAGTATTCGTCAAGCTGCCACTACTAAATGTGTTGTTGCTTCTCATGCAACTCAAGATGAAAAGTTAAACCTTTATCTTGCATACATAACGTTCTACTATCCTCAAAAAGTTTCTACCACTTTAGAATGCATTCAAGGACTTGCAATTCTTCAATGTGCTTACAATGTATTCAAGGACTTGCAATACTTCAATGTGCCCTGATTGCAGGAGCGATGTACCCTGATTGCAATTGCAAGAGCGATTAACTCACAGCGTGACTTGCATCAAGCAGAAAGTTGAGCCGTTACTTTACAAGTTTTTGCTTTGCTATAGGTTTGCTATAGGTGCTTTACAGCATCTGAATTCACCCTATAACCTTTGTACTTCCTACATGCACTCTATACTCCACTGGGTTTTCCATCTTTTGTTAACAGAAAACGGCAGTTTCTTTTTGTAGTACATTTGAATCTATTGGGTTGCTTCTTATATTTCGGGAGCTGTTAATGGTTACGACTCACTCTTTGGAAAAATCCTGGTTTATCGTACCCAACTCACTGTTGTATGATTTTAAATTCATTTTCTGGCGAGATTCGTACGATGTGAGCTTGCGAAGGAACATCTAGTCGTAAAAATTATCATATAAAGTACACACATCTTAGTAGCAAGTATAAAAAAGACATAACTGTTTCTGATCATGCTACTTGAAACAAGAACAGTCAACAAGGCCTCCTTAAATGCGTAAACTGGTGATACCATATGCGGAAGTGCATTATATTCTCTGATGCTTTCATCAGAATATATTCACGACTACAGACAAAACATTTGCAGTAAAAGACCCCGCTACTTCATTAGAAGCCCAGTCAATCCAAGATCAGAATAAAGTGATTTTACAACAAGAAGCAAGTGATAGTCAACCAAGTACGCAAACCATTATGTTGAAAGATAGAGAAGGAAACGAGCAGCCATTTATCCCCCTCCTAAGTCAAAGGCAAATAAATTTAGCTGATCTTTATGGAGTGAAATGATTATCAACCGACTTCACCCCATCTTCCGACCAGCATAATTGTCGGCCCTATGCGGCAGACAGTCCACCACGAACAGGTAAACCACTGCTAGACTCTTTAGGGCCTATTCAACACACATCCAAACCGAGAGAAAAGACATCAAATTCTTCCATAACTCAACCATTAACACAACCCAAAATACAATTCGTAAGCCCAAACACATGGAACTAGTCCAAATGAAGATCTCCGCGCGGCAGGCTAGATCCACCATACGCTGGCACAAGAAGCACAAGAGCAACGAGGAGGAGAAAGGGATACTGACCATCGACGACGGAGAAAGGAAAGAGTAAAGCCTTCTTGTAGATGCCCTTGCAAAACCTAACCCTAATTTGGATGGTGGGATTTCAAATCTTCAAGAGCCAGTCGCACAATCCTGACCGTAGGTTCTTTCATAGACATCCAATGTACTCTAACTCGGGCCATAAGTCAATGAGCGTTCAATTGTCATCTTACAATGCCCTTGGGCCCTTTCTACCCCCCTTTTTTTTCGTGTCTTTTTAGCTTTGCCTCGATAATGCTAAGCCTTGTGAAAAGATGATGTGTCTTTGCCAACACGAGTTCGAGCAATAAAAATGTGTTTTTTTTTACACTTTTTGGCATCAAAGTTATGGACTCGACTCATTAGATTCGCCGCGTTTATTTACATTTACTTTACTTTATGCATAAGCAGGCCTTGGGCCCTTTTTTATTCATTAGCGACACTTAAACTATATGGTTGGCCTTTAACCTTATTATTCATTATTAGGCCATTTGGACATATTAATGGAGAGTGCGGACCTTCTTGGAGGGCGCACTAGTTTCCCTCCCATTCCCTAGCCACTGGAAACTTTCTTTTAGGGCTTCCTCTTGGCTATAAGTAGGGAAACTGTGTCATTTGTTATTCAGCTGATGATATTGATCTCTCTCTTTAGTCTCCTCAAACTCTCTCTCTTTCCTGCTTTCTAGGGTTAAGTCTTGCTTATGTGCTGCTTTCATAGCTTAAGTCTTGCTTATGTGATGCTTTTATAGCTTAGCTCTAGATCAATTGTGGCTCTATTCGTAACTTGGTATTAGAGCACTTTTCTGAACACAATCTGAAAAAAAAAAATGTGCTGCCTTGCCTTGCTCCTCCATCGCTGTTCCTACAGCTCCATTGCCGCCTTGACAGCCCTGCTCCATCGCTGCTCCTTCCTGCCCATCGCTCCCCCTGCTTTGCCCCCTCTTGCCCTTTCTTAGTTGTGATAATATTAGTTTTAATAGGCTAATTTGGGATGACGACAAGAGTCCGCTCCCTCAAGTTTTCGTCTATTCCTTCCATTATCATTATGGCACATTCACCTACCCCGAGTGAGACTACTCAGGAAACCTTATCCGATCAATTTCGTCGCATGGATGAGACCCTTTCTGGCCTCGTTCTCCGCTTCGATACAGTTATGACCGGCTTTGCTACTGTGCAATCCTAGATTGATTCTTTACAGCCTCATGGTCCTGGTAAAGCTCCTATTTTTCCTTCATTTGGGACTCCCCCATTTGGATTTTCATCTTCTTCTGCTAGTCAGCCTGCTAGTGCCTGGTTGGTAGACCGTTCATTCCGCATAACCCACATCCTGGTTTCCTTCCACATCCCCCAGTTCCGGAGCCACACTTTGCTCGAGACTTTCATGATAGGGTACAGCTTGCTACCTATTCTGATTCCTCTGATGGGAACTTATTAGAGAATTGCTTTGCCAAGCTTGACACATATTTTCAGATCCACCCTAAGACTGATCCTCAAAAGATCCAATTGGCTGTTTTACACTTAGATGGACGTGTCGCCACGTGGTGGCAAGTTTATCGAGCAGATCCTGATCGAGAAGGGCTCTATATTTGGCATATCTTTCGTCGTGACCTCCGTCATGTTATGATCGATCCTCAGTGGCTCGACCGCCAACGTGATACATTTCGTACTCTCACTCAGACCAGTGACCTTGCTTCTTATACAGATCAGTTTATGGAGCTTTCTTATCTTTTCACAGATCTACAACCCACTGAGCTTATTTCTCGTTACATTGTTGGGCTTCGTGGTGCCTTACGTTATGATGTTTCTTCCTTCCGTCCTCCCACACTTGTTGAGGTGATGTCCCTTGCCAGTACTTTACAGCACAAGTACTCTGACATTGAGAGAGAGAGAGAGAGAGAGAGAGAGAGAGAGAGAGAGAGAGAGAGAGAGAGAGAGAGAGAGAGAGAGAGAGAGAGAGAGAGAGAGAGAGAGAGAGAGAAGTTTGATCGTGGAGATTTTGGGCTAATGGATGTTAGAATTAGATTGTCATCATACAATGCATAACACTTTGGATTTAAGCTTTTCTCTCATGGAATCAAATTACCATGTGACATGAAAGAAGAATCATCTTCATCTCTTGTTTGTCCTGCTTGGAAATAGGATTTAAAGGTGGGTGAGAAAAAATGAATGCAGCCATCCCTAGGCTCTCAACCTAGGTCCTACATGATACACCAACAACAATAATCAACTAAAAATTATATATTTGCATTCACAAAATCATCACATATATGTTTATAATTGTTGTAATAGATTCTCTACTCATACTCATAAAGGACACGTGGAAGGACTCATGATTGGAGTTGCAAACTTAGCTTATCAGTTTGTAAGAATTCGTGGGGCAACTTGTTGGATTATTATCTTTCCTACTAATCGACTAATCGGTTTTAATCCTCATCTATTGTTTATCCAGTTCTGTGGATTTTTCTGTGTTTTTATACAATCTGCAGAATTACAAGTGTTTTTACACAGTCTGCAGAAATACACGGAGTTTGACAACAGTGTCGGATTTTCTCTCTCTAAAAAACCCGATAGTGTCACTTTTTGCCACAGTCAATAACACTGTAAAAAATTACGAGTAAAATTACAATGTCGTCTTTTTCGCATTTTTCGCTTGTCAACATTTTCAAGTAAAAATGTAGTGTCGCATTTTTCAAAGTGCCTCAAATGTTAAGGAAATGACTTTGGCAAAGTGTGGGACTACTCCAATATTAAGGACATGAGATTTTGCGACACTGTCGCATTTCTCCAAAAGCCGATACTGTCGCCTATGATAGTTTACGTTCATTTCTGCAGAGTGACAGTTTAAGTTCATTTATGCAGACAAACTGTTTACGGCCAATTGTCACCTCTTATCAGCAATCAATTTTTGAGAAGGAACTGGATGAATGCCAACGAACACTAGCCAACTGGCAATTGCATTTGACGACCTAATTACTTACTATAAATCAGTTGTTCATACATCTCATTATCAATGATCAAGTCTTGAATCAATGTTGTGAATTGTGAAGGAGTTGAGTATTATTACACGACGCTTCATGCGCTCTCATCAAGCAGATCGTTCACAATCAGAAAGTATTGTTGTTAGCTCTCTATCAAGCTTTCAAGCTTGAACTCTCTTGAGCATTCTAGCTTAGTCTTTTAGAGATTTATTTTAGGGTTGCTATTAGATCAGAATTTTTGTACTTCATGGTACTTGCATGATCTTTCTGATCCTTTGGAGCGTGAAGCTCGAAAAGTGTCGCGAAGATTTTCATGTCGCTTCGAGCCGTTTGACTTTCGCGTCGTCTGACTTTCTCCTGCTGTATCATGAAAAAAAAAAATTCACGAATTTTGCGCGTTCGTGTCTCTTCGTCAGGGTGTTCAAGAACATTTTCACTTCATGTCTTTTCGTCAGACTGAGGGCTGAAAGCTAGCAAAGCTTTGGTAATAGAAACGTTTTGTTTCTTCAATCTAGGATTGCCGAATTCTCAAAGAGAAGAATGTAGCCAAGCAACCTGATCAACAAGCAAATACGGTTACAGCATCTCCTCGAGTCGAAATGGACGAAGCTGCTTTTATGGTCAAAGACAAATAGGAAAATTTGGATGATTTGTGATTTCTGGATTCCGGAGCTACTCAACATTCTTGTTATTCTGATTCTAGTCAATCTTTGAAAACTTTAGGACACTTGAATTATGCATCTGTTTCGACCATGTCCAGACAATCCCTAGCACTTGATCTCGACTACCCTTCTGGTAAAGTCGATCTCCTTGTCTGCCATAGCTGCATCCTTGGAAACAAGACTAGGATTCCTTTTAGATCAAATCATAGGCGTGCAACAAAAGTTCTATGATATTATTTATACAGATATGTGTGGACCTATGCAAACTCCTTCATTGTTAGATGCAAAGTATTTCATTATCTTTATTGACGAATTTTAAACATCTGTTTATTTCATCAAACAGAAATCAGAAGCTTTCATGAAGTTCAGACAATTTAAAAAGCATGTAGAAAATCAAACTGGCAAACAAATCAAAGCACTGAGGTCAAATAACGGGGGAGAATACATCTCCACCGAATTCAAGGAGTACTGCCTTAACAACGGCATTGAGCAACAATACATTACCTCCTATTTGCCTCAATCGAATGGTCTTGTTGAGAGAAAGAACAAAACCTTAGTCGAATCGGCAAAGTGCATGTTATCACATGCGACACTTCCGAAGTCCTTCTGTGATGATAGTTGTTTCAACAACATCCTATATTCAGAACAGATGTCCTACTAAAGGTCTCTCAGACAAAACATCATTCGAAGTTTGGATAGGTCTCTCAAACCTTCTTTATCAAACTTACAAGTCTTCGGATGTACTGCTTATGCGCAGATTCCTCACAATCTTAGGAAGAAGCTCAACTTCTAGAGTATCAAATGTATTTTCAACAACTACACTACTTCAGATTAAGCCTACAAGTTGTTTGATCCCATCGAGTCAAAGATATTCACTAGTCGGGATGTCATCTTCATCAAATATCAATTTTAAGACCTCAAGGAAAAAGGCACAGCCCATCCAACCGACCTGTCAGATTCTCTTGACATATTGAACTTCTCAGTTCCTCAGTCGACTATTCCCATTGAAGGTCCAAGCTCATCTACTTTTGACAAACAACAAATCAACGGCGAATCAGAGGATGATGATGTTGCAGTTCAGCAACTACAGTATGATGCAAATGATCAACTTTCTCAATTCTCCAGAATATCTTCAGGAACTAGTTTAGCCGCAATTCTTATCATCTCCCTTTGGGTGCTACGTAGGATTTAGTAATCTTGCTAGTTGGGTTTGCCTTAGCAAGGAATTTTATTGTTGTCATTAATTAGCTTATTTCTGTTACAGACACTAGTTGGGAAAGCCTTAGGGTTCTCATTCATGTTGATTCTTTCCGTATTCTGTTGAAGCTTGTTGTAGAAACTTAAGAAGTGGACGAATCTCTACATCCTTATACTACACCCGTAAGTAGATCTAGTCATCGCATAAACTAGAAATACTTCCAACATTGGCGTTGTTGTCACTTTTTAAGTATTTTTTACCTAGCTTCTTCTTCTTTTTCTTTTGTTTTTTTTGCTTCCGTGTTGTATGTTTGCTTGATTGCTTGTCTCTATCTACCAACAAACAGCACGCATCATCTCTCCAAGTCCTACACGAGCTGCGGAGCAACTTCTCAAACCAGGGAGAAACAACAAAAGAGTCAACTTGGGCATTTTCTTCAAAAGAAGTGACCCAAGTGACCTTTTTCAAAATCAAACAAGTATATCAGAACTCGCCAGCCTGTCTGCAGTCCTAACAGACCCTGATCTTTCATTTTATCACCTCCATGAATTCTGACCACGGTCAGATTTTGAGAAAACAGCTTGATATATTGTCAAAATCCCTTATTTCTCACCCAAATCTTTGTCCAAGAATTCGCCAGCCTCACTGAGACTAGATCTCATGAAGATCAGTCCTCCAGCAGCCCCGCGAATTTTATCTCAGAGATTTTGCTTGTTTATTAGTCAAAAAATCACATTTTTTCCATATTCCCTATCTTCCAGTCAAAACTCTCTGTTAGAATTCGCCATCAAGCCTCAGAATTCGTTCTCAAAGAGTACGATTTCCCTGTCCTACCCGCGAATTCTGAAACTACAATTTTTTTTCAAAAAATCTAAAAAAATCACTAGTCTGACATTCAGAACTCTCTGTCAGAATTTGCGAGTATTACAGTTAGATTTATCTGCCTCTCCATGATTTCTCAGCCTGTCCGCGAATTCTATCACGACCAAAAAGACCAGTTTTTGTCCTACACTATCTATTTTGCAAGCAAACTGACCTTTTGCCAAGTACAATACTGACCTGCTCATCTGTATTCTACATCATGTCTCGTGACTGTGCTGAATCTTCTAATCCGACTCCTCCACGACCAGAACGAAGAATTCCACGTATCGATGCACCAAAGTACAATGGCGAATCTGACCCAGTCCGATTTCTCCAAGACTTTGATAATGCATGCCGTTTTTATGGAGATACCTCTGAAACTGAAAAGCTTCGCCTATTTCCCATGGTACTCTATGGCACCGCCAAGGAGTGGTACTTGAATCTCGAAGCTCCTGATCTTGCTTCTTGGACCACCCTCAAGGACGCTCTCATCAAGCGTTTCAAACCATCCAAACTGACTCAGAGCCCGTTCATTCAAATTACTCATATCAAGATGTGTCGCGAAGAGTCTGTCCGAAACTACATTGAGCGTTTTAAACATCTCAAAGAAGAATGTGTTGATGAAAATATCACCGAATGAATGGCCATAAAACTATTCTTAGTTGGATTGCCTAAAAACATCCGTCGTGAACTCAAACCAGTTGACCTTTATGATCAACTTAAAGATGTGATGACCCATGCTATCCATGAAGAAGATGAAGGTTTTGACGATGACTTTGACCATCGTGAAAAGAAATCTAAGAATCCGGACCGTCCTAATCACCCGAAGTCTGATAATATTGCTCAGTCTTCTGAACTTCTACATCAAATGAAAACCTAGCAAAAGAACTCGACAATTTCATATGGATAAACTCACTGCCGATTTCCAAACCTTCATGAAACAGATTGCTAAGAAATCATTTCCAGCAAGGAGAAATGTCTGGTGTCCAATCTGCTCACAGCATCACACTGCTAATGAATGCCCTCAACTGCGAAATCATTTCCCAGCAGCCACCAGACCCACCATCTATCAAGCATACCGCCCTTACCCGCCACAACAACCTGTGCCACGACCAGGGATTTACCAACCACGACCACCTGCACCAAACCAATACCCATCCCCACGTCAACAGTTTGTTGTTAACCAACCTGCCCCACAAAACGATGTCCGTTATCTTGATCCGAATACCATCGATCCGGCCACCTACTATGTGGAAGACAATACTCAACCGCAGTACTCTACTGAAACGGTTGTTTATTATACCTATGATTCTAATGCTCAACCAGTGGATCCCAATGCCCAAGCTTACAATCCAAACCAGGTTGTCTTTGACGCACAACTACTCGCAATACGATGATGCTTTATCTGTGCAGGTAAACATCCTAGTATTCGCTGCCCAGATAAACTCTGCTTTCCTCCAGCTTGTGAAAACTGTGGTATTGAACATCACATGAAGGACTGCCCATCCCGATCTAAGCCAGCCGCTCCTGTCTATTCAGTGCAAGTAGAAACCTTACCAATCGAAACACATCCTGCTTGGGTCTTGACTCGGGCACAAACCCAACGCCAAGCCCCTACACTTGCACCTAGCAAAACTCAACCACAGGCTATTCCTCCAAGTGACAATTCAACCCCGATAGTTTCCCTCACCCATCTGAAGAAATTCAACTGCATCATCAGTATCGCTAGCAAATCCGCAATGCCGACCAACAATCTTCCTCTTCCCATAAAGTACCTCACCAGCCATTTGAAAGCAAAACCCTTGAAGGTACCGAAGTTTGGGGAGATTTACTACAAGGCCAATGTCACTCTTCCCTTCCATGTAATTTGGAAGCATGCTGGCCAGTGGAAACAATAGATCCAATCCAATACCACCACCACTATTGACGAGTTGCCTAAAATGCCCTTACATCTAACCAATCCACTCAACGAACGAGGCAACATCAAAATCCCAGCTACCCATCATCAATCCCGTGAAGTTTTAGCAATACTCGATGGAGGTTCAGGGTTAATATCATTTCCACATCCCTCATGATGGAATGGAATCTGAGAGACAAGCTAGCCAAACCTACTTGTCAGCTTCGGATGGCTGATCAAAGTGTGGTCCGACCTACCAGTTTCCTTCCGCACGTGCTGATCAAACTAGGAGGTCTCAAGTTTTCTGTTGATCTTGTAGTACTTGATATTCCCAATAATGCCTATTCTTATGAATTACTACTTGGTCGTCCGTGGCTCACCAATGCACGAGTCGTTCATGACTGGAGCAAAGGCCGAGTCACTTTTGAAAATCGTGACAGTTCTGTCACCATTGACTCAACGGGTAAACTCAAACCTGCACGCATCTATGACGAGGGATCCTCAACCACCAACTCAGTATTTGAGCCATACCAGTCCAGCCACGAAAAAAGTCATTATGTTAAATCTACTGATATCATAAACTGGAGTCACAGTCTAGCTACCATTGATTGTGTGAATGCCGATTACTATACTCAGCATCAGGATAATTGTACCTCTCCACTCCCAATCGATCACGACCAATTACCTGATCTGGATATACCTATCATCAATATCAATTTTATTGATATTCTTCCACACCATGATGAACTGCTAAATGTTGCATGGCTACCTACTAATGAATCAGACGATTTATTCATTGATGACGAGAACGCCTTACGAATTCAGAATTGCCCAGAAGATATGGACATTTCTGGTATTCAGATCCTCAACTATATGGAGGCACTTCCACCTAGGAGCTATCTGCAACATGCTTCCAAGGTGGAACCAATTGCCAAGGTTGCAATTGAAAAGCCTGAGACAAAATTCTATCGTCCCAAACGCCCACACTATCCATGGGATCTCTGCGAGGAGGAGACTATCTTTCAAGTTGATGACGAGATCCTCCATGACATACCAATTGTCCCTCATCCACACACCTCTCCACCACCGAAATTTCAACCACGTGGTCATACTATGAAAGAGGAAAATGAAAAAACCACTTCAAATTCAACCACGGGTGACCTCACCATTGTTCGGGAAGTTCTTGAGATTGCCTCTAGTCCTACACCAGTCCCCGAAAATTTCCAAGCACCATCCCGGCAAGAGAAAGACAAGGCCCTCCTCGAATCTCCAGCCCATGATGTTCCTACATACTTTAAGGATTATACGATCGAGGACGTGACAATCCAATTACCCCAAGCGCAACATGAGCCAACTGGTAATTCACCCTACGAAGGCCCTGCACAAACCATAACCCTTTCCCTGAGTGAGCTAAATGAAACTAACAAATATCTTGTCCACGTCGAAGCTCATCTCAATCGCGAACAACGTAGACGGCTTGAAAAGCTCTTGCGAAAATATCGACATGTCTTTGTCTGGACCTATAAAGACATGAAAGGCGTCTCACCCCAAGTAGTTGTGCATCGTATCTCGCTTAAACCGGGTGCGAGACCCACTGCGAGTCGTCCATAAGATGTCGTCCATACAGATGCAATCTCATCTATAAGGCCAAGATCAAAGAAGAATTACAACGCCTCTTAGATGCAGGATTTATCTATGAAATTGAGCATACTGAGTGGGTCTCCCCAATTGTCATCATCCCCAAGAAAAATGGAAAACTCCGAATCTGTGTCGATTTTAAAAAGCTTAATGTCGTCACTGAACATGATCGTTTTCCATTACCTTTTGGAGAATCCATCTTAGAAAATCTAGCTAGAGATGAGGCTTACTCCTTCTTAGATGGCTTTAGCGGATACAATATGATCCAAATCGCTGAAGAAGATCAACACAAAACGGCTTTTGCCACAGAATGGGAAACCTTCTGCTGGAAAGTCATGCCCTTTGGTCTCTGCAATGCTCCTAGCACCTTCCAACGTGTTATGCAAGCGGCATTTTCTCAGCAGATGGGCGATACCTTAGAAGTTTACTTGGACGATTTAGAAGCACATTCCGAAGAAATACGCCATCTGTTTGTGCTCAAAAAAAAATTTATCCAATGTCAACGCTTCGGCATCTCTCTTAATCTTGAAAAATGCCAGATTTGGATAACCCATGGTATTGTGTTAGGACATATTATCTCACAAAATGACATTGTCATTGACCCTGAAAAGATCCTTATCATTCAAAAACTTCCGGAACCGCGTACGATACGTGAAGTTTACTCTTTCCTTGGCCACGCCAACTACTATCGGTGCTTTATTTTTTATTTCGCTAACAAAGCACGCTTAATCTACAAAGTAGTTGTAGTTCTCAAATGGACGGATGAACAACGTGTTGCCTTTAATCAACTCAAGAAGCCCTTATCAATGCACCCATCCTCCGGACTCCTGATTATTCTAAAGAATTCCATGTGCATACCGATGCATCCAAGTATGTCATTGGAGTAGTGCTCACCCAACCGGGAGAATTCAAAAGGACTACCCAATCCGTTTTCTTAGTCGACAATTGATACATGTTGAAGTCAATTATACCACTACCGAATGTGAAGCCTTGGCAATGGTATATGTGGTTCAGAAGTTTCGCCATTATCTTCTAGGAAAAGTCTTTGCGTTCTTCACTGATCATCAAGCACTGTTGTATCTCATCAACAAGACCTGCACCACAGGCCGTATTACTAGATGGATCCTATTACTGCGAGAATTTGAGTTTAGGATCGTGGTTCGTAAGAGAGTTCAACATTTTCTAGCAGACCATCTATCCTGAATCCCTAACCTTCCTACCCCTGATGAAGGCGTCAACGATGATTTATCAGATGCAATCCTTTTCCAAGTTGACTCTACACTTGTATGGGCTAAGGAAATTATAGAATATTTAACTTCAGGGCAAATGGATCCTTCCTTCTCTAAACTTGAACAACGTGCGTTGGTACTCAAAACTAAACCTTATACGTTAATTGCAAGACAACTCTCCAAGCAAGGGTTAGATGGAATTATCTGACGATGTCTTACTGAAGGCGAAATGCCCTCTGTAATTTCCCTCACTTATGAAGGTATTGGTGCAGGCCATTTCTCTTCTGAAACAACTGCTAAGAAAATCCTCTTGGCCGGTTATTGGTGGCCAACACTCTTCAAGGATACGCACAATTACACTAAGGCTTGTGATGTCTGCCAATGCACAAAACGCTTTCAAAAAACAGACTAAATGCCTTTACACCCCATAACCACTGATCAAGCTTTCCAGAAATGGGGAATTGATTATGTCAAACCTATTAGTCATGCTGCTCGACACACACAATCTCGTTACATCATAGTAGCTATGGACTATTGCACCAAATGGGCTAAAGCAAGAGTTGTTCGCAATGTTGACGCTCGTTCTACCGCCAAATTTCTCTATGAACAGATTATAGTTCGTTTCGGATGTCCTCTAGAGCTTGTCAGTGATAGGGGTACACATTTCCTTAACTCTGTCATAGTAGACCTTTTTTCCAAATTTTTTGTGGTACATCGCAAAAGTTTCCCATATTATCCACGCTACAATGGCCAGGCAGAATCCACCAATAAAATCCTATGTGGAATTCTCACCAAAACCGTCGAATCCAGCCGATCTGAATGGGAACTCAAACTCCATGCTGCTCTTTGGGCTTATCGCACCACTCCGATGCGAACTACATGTTTAACCCCTTTCCAGCTCACATATGGCCAAGAAACCATTATCCTTGTGGAATTTCATATCCCCTCCCTTCGAGTAGCCTATAACCTTGAGCTTGATACTCATCAAAATCTAGCAAACAAGTTATTTCATCAGGAGCAACTCTGTGAAACACGGCGGATCTTCAACATGTCCACAAACGACGACAAAAAGCATGGCATGATCGATCATTGAAACTTAGATATTTCCAGGTTGGAGATAAGGTCCTACTATACCAGGCCAAAGCCTTCAAAGGCAAACTGAAATTTTCTGGCCAAGGACCTTACGTCATTAAAAAAATCTTTGCCTCTGGATATGTACAACTCCAAAGCCTTCAAGGCGATATCCTCAACACTATGGTCAATGGGAGTCGATTGAGCGACAACATTTTTGTTGTGCTTTCTTGTTCAAACCATCAAGATACTATCAGATCTGGTATACCAACAGTTTTCTCTGAGAAAACCACAAAAGGCATTAGCTTCAGAAGAAATGTTTTCACATCTCAGATAGAATTCGTCTGACCCCTTTTTGACATTACACGATTCATTTTTGGCCTCCGCAAATTCTATCTCAGAGATAAATTTCTAAAAATAGAAAAAAATAGTTTTTTTCATCAGATATCCACTATCAGAATTTGCGGACAATTCGCTGGAGTTCAGAATGATCCTCACGATTTCTCTGCTATCTCTGCGAATTCTGATCAGACACATTTTTGCACTATCAGACGTTTTTTCTCTTTTGGCATAAAAAAATCACTTACAAGAATTCGCAGGCTCTTAGAAGATTGCCTCGAAATTCATGACCATCACTACCAAATCGTGGACACTGAGAACGATTTCTGAGTGAAGTTGTGAATTCCTACCAAAAAAAAGTCTATATATAGTCCTCCACCCTTCTCTCCACGAGTTCATTTTAGATTGCTGCTCTCGAGTTCATGCCCAAAAAATTTCAAAATTTTCAAAATTCTCAGAGCAATCTTAAATCACTGCTATCATGGCTTCTCGCGATTCCTCACTCAGCTTGCATCTCCGTAAATCCCCTCGTCCTTATTTAGGGGATATATTCATGATCTGTATCAAGAATTACACTGAGCAGCTCACCCTGGCCAAGGATATCCTCACAAACCTTGGCTTTGATCTAACACTTTTCCGAGACCAACAGAGCGAGAGCCTCATCCGAGCAGCCTACTCCACCTATTCGGATGAGTTCCAAACTTTTCGGATTACATCCAAGAGTGGCAGCTATACCATTATCAACGTCTCTCCTGGGGATCTCCAGAGCATTGGCTTCCCTAATCTCGGAGAGACAATCCATGGAAAGGGCACCAGCTATGGTACCAAGTACTTCACAAAGTTTCTGACAGAGGACGGCAAAACCATTGCCCAAATCAACGATGGGATCGTTATCCGCCTCATCATGGATCCCCATCTACAGGTCGCCTCAGAAATCCTCATCACCATGGTCGAAGTACATACCGTCAAGATGGATCGCATACCACCGAGCGACCTCTTTTCTTTGACCCTCACCATGGACGATCCCACTCAAAATTATAAGTGGGCTAAGAAGGTAACAGAGAAGCTGTGCGGAGCTCTGAAAGCCCGAAAACCAACTACCAAATGTGGGTATCTCCTCCACATGTTGGTCACCAAACAATTGGGATCTAGGGCAATTCGACGATGGCGCTATGGCAGACCTTCAGAAAGAAAAAACAAGACTGGAGGAGGAAAACAAACAACAACAGCTGCAGATCCAGAACCTCACGAATTACAATCAACAACAGCAGCAGATGCTACTCCACCTCCAGAACCAGCTCCAACTGAAGATATCCAACATGCAGCAAACCATCGATACCCTCAAAGCCGAAAAGGATGAGGCTGTAACAGATTCACAATCAGCACGTTCCGCTATGAAGGAACAGTTGAAAATGGTGGACTTCAACGACTTCACACCACCAGCTATTCCCGAGAGAACTGTCATTCCAGTGGTGGCCTATCAAACGCTGGCCCAGAAGCTGAAAGCCACGACGGAGCAGCACTCAAAATTACAACAATCATACATTGCTTCCGTCGAGGCCTTAAACTAGCACATAGCCACTCTAGAAGAACGCTTAAAGGCCGCATTTAGTCGACACCGTCAATTCATGTAGAGCACGCCCAATTCCATGATTCAGGACACCACTTTGATGGACTAGATGGTGGAGATGGAGCAGGATTCCAACAGCCTCCTCCTGCAACTCAAAGCTCTGTATTTCAAGGCCAACCCCTGGGGCAAGGAGCTCAAACACCAACCAATCCGTCAGGCTCTGGGGGTACCAATTCCCAACATTATCTTTTTCCTTCCACCGCTTCTAACCCTCTCAACACCACTAACCCCCCTTTCATTCCACGACAATTTTTTCTTGAGTCACAAAGAATTGTTGAAGCTAACCCCTCACGTCCTCTCTCTCCTGAACCCGATCCACAAATTCAACACGAGATTGCCTTTGAAGGCTCAACCATTCGGCACAGAATCATGCCCCTAGAACCGAGCAAAGAGTTGCGTGCCTCTCAGGAGTTTGCCAAGAAATATCCAACAACAAAAGAGCGAGGTGGCTACATACTGCCAGATCTGGACCAGAGTAAAACACATAAAGAAACAGTCAAACTCTTGGATCCACAACCTCTTTGGCGTCATCAGCTCTTCCTGCAAAGTAAGACCTCAATGGCACGGTATCTCGAAGCTCCCTCCTACATGCGCACAAATCCTTATTACTATCCAATAGCGAGGCGAGAACCGTTTCCTGCCACCAAGGTCAAGAACAGAATTTTTTGGCCTAAGCTCACAGGCGTAGATACCGGCAACTTAGCCGAAGACATGGTCACCAACTGCCGAGTATTCTACCAGAAACATCATGGCAATCTTGATCGCGACTCGCGACGTCAGATATTATGTGGATAATTGCGGCCTGGTGGCATTTCTGGCAGAACTCAGAGGTTTTTGGGATCGAGAGTTATCCCCAATCGTCCTTGATATCAATAAACCCTTGCAAACGCAAGACAACCATATCAATGTTGCAAGGCTCTATTATCGCGCTGCACTCACTTTCGCCCTGCACATTGATATGGTGGAGCTATGGAAAACTCATAACTTTCTCCAGGGTATGCTCCATTATTACAAACCCATGCCCTTCCTGAACAAATTTCGGTGGCAAATGATGGAGGGCATCGACACGACAATCTACCACTCTCGACAGCAACAGTCTCGCCTCCAAGAAGCACAAAAGATCCAAGACGAAAAGGCGTCGATTGGTGTGGGACCACCAATCCAATAAGAAGGGGGATAATGTAAGCAACTGTGCAGAGAAAATAAAAAAGAAATAAATAAAACTCCGTGGCATGTGTTTTGTAAGACCACGTATGAGTATCTGTCAATAAACTTCAACCATGGCATGTGTTTTGTAAGTCCATGAGTAGAAGCTTAAATAATAATAAAATAGCTTAAGCTTAGATTTAGAACTTAGACTTAGGAAACTTAAGATTAGAAATATTTTATCTTAAGTTTTCCTAAGTTAAGAACTTTAAAGTTCTAAATCCTAAGTTAGAAGTTCTAGAAAGGCTAAAAACAGATTAGTCTCATAAGTTAGTAGACACTTATGGAAGACCCTCCTTGTCATAAAAGGAGAGGTGTTTGCATTGTAAACAACACTTTGTGATTAGGCAAAATTACTATTGTGATTATCTTGCATTTCATTGTGTTCCCATTGGAAAGTGCATAGCTTTAAGGAAGGTGCTCGAGCCTCCTCTTGCCTCCTTTCATTGGCCTTTAATTGTGGCATGATTTTAAGTGTTTATTGCTTAGTTTAGCCGCAATTCTTATTATCTCCCTTTGGGTGTTACGTAGGATTTAATAATATTGCTAGTTGGGTTTGCCTTGGCAAGGAATTTTATTTTATTGTTGTCATTAATTAGCTTATTTCTGTTACGGACACTAGTTGGGAAAGCCTTAGTGTTCTCATTCCCGTTGATTCTTTCTGTATTCTGTTGAAGCTTGTTGTAGAAACTTAAAAAGTGGACGAATCTCTACATCCTTATACTACACCCATAAGTAGATCTAGCCATCGCGTAAACTAAAAATACTTCCAACACAGGAACATTCCATTGACATACATGGAGAATAGTGAGATATCAACTGAGAATAACCACCACACTGAATGGGCATATCTCCCAGACAAGATGCAAGTCCCCAAATCCCCCAAATCTGACAATGGGCAGTTACGAACGGCCATTATACTACATTTCACAGAAACCCAAAAGTAATTGTGCAGATAATATCAGCCTCGATGGTACTAGAAAGAGAGATTATATGAAATAGTAATTGAGAGCCACCTTAAATGTGACACAGTCACCGTTTGAACAAATGGCATTAAAAGGTAGCATTAGGCTATTGTGTAGGAAACAATGTATCAACAATTTTCGTACAACAGTTTATTTTCTGGAAATTGTAACAGTTCACTCTCACGTAAGTAAACGGGTTCTTTCATGAGACCTCAATTCCAAGGGTAAGGTTTTGTAATGGAACAGACAAGAACCACAACTTTTGAATCATTCTTATCAGAAAGATGAAAAAAGCAGAAGGAAAAGATACGTCAGTGGCCTTCTTATGTACAACAGTAAGTGCCGCCTTCAACAATTTTCTTCAGAGGTCTTTCTAGATACAAACGTTTGTCAGTAGCCAATAAGTTTCTCGGCTCAATGACAAGGTTGATATGCTAAATCATTTTACGAGATAACTACTTGAATCAAGTTCACCTTTAAAGTTGAGTCTGTGTTTGCGGGCTTCTAATGAGATTGCAATGTTGGATATTTCTTCCATTGAAACATACAAAGAAACCCATCCGTACGGCTTGCAAAGTTACAGTGAGACAGTATATGCTCCCATTGTTACGAATATATCAATGCATTGTTCCAGAAAATGTAAACTGATTGACACCTGCATTAGGCAGGCAAGTACTTCTCCAGCCCAGTCAAAGGACAACTTTCCAAAAAACTACTGCCTGTGAACTGCCACACGCACCAAGTCTGATATGCCAGAAACTCTTTACAGTCATAAGGTTTCATAGAATTCTCTTGAATTAAGGCTGCACATCAATGACTTGCAGTGATCTTTGTGCTATAACTCAGGAAAAGTAAAATTTGATAAAACTAAAACTTGGTTAAAACTGAATTTGTAAAATTACTGCAGATTTTAAAAGGAGAACTCTGAGTTACTATTGATTTGCAATAGAGACATGAAGATGTTTTGTCAATAGACATCAATTTTCATGTTTCGGGCTGTTGCTGAATAATCTGTCAATAATCACTGTCATCTAGGACGAAGTTAAGGAGCTGGTATTGCCTCACTTCCAGAGTTCATTGTTGGATCACCTGGAATGTGACTGGTCTTTTGCCCAGAAGACGCTTCCAATGTTTCTTCACATGTCTCAGCAGCTTCTTTTAGTTTTGAGACTGACTGTCTGACATCATGAGCAGCAATCTCTTGATTGGTTTCTATCCTTGAACGCTGCAAAACATTCTCATCTAGCATCCTCCCAGCACCAAGTGGCTCAAGTGCTGATACATTCCCGGGTGATACACCTGCAATTCCTGTGGATGGATCCACGTACCTAACGGTTGATCCCATAGCTGAATTGAAGTTGCCATTTGTAAAATTTACCCATACAAATTTTAATGTTTGACCTTGGAATGATCTGGCTTGTGCAAATGCTCTCTCGGCAGCGCGGCGAGAGGCAAAAGTAACCTGTACATTACTTGTCTCTGTGAGCTTTCCATCTCCGTCATGGTCTGTATTGTCCAGTTCCACGCTCAATAACTCCCCAAACTTTGCAAAATGCTCTTTCAACATCAAAACCTGCGAAAATCAGTCTCCAATAATGCATGAGCTTAAGGGTATATAACTATTGAATAAGCTTTGAAACATCCAAGTGAAATCATTCTTGGATTCTAACTATATGAATAGACGACCAAAATACATGATAGATACATTAGGCAAGATCAAGCCCTCATTATCAATGCACAGCTCTTCCTATGCCAAGATGTGCAAGTACACAGACTGATGTTGGAAACATGTTGCTAATATTACATGCGAGGAACTATCTGATGGTGTAGTCAACAAATGAAAATGGACTTTTTGTAATACAAAGTCCTTGTTTTAACTACTGTTATGCAGAAGATCTAACGTCAAAATTTAAAAGGTAAACATAGGCTACCCAAAGCCCTGGAGTATGATCTCGTCTTCACTCAATGGAAAAGTATCGTGTCTTCAACAAGCCAAATCACAAAGATAAGTACTTCTTCAAGTGAGTTAAAAACAGTATCATTGCTAAGAAATAGTGGACAGCAAAGTGATGATCATATAGTACTCTCCCACGAACATCATCGTACAATCAACAAGAAGCTAATCTAACTAAAGCTTGGGGGTCTTAATAAATCAATGTGCCCCAAATATACTAGCATGATTACATGTACATAGGTTTGTAGGTTTTATTTGAAAATGCTAAATCCTGTAGTTGTAAAGGTAAAAATCATCCCACCTACTTCTTTAACTACTGTCTGAACTTGTGCTACAAGCACGTAAATGCTTGCAGAACACTCAAATTGTTGGATCTAACATTTTGTAATGTGCAAAGCAAAAATAGATATCTAGCCATGTTTGGTGTTATCTTCCTTGAATGTAGGCTGAACCAAGCTGTCCACCAATGCATTTTAATAGGAAGGGAGCCACATGTTTGTTATCTTCCTTGAATGTAGGCTGAACCAAGCTGTCCACCAATGCATTTTAATAGGAAGGGAGCCACATGTTTATTTAGGGCGCAATTCTACTCACAAATGTACCTAGGGTTGTGATTGCAATACTTTTGTTTGTGAGGTTGTCATCTGGAGATGTGGGTGAAAGGGTGCCAATCCATGATAGAAAAAAGGTGGAATGCAAGGGAGGAGTGGTCAAATAGCACGTGGTGGGGGAGACAATGAGGTCAGCGATGTGAATGCTCCATTTTGTAGGTGACATGTAAAATCCCTTGAGGTAGGCCAGTATATATGACCAAACCATGAATGCAAATATAATGTTCATGGTCATCAAGTCCCATAATTGTAAGTAATAGACGGAGGGAGTCCTTGTATAAGCACACATGCTCTGCCACCCACAGGTAAAAGACAATTCAAGCCAGCTTGAAGCAGGGAGCGGCACAAGATGGAGATTGGCGATGAAAAATTGGAGACTTCCATGATTGGCTGCAGCTGCGAATCAACGGCTACTAGTGGATTGAGGGGCAGCATGGAGCGATGATGGAAGCAAGCTATGATGGCAGTGGAAGTAGGTGATGGCAGTGATTGTATAGCAGCAATAGTAGTGAAGAAGCTAAATTTGCCTTTCTAAACTTCAATTTTTTTCCTATTTTTGGCCCTTATTTTTTTGATACTTTCCTATTGTAGCAGCAATAGTAGTGAAGAAGCTAACTTTGCCTTTCTAAACTTCAACTTTTTTCCTATTTCTGGCCCTTATTTTTTTGATACTTTTCTATGCACTTCTCAATTTCTTTGGAGCATTCTTCTTCCTAGAGTATGTTACCTCACTGCATGATAGAAGTTCCCAATCGCATGTGTAGAAATTTACTTTCTCCTATAGTAAGGCATTCCTTAATCGACATCTAAAAATTCAGAAAATCTCAGGGTTTGACAGTTTTGTTGCAGAGTCATGAGGGACATCCAAGTTCATATAAGGTAGCTGTTGCCAGTTGCACATGAGCTACACGTACATGACCAGTGTCGTGTGTGTAGAGGTGGTAGAGGATAGAGATCTATGTCATCAGGCACAATGTGCACATGAGGTACATGCCTAGGTCTACTTAGATGATCTTTCAGTTTGTACCCTAGGTGAGGGACATATTCCTCTAGTTTTACATGACAATGTTCAGTAGTATTGCTGCAGCTTCTAAATCAGTGCAATAATTACCTCTTATACACAACCTCACATATGGAGGACCCTTCTACAGTCTTACTGGAGAATTTAATTAAAAAGGTTCCAGCTTTATTGGACTGATTTTCTGCATATGCCATCAGTTACAGGCAATGAAGGTTCCACACCATGGGATTGCTCCACTTTTAATTCTAGCTCTATTGGTATCTATTGAGCCACATAGTGCTCACATTATCAAGCACTCTGGGTCTATACAACTACGTTGAAGTTTCTCTGGGCGTAATGGGTCGTCTACTACATTTGGGTTCTCGTCATATGTAGCAGAGTTATTCTATCATAATTTACTAATATTGTTCAATTGATGCACCGTCATATTATACTTTCAATTCATACATATAGCATGGTGATTCAAAGTAAGACGTATTCTGTCATAGTTCCAGCTTTCTAGCTACTACTTCAGATATAGCATATACAATCTATTTTCCATCATCAACATTTTAATTATGTTGACACTATGGACAATATCTTTTCAAGGCAGTCATTGGCACAATATTATGCACGGGGAACATATAGACATCATTAAACTAGTGTACAAGGTCCCAAAAATTTGAAGTCCCAAAATTATGCTTTTCAAAACCTTCTAGAGATTCACAAGGTACTTGCTGGTTGTGCCAGGATGTCAGCTCTAATCTTATCAATTCTTGGAAGATTTCCTTAAGGTCCTCCATTATAATTTATAGTATGAAGTAGGATCTCCACTGGTCATTCTACAGTTCTGATTTCGATGTCATGCGTGTCTTTTTATGAGATACTATATGGTCTTTTTAGTTGGAAATTACCGTGTAATCATGATGTTATATCTATTTTGTTACCATGTGATCTTTATCTATGATTATATAAATAACAGGACCATGACTACCACTATCATTATTGCCATTTGGACCATATACTTTGGGTCTGTGACTATATTTGTTATTCAGCATTCAGTACAATTAAATATGAGTCATTTGATCACTAATGCACCAGCCTTGACTCTTAGACTTGTCAAGGCCTCAACCTTAATAAATAGGCATGTGAGCTTCAATTTTGACAAGTTGATTGATTACTGAGTCGATATTAGTAGTTTGAGATAGCTTCAGTTCAGCATCAACTAGCTTACTTTGATCAGCTCATTCAACCAGGATCAGCAGATCCTTGTGCATATCGTTGTTGTGATTGTTCTCTAGAAAATTATCAGTATTGTGTTGTCCTCTCAGTTCTACACTGTATATGTGATCTTTTGCTCATAACTACATCACCTTTGCTAGTACAGAGTTTTCCTTAAGAGCCAAGTTTTTTATGCCTTATATCACCCGTTTCTAAAATCAAATCAAAAGTTCGCTAAAGATCAACAAAGCTGCGTTTTTCCTCCTCGATGATGCTGAATGTGAAGATACTAGCAACATGTAGTCCTTAAAGCATAAATTGATTGACCAATGGCGTGAAGCTGTTATGCAAAGCTGTGTCATAAAAAAACAAAACGTACACTCATAATGATTGACAAAGGAGCTCCTTGCTCTCTATAGGAAGCTTCAAAAAACAGGATTTTCAGTTAGCCTTTTTGTTACTGATGAACCGATTCACATGAAATTATAAGCAAGCACATGAATAGCTGGCATTAATGATTTGGATATAGCATGGGAAAGTTAGCTTGAAAGAAACATGTCAGGATAGAACATTAAACAGAGAATCTTGGACAACGTCAGTGTACACAAAGAAGGATGCAAGTATTTTTAGATAGTGATTCCAGCATCTGATACCTCGAGTCGAATTCAGATTAGAAACGTTGATTAGGCCACTATGGTAGTACAAATGATACAGTCCATACCATACTTGAGAAACAAAAGTATACGTATCCAATGCTATTATAAGCCAAAATTTTCAAGAAGCAAAAGCACATTGGTCTAGAAAATATTCTTTACAGCAGAGGAGAAGATGACTTTTTTTAAAACAACACAACTTCAATCTGGCTTTTGACTACAGACAACCATATCTCTTATCATCTACAAATATAATGTGAAAACGGATCTCCACAGAACCTTTAGACTGAAAAGTGTGACCTGTAATTTGACGTCCCAAGTACAGGCCAGAAGCTGTTACATTCTTACAGGCTATATCCATGGAGAAAGAGTTTCATAAAGACTATAACTTACCCTATAACATACTGGGATGAGTAAAAAGGGTCAATACTGAGCAGTCATCAAAAGTAGGAAAAGTAGCCGAAATACTGATAAAAATTATCTTCTAACATTAATAACTACTTTCACGGTACAGTGCTAAACTGCTCTAATCCTAAACGATCTTCAAAATCTCCTTCATCAGTGTTTCTTTTGCATCATTTTTTCTTGCTTCCCCGTTTTTCACTTCATCTTCATCGCTTTTTTTGCTTTTTTTTTCACATAAGCCTTCTTTTTTCCATACTCTTTTTTTTTCTCAGCATTACTTTTTTCACTCCCATCTCCTTTCTTTTTTTCTCAGCCTCTTTTTTTATACCCAATCTGACAGTAAGAAAAGGCTTCCACAGAAGAAGTTTCATGAGAAATTGAACCCCACTACTCATGACAGGCTGAGTTCACTGCATAAATGGCATACACAAACAGCAACCAAACAAAATACTTGAAACTATCTAATAGGAAGTGAATGCTGAACTTGTACGACAGCCAAAGTGTAAAATACTAGAGAATTCAGAACAGTAAGAAAGTTTAAAATACCCACACCGACCCATAAAGCATAAAGAAGACATTATTGGGTCACCAAGTATCAACTCGTATTTCGACTGTTATAAGCATAGGTTGCTTTTAAGAACACGAGCATAAGAAGTATGGATGAAGACAGATCAGGCAATTTTGATGAGCTCGCCCCAAGGGCTACTCTGAAATGCAGCAATAAGGTTTCCTATGCAGTCCTTGTTCAACAAATTCTTATCAAAGGATACATCATGCTCAGATTTTCCGCATGTGCATAATTGACATGTCGATGCAAATATGAAAATAGTTGTGTGCATAACTTTTCACATAGTACAAACATTGATACTGATTCGTAATTTCTAAACTTTAGGTAGATTTGGAACCTATGCTATGAAAGCTATGTTTAAGTGGACATGCCTTTCAGTAACTTTTCAATGTAACGATGTTGTTCCTAGAATAGTACCCAACGCAAAGGAGAAATGGAAAATTCAATGCAAAGGAACATGCCCAAAGTCTTAGACCAACTCCATGCATAATACGAACGAACATCCTTAGGAACTCAGTCAGTGCCCAAGGGTAGGTGTAGGTCACACACACAGAGACACATCAGCTTTCATACCTTGTAAAAAGACCAACGTACTGAGTGTCTTTCACTTCTCAGGGGGTGAAGAGCAAACTCAATCATGATGAAGGCTAGAACTAAAGAGCAAAGCCAGTCAAACAAGTCCCTACTTCCTCATGGTAAAATAAGGACAATATCACTTCAACTTGCTCAACTAAATCGATAGCTAGCACACCACCAAAGATAGAAATAATTAAGACAAACCATCCGGATCTAAAATGAAAGCTATATGTCTGCTAATACGACAGAAAATTTATTTCAATGATATGTCTAGGATGGTGCTCAACATAACAAAAGAGAGCTGCAATCTTCAATCTTGTGGAGCTCAACAAAATCTTAGACCATCAATTTCATCATGGCGTTAGAAGCCCATTCCAACCAAAAACAGTCAGAACGTACTGTACATTCCATACAGTACGTTCCAGAAAGTACTAGGTCAAAATGTATAGTCTAAATGCGAAAGAAATAATAATCATTAGTAAAGATAACTAAAGGCTCATAATCTGCTTACTGCTAGATCTGTGAGCCTTCATAATCCACATGAAGGTGTATTGTCGTACAGTCGATCGTTTACTTCCTCAACTGTGGTGTTTTGAGCATTGAACAGTCCTGCTAGAATAGAAAATATCTCACTGCATTTGAAAGATGGAAGTTTGTTACACTATTTTTTGGAAATTAATGATATGGTGCTATCTTAGTCCTATGCCCGACCATTTTTAGGGAAGGATAAATAGGGTCCAGGTGGCAGTAAGCAGACTTTTAGGGTAATTTTTTGCACTATAATAAACTCTTTCCAGTCTAAAGTTTCTCCTTTTTCTACAGCATCACTTCATCAGCACCTAAGAGTACATGTAGGTCACATGCACAAAAATACCTCCGTATTAGCTTTCATACATTGGTACAAAGCCAGGTGTACTAACTTCTTTTCACTTCTCCGGAGGGAAGGGCGGACTAAATGATGATGAAAGCTAGCATTGAAGAGCAAAGGACATCCCTAATTTGTAAAAGGTTCAGCATTTTATCAATTCAGGTTGCTCAAAGCCTAACTAAATAGTTTAGTTGGTGGGGATAAGGTACCAATCAAAATATAAACAATTAGCACAAACGAGTCAGCCACCACTTGGAAAGATCTCAGACGGAAACCTGCCTTTCAGTAACTTGATTTCCGTCATGTCTACAGATGTTATATACCTGTTACTTACGAAATTTGTATTCAACACATTTTCTAAAAAACCTGTGTTGAACATGCATAATATTACAGCTGCAAATGTCTTCGAAAGAGAATATACAATCAACAATGGAGAAACATCAGAGCCATATGATCAAGCTAACCTGACAACTTGGATGTGGCATATCTATGACGAGGTGCATTATGTTGAAACAACGAATGTATGCTAAAAAGGATATAGTTGTAATAAGGAGGGTCTTACACTTGAATTGCAAGGCATATTAACTCGATCACACATATGTTCATTGTTAGGCCAAGGAGAATAAAGGGTAGAAATACAATCTCAATGCATGAAACTCACTGCAGAGCTTTCAAAAGAAGATCGTATGTTGAAAAAATGGACTAAAAGCTAAACCTTCACGACTCCCTTGTCATCAGCTTTGAATGTTGAGTAGCATAATCTAGCATATAGTGGCCTCATACGAAAAACTTATGTACAAAGTCACAAACTTAAGTACTTAAGACAAGGCTGACATCCTTGAACTTGAGTCAACTAGGAGGTCCAGACTCAATACTTCAATGCTGAAGACAAAGCTGAGATTGAATATCTTCCATATCCCGTCCACGACAAAGATCCGAGGTACCCATAGGCTATGATTCAGATGGAGAGGCCAAGATTCCAGACTCCTTCAACAAAAACAGCAGAGACAGTGTCGACGGCTAGAGAGACAGACAGCTAGCTATTAGGTCACAGCCCAGAGCGCCACGGCAGCAGAGACGACACTGGTAGCCTATCCGGCGGCATAGGTCCACAACACGTCCAGTGACACCCTCACAGCATAGCATCCACCATTTCTTCCATGTTGATGGACATCATGATATACTATTCCAAGCTGTTGGATCCTGATTGGACCAAACATTTTTATGCATTGTATTTGTAGTTATCGTTTCTTTATAGATGATTGAGCTTTCAGCTCCTATGTGCACACTTGACATGTACCTTTTCTTAGTCCTATATACCTTAGGGTATTTCAAGGACATTAATAAAGATCTCTCTCTCTCTCCCTCTCTCTCTCTCTCTCCATGGATACATATGATTATTATGCACATGCTTTCTCATTTATGTATTTATCTTAGTTTATACTAGATGTTTTCTTTATTACAGTTTTGGGGACATTTTATACACTCCCATGATTCCCACATAATTGACATGTACTTCATTAGTCTTATATGCCTTTTGGCATGGAAAAGACATTAATAAAGCCTCTCTCTCTCTCTCTCTCGTTGACCCCCAAGCCGCTTTTCTCACCACCTCCCATTGCCGCTTCACTAACCTTTCCCTCTAAGCCCCAGCCCAACACAGCCCGACACACATTTCGATCACTACACCCTTCTTGGTATGATGTCGAGTGTCGTTCTCTTCATCATTTAGTCACCTATTCACGTATTCATGCTCCACATTACTTCGATCTTCCCGACATTCTTACCACCGTGTTCTTCGCCGTAAAAAGCATGCTTATGATGACTGTGAAGGGAAACGTCTTATTGACCTTCTTTTCAGTTCTTCCTCGAGCGCTTTCTGGCACGAGTTCATTCCCCGCTCTCCACCACCTCTCTTGGAAGACCTCCGCATTTGGACCGCCTACGCTACTAGCTTATATACCATCCCCACTGACTCACCTATCTCTATATCTCCGCGACCATCTCAGTTCTCCTTCTTCACAGCCGATATGGTACTTGCTGCCATTAAGAAGATGAAGTCCCATAATGCCAGAGATATCAAAGACCTCGAGTCTGAGCTCCTTGCCCATGCATCCGACTTCCTTGTTGGAATGTAAATGGAATTTCTTACATTTACACAGTTTGTTTGCGTACTACTTACATATGCCCTAAGCATACCTTCCAAGATCTGGTTCACTCGCTCTGTCTGACCATCCGTCTGAGGATGCTCGGAGCTACTCATCCACAACTATGTTCCCAGCTTGGCGAACACCTCAATCCAAAAATTTCTCGTAAACTTGGGATCCCTGTCAGAAACAATGGACTTCGGAAGGCCATGTAACCTAACAATATTCTCAATAAACAACTCAGCAACTTGCGGAGCTGTGACCTTCTTGGTCGTTGCGATGAAATGAGCCATGTTGGAAAGCATGTCTACCACTACCATAACAGAATTGAATCCCTTCTGGGTCTTGGGTAGGCCCAACAATAAAATCCATAGAGATGCTTTCCCACCTTCCTATAGGTATCTCAAGTGGATGTAGCAAGTCCGGAGGACTTACTCTCTCGGCCTTGTTCACTTGACAAGTCGTGCAACATTGGACATACTCTCTTACATTCCGCTGCAATCGTGGCCAAAAATAATGCCTTCTTACAAGCTCACTAGTCTTATCATACCCAGGGTGCCCTGCGCAGGGACTATCATGGCATTCATGAAGTATCTTACGACGAAGATCCTTCACATCTGGCACAAAAACTCTTCCATTTCTCAATAACATACCATCCTTCACGATGTATGTTAGATATGTACTAGTGTGTGCCTCTACGGAAGCGACAGCCTCGACTGACTCTTCCGTTTGGTCGACTACCTTGCGCGCATTAGGCCACACACGCTGACAATGTGGTTCCTTTTCTTGGGCCTTCTTAATCTCCTCCATGAGACCACTGTCAACCACAGTCAAGCTCATCTGATGCAGTATACGAGATAGTGCATCAGCGACCACATTTTCCTTCACTCTTCGGAAGCAAATTTCCAAGTGAAATTCCTGCATCAGCTCGGCCCACCGAGCTTGGCAACCTTTCGAATCTGGTTGAGTGCAAAAATACTTTAAAGTATGATGATCTGTGTACACATAAAACTCAGCGCCATATAAATAATGTCTCCACACCTTGAACGCATGTATAATCGCATACAGCTCTTGCTCGTGTGTAGGATATCTCTGTTGAGCTGGTGTCAACTTCTTACTCTCAAAGGCTACTGGTCTACTGTAATAGATCCTAACACTACAGTAGGGCAAACACTAACTGATCCACCCAACCTTGCCTACTCCCTGATATAGAGTAAGCCCCTCCTAGCCCAATGTGAGGACTGGTAGCATGCAACTGCCAAATGTCGGCCACGTGTCACTGACATCACGTCGGGACCCAACTGGGGGCCCAATCCTGCTGACAGGGTCCCTAGACTGTGTTAGGCCCGCCATGGCTATGGACCGTGCTGGGGCACACTACTCACACTGTCTTGCCCTGTTGGTCGTGTACGCTGGACACGACCCTGACTATGGTATCTGACCTATCTGTGTTCTCTAGGGTTCGGCACTGGTCACGAGCTCGTAACATCTACCCTCTTGGCTCGACACTGCACCTACGGCAATGCCACTTGAATCCGTCTCCAGGTCAAAAGGCTTCTGGGTATCCACAATCTTGAGAACTGGAGTCGTGGCCACAGACTCCTTCAAGTTCTCAAAACGTTGCTGAGCTTCAGCATCCCATCGAACCACAGTGTTGTTTTTCCATAACTAGAGGAGCAGCTATCCAAGAATAATTCCTAACAAACCGCCGATAGAACTTACAAAACCCTAACAAAGATTGTAATTGACGTAGATCAGTAGGCCTCGGCCACTTCTTAACCACAGCCACCTTGGCTGGGTCAACCGACATACGCTCAGCTGTCACTACGTGACCCAAATACACCACACGAGTCTTACACAACTCAGTCTTTTGAGCATTGGCATACAAGACAAGCTTGTAACTTGCCCAATACGATCTTGAGATGAACCTCATGCTCCTCGACCGCTTTACCTAAAAACCAATATAGTCAATAAAATTGAGGACAAACTTACCCATATAGTCTCCCAAGACATCGTTCATGAGCATCATGAACGTGGTTGGTGCATTGGTTAACCCAAATGGCATAACCAAAAACTCATAATGACCGAAACAGGTTCGGAAGGCCATCTTCTGGAGGTCTTCATCTCAAATCCATATTTGATGGTATCCACTTTTGAGATCTATCTTACTAAAAATGGTTGCACCTTGCAACGCATCCAGTAGATCATCAATCCTGGGCATCGGATACCTGTGCTTTACAGTGATCTTATTCAATCCCCTGTAATCTACACACATCCGGAAACAACCATCCTTTTTCTTGACAAGTAAAATAGGAGAGGCGAAAGGTGAATAACTAGGACAGATGTACCCCAGCTTGAGATACTACTCCAACATCTTTCTGACTTCCTCTTCCTCTTTTAGGCTCATCCTGCATATTACTAATTAGCACATGTTTAAATTGAGTGCAGATGGACTTCTCCAACTCACTTGTTGGGTCACATTTAGGCGGTAATGAAAATGCATGTGCACTAGGGGATGCAAAAGTAAATGAAGGTTGTGGTTTATTAGTAAGTGTGCTTATCTGATTATTATCAACATACGAATCAAAACTAGAATCAACATTCACATAACACAACCACAAATACTGAATCTCCATTCTCTTTATTTGCATACTGGTAACAAGAGGACCCAGAGGACCCTCAACAGATGGTCTCTCCCCCTTTAAGACATGAGACATACCCTCATGCCCAAACTTATACACATGTGACTTAAAATCTATAGCGGGCTGCTTACTTGCATTCCACCGCTTACCAATTACAATATCAAACTTAGCTAGTTTAGTAATTTCAAAATCTATCTTCTCGATATACGTCTGATAGACAAAGACGCCCGAGAGATTCTTTCATCCCAAACCTATGTTCCCTTACCATCTGGCATCTCAACAAAATCAGATGGAACAGTAGCTAAGCGAAACTTCCTCACCACGTGAGAATTGATAATATTATGCGAGGAACCGGTGTCAAATAAGACGAGCACGTCATGACCTTCCAGCTTTCCCCTCATGCGTATCAGTTCACTATCTAGAAACTGATAAGCTTCACGCGCCTTGGTGGACAAATAGCAAACTGGTGCCTCTGGAACAAGCTTCCGCACAGAAATAGCCATGACACAACGAGTGTCCTCATCATCACTTACCAACAAGTCATCCAAAATTTCCTCATTCTTGCCCTCGTCTTGACGTTGCATAACATGGAGCTTCTTGCCCGTATGTCGAGGACAATCTTTGAAAAGATGCTTGCCAAGACAAAAAAAACATAATCCATCTTTCTTGGCCTTTTCCTTTTGCTCAGGATTAAGGGGAGACTTGTCGTAAGCACGACGAGCCATAGGAGATCCTGCCTTGCGCTTCAAAGTCTGCTGCATCTGGATAGGATCCTTCTGCAAAAAGCCTTTTTGACCAGCTCGGCCAAACTTTCACGAACACTTCTTTTGAGGCCAGCTTGGCGCTCCAGATTCAGCCTTGGTGCGCACATTACCTTCAAAGTTGAGAGCTGTAGCAACTGCCTCTTCTAAGATTTTGCACCTTCATTAAGCATTAAAGGCCTCAACTCTTCACGAAGGCCAAATATGAACTTGTGGACTACTAGCCACTCAGGAATCTCTTCTGGGATCTTGATAAGCGTCTCACGATACTTATCGGCACATTCCTGCACCATGTACTGCCTCTGACGATGCAAAAGCCAAGCATCCGTCGCACGCACATGCTCATGTGGAGGAATAAACTGAGCTCTGAAAGCTCGCTTAAACTCAAGCCAGTGGATGGAGCCTGATTAGACTTCAACAACTTGCGCCACCACCTGTCAGCAAATCCGTGAAATGGTAACCAGCTTTGTGGACCCGCCAACCCTCATCAGTTGGGGACCGCTTCAAATCAAAATATTCCTCCCACTTATGCAACCACTGATCTACGATATCAGTATTGCGTTGGGGAGTGTTTCCTGCGAAACAGTAGGTTTAATATCTTTGTCTTTTGGGTAGGGTGGAGGTAACAGAGGACGAACAGCAGAAGACGGATAAGGCGGAGCATACTGCGAGGAAGATGCATAACCACCAGCTACCATCATCGCTCGCATCTCTGCAACGGTCTTTTCCACACTATCCATGCGAGTTTGCATAGAAGGGAAGTACCAGCAGGCGAACGAGCAGCCACTGTAGGCGGATTACGGTCAGGGCTAAGCACAGGGCTGGGTGGTGGTGATTGGAGGGCAACAGGAGGGCTAAGCGAAATATCAACTCTATCATCTTCCATAATGAACAAAAAGGGCACAGAAAAAACAATCTCTTTTCTGAATGTACACCAAAAAAAACGAAAAAACGATTTTCTTATGAAAAGGGAAAACGGAAAGCAAAATAAATCAGCAAGATAGATCGCTCCCTGGTTCCCTAAGACGTAGTATGGATGACCGATGAAGAGTTTGCTGGAAAAATTTGAAGTTTCGTTGATTTTTTGAGAAAATAGGTGAAAAAACAGCACCAAATCAAAGCGAAATTATGGACACTCAGGTTTGCAAACAGGCTGAAGGTACTACTGTAGTAGGTCGCCCACCTGTAAGGATTCTCTGTGCCAAATCTCAGGTCAAATGGACATACGGCGGAGAAGTTATGACGTTTCAACTACAAAACCTCTAAAAAACGTCCAAAATCTGTTTTTTTGAGCAGAATCAGCGATTTCGGAATCTTTTCTCAGATTTTCAGCGTCCCTAGCAGCGATCCAGCACCCCCAAGCACCTGCTGAAATCTCATAGCAATCCGATAAGCGTAGAGAAAGTTATGGCCATTTTTCAATTTTCTACAAAATTCATTTTTTCATGTTCTATTCTTGTTTCAGATCTATAAATCCCTGTTTTTTGGCTCAAATCAAGGCAAAAGCTCCCTAATCACCAGCGATCCATTGCAGGGCATCAATTCCCCCACTTCTCCTTTTGCAATCCCCAAAAAAACTAAGAAAATTGATGTTTTCTCCACTTTCTCTCTCTAGAACGTGCTATTCTCTCTCTAGAATGAGGCTCTGATACCAATTGTCACAAGCAAGTCTCTCCAAGCTCGTGAATCCTATAAGGCCAGTGTGTAAAATCAAACTCCCCAACCCTAGGCACCCCCTCTTTGAGTCCTACCTGCTATTCCCGTCACTAGCACATGGCATCCACTTATGGGTGATCAGTCCACTTGGCATGCATGGCCCCTATGACCTGTGAATACTGAGTGACTCATAGGGTACCACCCCGTGCCCCGCCAAAGACCTGTGACCCTCTTGATCACCCCGACTACTTGTTGGCTAGCATCTCATCACTGACGGCTAGGGTCCCGACGGTCAAAACACACCGCATCTCTAACAGCTTGTCAGGCGGCCACACCGGATCACTGCTTGTGACGCACCGGTCCCTACTTGGGACAGATGTCCTCGTCGGTCACCGACCCTTGCCAATACTAGAACTCGGGCCCTCTGGTAACCGGCCATGTCGAGATCATGGTAGAGCCGTAATTGGGCTCTGACAGTGCTTGTAGTTCAGTTCCCGAAGAAGTGCTTAAGAAATCTGTAGTTAACTTTAAAATACGTAGTAGTTCAAATTGATGCATAGTTTCATGGCTTCAAGATTGGGCTTCAAGAAGAGGTAACAAGCTTCAAGAAGAGGCAATGGGCTTCAAGAAGTCTTCAAGAAAGATGCAACATGCATCAGTAATATGGTAATGGGCTTTAAGAAGAGGTCACGAGCTCCAACAAGAAGCAATGGGCCCCATATTTGAGCTATAGATCCATTTGGGCGCTTGAAGAGGCAACACGCGTCTCGAGACCACCTTAGATCGCCACAGCACAGGGATGGAGGCTGCATGGAGAACAAAGAAAGATAACACAACCCTTGTAAGGGTGTGGATCCGTAATGGTATACATTCCTCTTCCACAACAAGAGACATGATTGATTTTCTTACACACAGAGGTGTTACTCATGGCCAGCTCTTCCAGGCTTTAGATGGGATATATGTCGGCTGCTTTCTTTGAAGTTATGGTGCACCATGATCAGTGGACGTGGAGATCATAATTCCAAAAAACTCTTTACACAAATCAACAACAATCATCATAAAATTTCGGTTTGGTAGTAGCTGCCCCATCACTTTCCTGGCAATATTATGATTAAAATCAGTTTTCCATTGTATTACAAGAACTAGCGCACTTTTCTACATGCTGTCCATTATTTTTATTGAAAGTTGTATCATCTAATTCGGATGGTAAAAACAAGTGGACAGATTTGAAGGAGGTTTCTAAACTCATTAGGAGTGCAGCTATAGGCTGTCTCAAGCCTATCATAAATTGCAGTTCGCTATGGAGGAGCTTGACTTTCAGTTTTGAGGAAGCTTGGAGGTTGCTGATCTTTTTTAGGTGCATACACAGTTACAGGAGAAGAGCCTTAACCTGCTACTGAACAAGGGGCTCAAGAATACAGGCAAGAAAGAAGTAAAGCTCATATCGTTATCTATTAGTGGAAGATAACAAGATTCCTCATATTAGAGATGCAGTTAGACCAAAGGAAGCATGGGACATTTGGAAAGGAATGTATGGGACTGTCAGTCATAAATCTTGTTTCTTATTAGCAAGTTACACAATCTTAGGATGAACATAGCAGAGTCTATTACAGACTATATTACAAGAGTGAAGGAGCTGAAAGATCAACTTACAACCATTGGAGAAAGTGTACCTGGTGCAGTGCTGGTGCCGATTGTACTCAACAATCTGCCACTTGCCTATCAAAGTTTTGCGATGATTCTTACTTTGAGAGAAACAGGGCCCAAGTTTGACGACGTAAATGCTCTTTTATTATAGGAGAAAATTTCAAACGAGATGCATAAATTTCATGTCAAGAGATGAGTACAAGGAGCAGGCCTCTATGACAAAGAAGCATTTTCAAGGGAATAATGGCGGCCACGGATACACCACAACAAATTGGAGCTGTACAAAGAAAGAATCAAACTATAGTGGAGTGTGCTCGAAATATGCTTAAGGCAAATAATCTTCCCAACTCATTTTTGGGAGAAGCAATTTACATAGCAATGTTTCTACATAACAGGAGTCCAACTAAAGTGGTGTAGAATAGAACACAAGAGGAGGCTTTCATAGGTAAGAAACCTCATGTGAGTCATTTGAGATTCTTTGGGAGTACAACTTATGCGCATATTCCTAAAGATATGCGAAAGAAATTGGATTTAAAGGTAGTAGCGTTGTAAAGTTTAGCTAGATGTACTTTTCTATTAGTTCCACTTGGAGATAATGGACCAAACTTGGAGTTACCTTTAGGGAAAGAAGGGCTATTAGATGTAAATGGATTTTTCATACAATGTCCCAACTTATTGAAGTTGGTAACCCCCTCCCTAATGACACAATTTAGTATAAAGTCTATCTTGGATCTATGTTTAGAAAATGTTCTACTTCTACTGCGAGTTAGTGCTATTGTGAGTTCTACTACAAGTTTAAGTCAAATTACGTTGAGCTCATGCTTTTATGAAAATTAGAGCATGTTACCTATAATAGAGAAATTTTTGGACATATAAGAGCATGGTGATGGTATCTTGTTGAATCTTTTGCGAATGCTAGTAATATCTTATTGGATATGAGGAATCACGATGGTTGCTCTCATGATAAGAGAGATGCTTCTATTACAGAGAGGCCTATGTTCGGATGATTAGTAGAGGCATCATGATACATGGCTCCAGATCACTTCTTTCTTCTCTAAGAGAAGATCTCGAGTTGACCTAGATTCAGATAACGACATAGACATCCCTCCTAGGACTTGAATAGGGACCAGACACAATGCATATCACATTTGTCTCGACATGCCATTAGGGCACATACTCAAAGTTCCCATATACGACGATGACGCTAGACTCATCTATGAATCAACCATCCCCCTAGCGATAGTATCAGCCACCTATTTTAGTAGGATAGGATGAGGATGCATACCATTATATAGAGCTACACTAGTTCCATGAGGAGGCATACCATTATACCCTATTACTCTAGTTCCACGGTTCTTAATACTAAATGTACATGTACTTCTATTTTATTCTTATTTGGAGTCATATATTATGCTCCCACATATTTATATTATTGAGAGAGCGACTAACGGATGGAAAGGAATCAACAAGGAGAACAAAATGTGCAAGTTATTTAACAAGCAGGTGGAGGACAAGGAGCACATGATTTTTCCATGTTGCATGTATGAATACCTTACGGAGCTCCATAATTTTTACAGGTTGAAGCATAAAAGCCTCAATTTTTTTTTCCTTGAATAGTTAACTAGTAAGACAAATAGTTTACTAACAAAGGTACTTGGAAGGTGTTGTATGAAAAAATAGACCTACATTAGTTTTGTAATCTTGTACATTTTGGTTTGGAGACATATCTTGGAAAGCTCTGTGGGCTTGCTAAGGACAACAATTACACAAAGGTTCAACAAAGGGTGGTTATTTTCGTAGAATCGTTAGACGCATTGTCAATGTATCAGATTTGACCATCCTTGTAAATAACACGTCTACCTGTCACGTTAGCTTCTTGGAAGGCTTTACACCTCTCCTCAACCTGTATGTATGTAAGATCATCATCGATATAAATTTGAGAACCTCATAGCTTGGCTCTACAACATAGAGCATCGCGATGACTCTCTAGGGATGGAAAACAGATGATTAGGGTAGCATTAGCTCTTGTTGTTCTCCATGCTGAATCTAGATCGCTAGTATGGTGCTCCAGTGTGGTTTCAAGGAAACTTTTGGCTTCTTCGAGAGCATTTTGAGTATCCACAATGCCCCTTACTCTAATATTGAATGCTTTTTGCACTCTAGATTTCTCTTCTGAAAGAGTAGCTGAAATAACCGAAGAGAGAGAAATTTTTTTATAATTGTCGCCCAAGAGAGGGCTTCCTCTTTTTACTTCTCGATTTTGTCCTCCAATTCTTTAAGTTTGTGCGATGGTTCCGATGTAATAAGAAGAGGCTGGGATTTGAATTGTTTTTTCAACATTTCCACTTCTTGTTGTAGCTTGGTGTTAGCATCTTTGAGATACGACATCTCAAGTTTAACCATATGTAATTGAAGTAACTGATACTCCTCTTCAAATGCTTTCTCACACAAAGTACTTGACATTATCTTTTCCATGGAATCTCCTACCTCTATCTCATACATAGAGTCACTTGCTCCAAACAACTTTCCAACTTAGAAAGCATCTTATCATGACATCTATTTGTCCTGACACTTTGTCATATGCAAACGTCCAACTGGTGTACGTCCATCTTCCGTGAAGAAACCTGTTTCACTTAAGAAGACTTCACATTGATTTTCTAAGGCTAATCAATAACCTGTCAATTCATAGAAATGAATCCTGTTGTTTTTCTTGAGGCTAAACAACAACCTATATTGTTGATTTTCAACGGCTAATCAACAACTTTAGCTTCCAAATCTTATTGGAAAAACAGAATCTACCACATGACAGAACATGAACTTGGATAGATTCAAGAACTTGAAGAAACAACTTTTCTCCAACTCAAAACAGATCTTCCCGGTAGAATTGATCTCACTTGGTACCACCACATGAACAATCAGCTATGACTTGGATGGTATCCAGGAATTACTTGACAACCGCAACAAACAATCACTTCGATTAATGATAAATTTCAAGTGATATTTAGTTTAGATAGACAAGAAAGTTTCTACAACATAACCAAGTTAATATGACTTGAATAGAAACCAAACCGATACGACATAGAATGATGACCACACAACTTGTCACTTGTAACAACGAACTTATCATTTGCCTCCATGATAAGAAATTGTGAATCAATGAAGCATCCTCTTGAATATCAATTTACCTATATAGACTCATAGTCTATACTTCTTATGCAACTCCCTTCTACAGGTTGCACCTATGTCGATTCCAACTTTGACAAAACCTTGTCCAATCTTAAAACTTCTGAAGTTGACCTTCCTTCAGTATGTTGGTTGGTAGCCGCTTTTGCAGTTTGAGCAACACCGTGATCGCTGATTGAACACTTTGCCCTGCAGATCTGAAGCTATTCTGAAGTTGACCTTCCTTCAGTATGTTGGTTGGTAGCCGCTTTTGCAGTTTGAGCAACACTGTGATCGTTGATTGAACACTTTGCCCTGCAGATCTGAAGCTAATCTTTTCCTTGGCACTCTTGTTGTTTTCCAGTGATCAAAATCCTTCCAACATCGATCTGTTTTCCTGCAACAATCTGATCTGATTGTTCTAGTAGCGATCTGATCCCAGTCAGTCCCAGGCAGCGATCAAGTCTCCAGCAGCCAATGATCTGATTTGGTTCACTGATCTAGCGAAATGACAGCAGCAGGAAGCTAATAGGTAATCAGGTCTGATCCAGCTCAACAAATAGGTCCATCAGCGATCAGATACTGTAAGCAGCCAGCAATCTGATCTGTAGCAGCTTCCAACTCAGTATACAGACTCACACAGCCAGCAATCAGGTTCAGCCAGCGATCAGGTTCCTGCGATCTGTAGCAGTGATCCAATCAGCAAATCCGTTCAAACTTGCAAACATGCCAGCGATCAGATCTGAACTCTTCTCTGACGATCCAACCATCTCCACGCTTTGCTGTCCTACAACAACCTAAGATTTGAGGCAGATTTCATGATCTCCTCTTGCAGCACAACTCCTCCTTGTAGCGCCAAATCTTTTTCCACATATCTGCCACCCTTGTAGATGAAGATAAAAAATTGAGAGCTGGCTAGGGACACCACCTCCACAGCTCGAAGATGGTCGAATCAATCTGCTTGTGATGATTGACTCCGTTCGTTGAGTGTCCTTGTTCTCCCGAATCTTGAACCACGCTTTGATACCATGTTAGAAAACTGACTTGCTCATACAAGTAACCCAAGCCAAGATTTCTATTGTGATGAAATAATAGCTAAACACATGAGAGAGAACACAAGTGATGAGAAACTCCAACTATGTCCCATTGCAAATGAGCTAGGGTGCGCCACATACTATAGCCTTTGGTCTATGCCAAAAGCAAAAGCAATTGCCTAATTAACGTCTCTCTATATGGTAAAAGCACCAACACCTATCTATAGCAAAAACTTGTGCTCCAAATCTAGCACTAGAATCTCGAACTTGAGTCTAGCTAAATTCTAACTAAATATAGGTAAGGGCCTCTAGAATTAACACGCAGACATGGCCTAATAATCCTAATTAATCCTAAATGACAACATTAGGGGTAATAATGTGAACATTAACTCTAACAACTCCTACCTAAGGTTTCGATACTTTGTTGTCGGCCATCAACGATCTACAACAACAGATGATTGATATGCAAACAAGACATTCAAAGGATCAACAAGAATTGTGGGAGCTAATGTAGTTAAGGCAATTACTGCATCAGCCCTTGTTTACACCCGAAGTCTTTATTGGGGAAAAGAAGGACAGGTCCCCTAAAGTGGTCACGTTGTGGATTAATCAATGGAACTCACATTTTTCCATGCATGATTCTTCCGAAGACAGTAAGATCAACCTGGTTATCATGTACCTGCAAGGTAAAGCTTTTACTTGGTGGCAGGATTTGAGGGGAAAGCCTAAAGCACCTAGGACATGAGAAGATTTTTGTAAGGCCTTCAAGGAGGCCTTTCTTCCTATCCTTCATGACTTCGACTTCTATCGCCAATGTGTGAAGATACAAATGGGAATACCTGGTTCCATGCAATTAAAGCATAGATTGTCGCGTTTGGCTTTCGCAAACGTCTCCTGGTCCATGGTAGATCTTTTCTTCTACTTACTAGGACCTAAAGACGGCTCCTTCGCCTTATCTTTTCCTTTCTTTGAAAAGAATGGTTTCTTACCCTTTGCTTCAGGTTGAACATCAGTGGCCACTAAACGAGTGTCATCGTATATACGGGCAAAGCGAATTGCATCATCGAGGGTAAGAGGCTAGTTCCTCCTAACCTTTAGTTGATAATCTCTAGGCAAACCTAGAATAAAATGCAACTTAACCAAAAGAGAATCTATCCTAGTTGCAAAACGAGAATATACCTCCTAAAAATCTTGCAAATATTGATCAAGGGGCCGGTTCTCCATTTTGTTTGTGCATTCTTTTGTTTGCTTGACGGTTGAATGCATGAATATTGTGGATTGTGATTCATACATGTGTTGGTTGAAGGATTTCACTTATCATGAGGAATGCAATTTTCAAAACTATAACATGCCTATGTCTAACAACCTAAAAGAAGAAAATTCATTGGACGGTGAAACCTTAGGAGACTTGGACAATAATTTAATGACGTTTTCCCATAATAGCTTCCTGAGGGTCTTCCACCCTCTAGGGGTGTCGACCATGGTATTTAACTCCTTGGTAGCTCGCTTGTATCCTTGTTTTCGTACAAGATGAGTAATACCGAAGAGGATTAAATTTATAGACAATTGCAAAATTATCTTGAAATGGGCCATGTAAGGCCTAATAAGTCCCCTTGAGGGCCACCAGTTATTTAAGTTGATAAGAAAGACGGAGGTACTCGTCTGTGTTTAGACTTTAAAAAATTAAATAACTTAAATATTAAAAACCACTACCGCTTTCCTCGAATGGATGAATTGGTTGATCGGTTACATGGTGCAAAGTACTTCACCAAAATCGATTTGAGATCAAGGTATCATCAAAGTTGAATCAAGAGTGAGGATGTGGAAAAAACCGAGTTTAGGACTAGGTATGGCCATTATGAATTTTCGGTCTTACCAATTGGCTTGACAAATGCTCCTGCAACTTTCCAATAGATAATGAACGATCGTCTTCCTCCATATTTGAGAAAGTTTGTTATAGTTTACTTAGACGTTATACTCATCTATAGTAATACCTTTGAGGAGTCTATCTCGGTCACGTCATTTCAGACCATGGGTTGGAGATTGACCCTAATAAAGTCCGTCAGGTTCGTGAGTGGTCTATACCCCAAACCATTCATGAGGTCAAATCCTTTTTGGGCTTTACGGGGTCTTTTCATAGATTTATCATGGGTTATGTGGTAATTGCATTACCTTTGACAAACGTCCTCAAAAGGGGCAAAAAAAACTAGCCGACACAGTAAATACAGTCCTCAGTTACTTGGATTGAAGAGATGAATCAGAGTTTTGAGAACCTCAAATAGTGTGTGTCTACAATGCCTATCTTACACATAGTCGATCCTAACAAGCCGTATGTGCTTGAAACGAATGCTAGCGACTATGCCATAGGAGCAATCCTATTAGGATGGTAGACCTGTTGCTTTTGAAAGCAAAAAGTTGGATCCTACTCAAAGATGGTGACCTATGATAAGGAACTTGTTGCAGTTATTCATGCTTTAAAAATTTGGAGACATTATTTATATGGATCCAAATTTACCATAATAACTGACCATCAAGCATTAAGGTATATCAATGATGTGGTTGACCTTAGGGGTCATAAAGCAAATGGTTAGAAATGCTCCAAGAATTTCATTATGACATTGAGTACCGGAAGGGTACATCTAATAATGTCGCGGATGCCTTAAGTCGGATTGGAGAGGTTAATCAGTTAAGCTTTTTTGGGATCCAATCTGAGTTATATTTGTCCTTAAGAGATTTGTGAGACCAATAAGTACTTCGGCCGTATTTGGCTAGACGTCCTGGCAAGTACTTCTATATCTAGTGGTGATCTTGGAATGCACGATTCCAAGATTTCTCCTTAGGACAAGATATTAAGAGACTATTCCATAAGGAATGCGTTCCTTTTCCGGAATGGGAAAGTGTGTGCCAGAAAATGAACTATGCTTTCAAATGTCAAACTCCTCGAAGAATCATAAAAACTGATATATTGTAGAATAAACCATAGCTGGTATTATTCGAATGTTTTCCAAAAAACATCAAAAATTTTGATGTGAAAAAAATTTACTGAAAACTTGATCACAGAAATATGCATCCATTATCTGCTCAAACTTGTATTGGGAATGAATAAATAGCCAAACACAAAACAATGAATGAAAAAAATTAAATCAAATATCTTGGTTAGCATTTTTCTTAGTGAAGAGCTAATAGAGAAAGATAGCGTAAAAACAAGCCGATCTAGTTACGATTTTCTCACGTAAAACTTTCTGGGACATTCAAAAACTCTTGCTACATAAAACCGGCAACTAATAAACCGACTTAAAAAAAGCAGCCTTTTGTATTGCAGTCTTTAAATGAAACTGAAAATACTTTGCATTCCCTGGTGCATCCACATACCCAAGAAAATTCAAGACACAAATACTAAAACAAGGGCCATAGCCAAAGTTGGTGTTTAAAGGTGAACCGTGATAGTGGTACCAGCAAGTAACAGGTACACTATAAATCTTCCTCCATGGAAGGGATGACAAAGGGTGAGCTCAGGAGACTACTGCTATCTGGATATGTCATGTGGATAGGATTAAACTGCAAGATTAGGGGTGAGATTTAACTTGTAACGATGTTTCTGTTCCTGATTTAGGAACTGGCTCCAAAGAGTGCTCAATGGAGGGGACTATGTGATTATTGCAAGGCCACTGCTCGCACATTTTGAGTCAAAGATAGTTCCATCCTCGGTAACAAGAAGGAATAAAAACCTTTATGTACAGAGGATATTCACAGTTAAGTTGATGCCAACACTTCATACCTCTATGAACTACACTGGCAATCCAGATATTCGCACCTAAAAAACCTCCTTTCACAAAACAGCAAATGATGGCATGTAAGGCTTGTACCCCAATCATGCAAACCACTGCAAACACGCAACCATAAACCTCCAATTTAATGCTTGTGCCAATAAAAAGGTAGGCAAACAAAGGACAACATACATCTGAGATAACGGCTGGTATAGGTGGAACAATCCTGAAAACCATTGTCCGGTTATCCAGCTTATAGCGTGCAGGACCCCAGGCCAAAGAAGATGCATAACCCAAGCCTGGCCCCGTGACACTTCCTCGTGGATGAGGGGACTTTATGCCCCTGGAAAAGGGTAATGGACTAGCAGGTTGTAATGCTGTTATCATAGTTGCTGCTATTTTGGAACCCTCTTCAGCATTAGACTTTAGGAGTACAGCAGGAGATGCTTGCTGCTCAACTACTGAATTGATGGATGCCGACAGTGGTATGCCTTGGGATGAAACAGCTCCAGAAGAACCTTGCCTTTCAGCAAGAGAGCTACTACTGTCATTCAATTCCCCAAGCTTTTGTCTTTTTAAAGGCTGTGATCCTTCAGACACTTCTGTTTGTGGCCCAATTCCCTGCATCAAGAGGGGCTAAAATTACCAAAACAGGTTTCAAAATATCATTTAACAGACCATAAAGGCATGCCTTTTTATTATTTACTTTGTCAAAATCACATCTAGCATCAAGAATTGTCATGAATGAAGTTTTATAGGAAGTGTTACCTGTTTTGCAAGCTTTTCTAATTTTTGTCGGAAATCTTCACGTTTCTTAGCAAGAGCTTCCTGTTTTTTACGAATTTCTTCCTTCATCTGTTCCAGCTCCTCCTGCTTTTTGTTTGAAGAAGCTGTAGATGCCGAACCATTTCCAGTGACCACCTTTCCTGTCACTTCTATGACTGACGATTCAGAAGTACCTGTGCCAACAGGTCTTGCCACATCCTTTGATGCAGGTACTACTTGTGAGATAACTTTTTGGCCATTCACAGAGTTCACAGAGGGTCGTAGAGGCATTGTAGCTGTTGAGAGCTCTCCTGGATCAAAAATGTTGTCACGATTGGCCCATGAGAGACGAATGAACCGATTGCCCATAACAGCATCTGGTGAAGAAAGTGCCTTTTCAGCATCTTCACGTCGTGCAAATTGAACAAATGCTCGATCACTATGAAGGGGAATGCGGATATCTAAAACTTCACCAAATTTCTGAAAGTGGGCGAGTAACAAATCTGCCTTGTTGCTTGTTGTCGGTATACATCGTACATAAAGGGTTCGCTGAGCCCGCTCCCCCACCACACCACCACTTCCATGACCACCAGGTCTATGAGAAACATGAGGAATTCCGTCATTTGGCCGCAACAGAGACTGGAAATCCACCTGTGTGGCTGAAATAATCCCTCCTGAATTTCGACCAAGTACAGCATCTTGACCTTCAAGTCCAGCTTCATCCACTGCTTCCACTTCTCTATCTCCTCGAATATCTTGCAAGCTACCTCTACCATAAACTTGTTCTTCAAGATCATCTACTTTCAGCGGCTTTCTGATTGGAGGGACTTTACTGACAACAGTCAGTAATTTATTTCCAAAACGATCAACAGGTCCAATCCTGTCCCACACAGATGGTGTTGTCTCTGTACCTTTAAATCCAGCATTTGGTTTGATCCCTCTGCTTGGCTTTCCAAAGTCAACGAAATCAAAATCTTCCACTTCTTGAATTTCAGGTACAGTTCTTTCCCAATCTTGTTTAAGTCGCTCTTTTTGAAAAGATGGCAACTTTCTCATTCCTGGAACAGGATCTAAAGGTTCTTTATTGAACAGAGGTTGATCAGGGTCATATGAATCAGGCTCCATCCCACCAGTTGCTCCGTTCAGTATCCCCGTCCTTTCTCCAACCGAGAGAGTAGTTTCACGGTTTTCACGGCTGCCTCTTCCTGCTATATCTATGGTTGGCATTAGCATGGATATGGCAGAAGGTGCAGAAACAGGTGATGGTCCAATTGGCGCATTTCGTCCACCTGGTAGAGTAGCTGGAAGATTGAATTTTGAAAGACTCTGAAATGAAGCAAAACCAGAAACTATGATTAGCAATATTGTTAATGAAAAATATCTCAGTTTATAGACAAGCTACACTTAAAACATAACCTAACTCTCTCTTGATGACCAATACCAGGTAGCTTGTCTACAATCTATGTAAAGTACACCATCACTCACCAATATATTTGAAGGATAATCTTTTCCTTACTTTTTTTCTGATTATATAATCCTATAGATATATCAGGTGATAGATTGTAGATAAGCTATCTGCTATCAGTTGGCATATGTGTGTGGGGGGGGCTCTCTCTAGATGAGAGAGAGACTCTTCTTACAAACTATCATGAATGAAGTATATGTAAAACTGAATCACCTGAAAATCTTCAACAACTATCCTGTTAGCTCCATGCTCCATTGGACAAAGATCTCCTCGCAGACAGTATCCTCGCTCTTCAAAATCTAGGCACCTAGGACGAGGAATAGACATACCCATGACATTCCCTACAGAAGAATTTAGAGTAGCCTTTCGTGCACCTTGTATTCCTGGATTAAGGGGATGTGGATGTTCTAATGATCCATTGCTGATTGCTGACAAAGGCGTAAATCCGCTCCAAGGAGGCTGAGGGGCACCCCCACGACCAGAAATTCCCCTGTTTGCATAAAAGTTCACATTAGGAGGCCCTTGAGCAATAGCTGGACTTTGGAAATCAGGGCCATCAGGGAACAGAGGAACAAGTCGCTGCTCATGTGGCAACCAGGTGCCATTTCCAGGTCCTCTTCCTCGGCCTATTCCTCCACGTGTAGGTAGATGTGGAACGAGAAACCGGGAACCAGGCCCAGGAGGATCACTTAAAAATTGTGAGCCTGCTCTCAACCCTCCCCCTGCCCCTCCCCGCTGACCTTCCAGATTTAGGCGAGAATGGGGACCGAATCCATGTTCTTTGGTTACTCTTCTAGAAATTCCATCCTTGTCTGCATTACCAGATGCTCTGCGGTGCTCAAATGTATGATGCTCACTTTCTCGCATTGGCTGCTGAGGATTATCTGATCTTCCGTGCTTCCTATACGGCATTCTTTCATCCTCCTCCTCACCACCTCTATCTCTGTCGAATGATCGAGATCGTGATATGCGCCTCCGATGCTTGTGATTTCGATCATCATCTTCATCATCAGAGCTTTCATCATTAACTTCATCACCTAGCCGGCGAACTGCAGTGCTGGGGATACGTTCTTGGCATGGAGAACCCTTTGGTTCGTTAATATCAACATTTACCGTTCCTAGGCCTCCATCATTTTGCATCACAAGATCTGATTCCTCCCCTGAGTTAAAAAGAGATCCATCCTCTAAAGCATGGAAAAGCTTAATGACAAAGCCCCTTGTCCCTGAAATGATTCACAGCAAGCAATTCATCTCAAATCATACTCAGTTACAAAAACTTACTTTACTGATAGCATTTTCATAATAATGTAAAAATGATAGTCCTCTGACAAAAGGCTAATCTTTTTCAGAACGATATCACATTTTCCAAGATTATTGGAGCAGAAAAAGTTTCATACGATTTTACAACGTAAACAGAAGCACACAAAATTGACACCAAGCTAGTCTTTGAAATGTTCAAGTTCCTCTTTGGTGACAATTAAAAAAGAGAATAGAGTGCAAGCATATGACTTCTTTAAAAAGGTGAGAACTCAATGAATTGTAGTGGTTGAATCCCGATAATCTGCAATTGCATTTATGATTCACTATAACTAGATACACAGTTTAAAAAGGCAGGAGGAAGGCTTGGGAGCATAAAAGCTTGCATTTTAGTGCTAGAAAAGGAAACTCTTCTAAGGTAACCCATGAAGCATACATTTCCTTGTGAGATTTAGTTTCCACAAACCACGGTTCGTGGGCGAACGAACCGCGATACGTCAAAGAATAGGTCGGGTTCGATTCAAATCGGAAAGAATCGGACCCAGAAAGAAAAAAACAGTTCTTTGATTCTGAACAATTCTTTGATTGTGACATTAACGATTCTTTGTTTTGGCTTGCCAATGTTATGATTTGTATTCAAATGTTTACCTAGTATATTGTGTGATGGATGTTTGATGATGGATCATGAATAAATTATAAATTACAATGTTAAGTGGAAGTTGGAGCATGCAATCTAGTTTATGAAGTTTGAAATGTGTCCATTCAACATTGTTATGTTCACTTGTGATTCTCTGAACGCTGAATTGTGATATGGTAAGCTTCAGCTTTCTACCAGCAATAGTGAACTTTGAAATATATGTTTTCAATAGCAATCTAACATCTATAAGACTTTAGACACATTGTAGACATTATACATAATACATTAGATATTTTTTTAGCATTATATCTAAAAAAATGCAAAAAAAAAAAAAATTGCCGATTCTTTGGAAGGGACCCAATTCAGAATTACGATTCATGCTGATTCATCCGATTCTGAAAAGGTCGATTCTGAACTGGGTGGAAACACTAGTGAGATTTGCATGTGTGTAGATAGATAAACATAACAGAAAGTCAGTTGTGTCAAAGAGGTAAAGCTCAGAACAAAATGCACATAAGATTAAATGGGAGTCCGAATGTTCATTGGAATATAAATTTTGAATCTTTTGGCAGAAACTATAATTCGTGGACCAAGTTAATGGTGCATATAAACAGCATTCAAATGGCACATTTTACCAAGTTCTTGAGTTTCTGTTAGGAAAATTAAACTGATCAAACTGCATCTTATCCGAGAAAAATAAATAGAGAGGGTTTAGAAACTTTAATGGCACACAAGAGACTGAATAATAAATCCATTCAAAAGGGGACACTAAAAGCTGGGATTTCGAATGCTTTAGAGACTTAATCAGAATTGCAGATGACCAATATACCGTCACCAAGAAAGTCGTGGAGCTGTTCGTTGCACAGTTTCTGCAACTCCTTCTTGGGCTTGTTGTTTTTCAGCAGTGCAGCAACATAATTTGCCAACAAAATTGGATCTGCCTCCGTTCTATGAAGCCAAGTAACAATGTCACATATGTGTTCTCAAGACACTCCTTTTTACACAACTAAATGACAAAAAAATCCGTTTGCATACACCACAATGAAGACTTGTATTCTATACTAGACTAGCTTCATAAAAGAGAAAGCAAAATGGCTTCACTATATATCAAACATGCATAGATAAGGATTCCCTGCCTTAAACTTGCAGTAATACAAGACCTAGCAGCTGTAAACATCTAGATTACCCATCATGCTGATTGGAACATTCCACCAATTTATCCATAAACTGAAATCTCATGAATTGCAGTTTTACATTAGTGGCAAAACAAGAGAAGACTCATAAAGTGTCTATATCTTTCTTTTTGACAGATATAATATACTGCAGTAAAAACTTCAGGTGAAATGGTACATACATAAGTTCTAGCACAAGATTTACATTATACATTATGTATTCTCTTACATTTCAAGACAACCTGCTAAGACAATAACCTGTTGTGTTACTACCCGGTTAATGTCATATCAGAGTTTACAAAAGGGTCAACTGTAAAGTCATCACCAAAACAATTTGGTGTCAGTTAATAAGATGTTGTGGTAAACTTGGTGTCATTACTTCATTTTGCTTTCTAGAACTCTCAAAACTACTTCACGGTCAAAGAATCTGACAAGAAAAGACACAAAAAAAGGTCTCATTCAACACTTGAAACCTGTTACAGTATAACATGCTGATACACCATAATTGCCTGTTCCTTTCCGGAACAAGGAAAAAAAAACATAATGAAGTATATATTAAAAACATTCTAAATTTTGAAAAAAGATGGGGGGTTTAGGGCTTTGAAAGGGATGCCTTTGGGGGGCTTTAGGGATACATAAAAACCACAAAATCTTAATAATGAGCCACTGGTCTGTGAGAATGGCAGATAAAGTGGAAACTGAACGAGATCTTCAAGCAGTTCGCACTGCCAAAAACAAGCAAAAAATCTACAACAGACTTCCCAGTTGTGAAGTTCTAAAAAGGTTGTATGCGAGGATTTTGCACACGCATCTTTTTGTCCAGACTCCATACTTGTCATTATTATTGTGTCAGAAATATGGGAATAATTCAAAGGAGGAATATTAGTACTCACACACACAACAACAGGATGGTTGAGCAGAAGGAGATTATCTAAGATCAATCCTAAGTTTGAAGCTGGCAACAATGGAACAGAGGAGGTGGGGAGCCAGTCCCCCTTATATAGACTCTAATAGTCTTAGATAAAGCCAAAGGCAAAAAGCTAAAAGAAAAAGAAAAAAGCTTGACCTAAATCTAGATCCTATCATAGAATTAATGAACCGTGTACGGTTCACCACAGTTCTGAGAACCGTACAGTTCTCAGAAATTTTAACTTGGAACCGTGGTGAACCATACAGGTAATTAGTTAATTAATCATCTTTTTTCTGTCCCACCCCCAAAAATAGCCCAAAAAAATGCTAAAAAATTCCAGAAAAAGCAGATTTGTAGGGAGTTTAGATTATTTACTTCAAATTATACAATGACCTTTTTTTATTGTTAAGAGAGAGAGGGAGATAGAGAGAGGGGGAGGCTATCATAGTAAACCATCTCATCAGTGTACACAATGCACATCAACTGGCTATCCATCTGGAAAACAAGTGAGATGCTCTGTATATAATCTCATCATATAGAGCCCCCCACATACGGCTGGGGTCTGACCTCAAAAAAATACAGTGTGAATAGAACAAAAATGAACAACATGACAACATCTACAACATGTCCTCAAGATGCCTGTGGCATCCGGATCATCAAAATCATCTAACTCATCCTCCTCTGTCACAGCCTAACTAGTTACAAGCTAAGATTCACTAGCTATGCTAGAAAGCAGGACTTAAGCGAGAAAGCAGGAAGAGAATGCTTAAGGAGGCTAAACAGGAGCAATCATCATAAACTGAATAAAGGAATACAATGTTGCCCTACTTATACCCTCTCCCTGAATTAAATGGAGGATTCAAAAAAAGGGAGGGAAAAGGATTTGGAGGGAAAATAGTGCGCCCTCCCAATAGGAGGACCCCCACTCCAAATCAATGTGACCAAGTCCTAAAAATATAACCAAATAGGGCCCAAGGCCAGCTGAAAAATCACGAACTAATGGAAATACTGATGGAGAGGACATAAGTCGTCACAACAAATACCCCAAAAGCATCATAACTGTGTAAAGCAAGTACTAAGCAAATACGACAATAAAAAAGAGTCATAGCTAGCCGAATCATGAAGCAGAGGGAACATCTACAATGACATCTGTAGTAGAGGAGAGAACTAAAGCCATGAGGGCTCGAGCCTGATCTGCCAATAATGGTGTATGATAAAACACATCAATAGGCTCCCAAGTGGCCTCCTCAAGAGGACGACCATCCCACTGTACTAAAAACTGAACCTGCCTGCGACGTCGACTGTACTGAACGCGAACATGATGGATGGCGGCTGGAAAAAAAGGGAACAGCTTTGGCTCTGTAGGAAATGTGAGATCGCGAGGAGCATCATCCTCAATGGCAGCTCGTAACAGGCTAACATGAAAGATATCACAAGCTCGTGTAGAATCAGGCAACTGTAACCGGTATGTAACAGGGCTGAGGCGATCCAAGATACAGTAAGGCCCATAATAGCGTGGTGCAAGCTTCTCAGTAGAAGCGTGACCCTGAACAAAGTGATGACGTGCAAAGCGTAACCGGAGGTAAACCATATCACCAACCTAAAACTCAACATGACGGCGATGACGATCAACAGAAGTCTGATAGCGCTGCTGAACATGTTGTAAGTGAGTAGTATCCCTAGCAATAAGCTCACGAGCACCGGATAAAAAAGAAGCAATGGTAATTGGTGTATCATCAGGAGGAAGAGGCACCCCTGGCAAAAGTGGAGCATACCCATGAGCCAATAAGAAAGGTGAAACTCCAGTGCTGGTACTAACAAAGCTATTATAGCTATACTCTGCCAAACATAAATGCTGGTCCCAATCCTTTCCAGAAGGAGAAACAAAATGTCGAAGGTAATCCTCAAGGATCCGATTAAGGACCTCAGTCTGCCTATCAGCAGTAGAATGATAAGCAGTTTCCATCATAAGTTGTACATCCAAAATACGCATAAGCTCTGTCCAGAACGTAGATGTAAACTTACTATCCCGATCAGATAGGATAGTACGTGGCATACCATGCAGGCGAAAAATATCTGATAGAAAAAGACGTGCTCAGCTGTAATAGTACTGCGGACCGGTATAAAGTGTGCCTGTTTCGAGAACCGGTCTACCACCACCATACACGAGTCATGACCACGGCGGGTATGAGGAAGACCAAGGATAAAGTCCATAGAAATATTTGTCCACTGGCGATGAGGAATGGGCCAACTCTGGAGCAAACCAGCGGACTTAGCACGGGAGTATTTATTACGGGCACAAAAAGGACAATCACGAATAAGATGGGCTAGCCCAGACTTCATGGATGGCCAATAGAAATTGTCTTTAAGACGTGCATAAGACTTTTGAAAACCAAAATGGCCACCAATAGGGGGAAGCATGAGCATCAGACAACAACTGAGGACGAATGGAAAGAGAACTGGGAATACATAAAGCACCATAGTGGTATAAACGATCATCAACAATAGTATAAACCTGGAACTTCTGAGAGGACGAAAGGGGACGAGTATCATAAACATCAAAAAAGTAATTTGGTAGTATCCAGAACGTAGGTCAATTTTGGAAAAGATGGAAGAAGTGCCAAGCTGATCAAAAAGGTCATCCATGTGAGGTATAGGATACTGATTACGAATAGTCAGCTTGTTTAAAGCACGATAGTCAATGCAAAGGCGTTTGGTTCCATCTTTTTTGGCAACAAGGAGGACAGGAGCACCAAAAGGACTATGGCTAGGAACAATGAGGCCCCGACGTAAAAGGGAAGCAATTTGGAGCTGGACCTCATCACGTTCATCTTTAGACATACGATATGGAGCACGAGAGGGTGGGGTAGCACCAGGAATAAGATCAATATGGTGGGTGACATCTCGTAATGGTGGCAGAGACGTAGGTTCTGAAAAGACCACAGAATACCGATGCAATAAGTCAGAAATCACCTGAGGAAGAGGACCCATGGATGGAGCAGGAGGAGCAGCAACTGATGTACTCTGAATGATAAAAAAAGCTGCACCCTGAGCCTTTGGTAGGCTACGCATAAACTGCTTCCCAGTAACCAACTGATAGTCACCCTGGGAACAAAACCAGAAAGTAAATGATGCCGACCATGATTGAATTGTACTCTTCATCCATCACTTTCATCCAGATATCCTCTTTTTCAGCTGCCCTAAAAGTAGATGAATCCTTAGTGTCCTGCAATGTCATAAAGCCTATATCCTTTATCTTGATCATCATATCCAAGCATCAAACACTTTGTTGCTTTTGAATCCAACTTACTTCTCATGACCTGATATATGAGAATATGCAATACTCCTAAACAGTCTTAAATGACATACACTAGGTTTCTTCTTTAGTAGGACTCCTATTCAAAAGATAAACTACTATTTTGACTGCTTCACCCCAAAAGAATTTGGAAGATTCTTGCTCTTGAGCATGCTCCTTGCTCTTAAGCATGCTCCTAGCAGTTTTCACAACAGATTTTATTTCTTTCTACAACTCCATATTGTTGAGCGTTTCAGTTCTTGCAAATTGCAAAACATTTGATATGTTGTAGAAAGATATTCTCTCCCTTTATCTAAATGAAGTAGCTTTATCTGTCTACCTGTTTCTTTTTCCACCTATGCCTTAAACCAAGTAAAGCATCCGAATGCCTCACTTTATTCTTGAGAAGATATACCCATATCTTCCCAAAATAATCATCCACAAACACCATAGAATAACTTGATCCACCATGAGACTGTGTTTTCATAGGACTACACAAATCTGTATGAACAAGTTCTAGAATTTTCCTTGATCTAGTTATACAGAAAGAGAATTCTATCTATGATGTTTTCCAAAGACAACCTTCACAGAATTTGTGATGTAAAATATCTTAAGGTAAACCTGTAACCATAATAAATTTCCTTTAAACTTGTAGACTATTAGAATTCAAATGTCCAAACATCTCATGCCATAACTTACTCGTCATTTCAATATCAGCAATTCCCAATCGGTATATTGACTGAGCCTGAACTTTATACAACCTTCCTGCAAGAACCCCTTCAACTACCACTTCATTGTTCTTCTTCTTGATAGGACATCATTCTTCATCGAACTATACAACCATATGTTGCTTTGCTATTGCTAAAACTGAGAGTAAGATTTTCTTCATGCCAGGTTCATAAAAAACATCATCACCAACCTTTCCTAAAGGTAATTGAATATGTACCTTCCCAACACCCTTGATATTGTATGTATAATTGTCTCCCAACTTGGCATTTGTACCATCATCTAGTTGTTGTTGAAAACTAGATAACCAATCTCATCGAGGTGTCATATGCTTTGATGGCAGATGCACCTGAATTGATAAACCAGCATTCTTCTTCCCTTTGTAATCACATGAAGATGTTGGTGCCGAAACGATTCACAATTGCCAAGATCCAAAGCACTCAACTTCATATCAAGTTCTTCAGCAAAATTTCCTACCTATTTCTTCTTGTTGAGCTTGTTTTTTCAACATTCTTTTGCAAAATGACCCTGCTTACTACAAATAAAGCACCTTTCCTGTTGACATTTGCCTTCTATTCATCTTCTTGTTGGTTTGACTGATTCCTTTTCTCCCAATTTCCTTGTTGCTTTTGCTTCCTTCTGTTCTTCTTCCACTTTTCTCCTTTCTTCAAATTTTGCCCCTGCTTATTTGCTAAGAATGTTTGGTTCATGAGATTATTACGTCTCATTTCCTATTGTAACAAAATAGTATTTGATTCATCAAAAGTAGGCCCGGTTTCCTATAAAGATAACATCATGACAATTATGACAGGCTAATGGTAAGCTAATGAGCATAATGGACACCAAAACTGAATCAAGAACACTTTCTCCAACCAATATAAGTTGTCCTCTGAGATCTTTTACCCATGTAAAATAATTTGTAACTGATTCTCCTGTTTTCATTTTCAAAGTGCGTAGCTTACTAGTTTAAAACAAAACCCTAGATTGGTATACATTCTCATACAAATTCTTGAGAATATCCCAAGCTTCCTTGGGTCCAGCAACATCTTTAACATGTGAAATGATCATATCTTTAACTGATAAGTTAATGATATGAATAGCTTTCCTTCACCACTTCATATACTCTGTTTACAAATAAGGCTTCCACGAAGAGGCCTAAGCAGGCCAATATGCAATGGGAGAAGTAGATGGAGAAACAAGGACAACCACATCACATTTCCTCTCCCAATACATCACCCAAGTGCTCATTGTTTGCTTCTTCATCATCAAACAATGTGACTTTGTTTCTTGGGAGGGTAAAATTAAGTGGTTATCTTATTTAGGTTTTTCATGCTTTGTCATCTGCTACATGCAAATGTAGGCTACCACCACTTTTTGTACTTCGCATGAGACTTCAAATTTTTATGATATTCAATGTCATAATTTAGTTTTTCTTTGGTGGCACCATTTGTGGTAAAGGACTCTTTAGTCACCACTCTATCAAGTCTCCGGTGGTTTACTTGCCTCAAAAAAAAAACAGCATTGGTCATCATTGTAATATAGCAATCCACAATTAACCAACAATGTGTTACTTAGAAATAGCATGATAAGGTATTTCAAACTGACAAGATCATATATAAACAATCAAAAGCTTGGGACATAAAACCATACTATGTGTTTGAATACTAATTTCACAACTAAACTTTTAAATTTGCTCAGGTCTCATGGTGGCAAGCACCAACTTATTAGGGCAACGTGCTCAAAACCTATGGAAACCTTTGGAGAAATAGCAAAAAGTAAGCAAATAATATGGATCATGGCATGTGCAAGTCATTGTCTCATATCCAGTTATATCCATATTAGCGTCAAAATGTGGACTATATGTTAAAATTTACTATATCAGATAGTGAAGGTATTCCCTGCAATGCAATGCAATGATTTTTTCTTCACAATGCCGTTTTCTAGGAGCTTTTCATTTTTAGGTCATGCAAAATCTTGTCTGCGCTCAATCGCACCAATCTTAGATCCCCAGAAACTACAGAGCTTATATCCTTCAATTTCTCAAGGGACTGGGAAAGGCAGTTTATCTATGCAACTCCTGAAAATTGTTGGCAAATAACTAATGTTTCCTAATGACCATTATTGCAGAAAAGCAAGAAAACTACCCAGGATGCACTATAGATTTAGGTTTGAATAATGCTATAGTTTCCTTGATCTGAAGGGAAGTTCGGCGTCCAGTCATAATCAGAAGAACATTCAATAATGGGATAAACAATTGTACAAATCGAGCAACAGAATGGCAGAGTCCAGGGAAAAGACATGACAAAGATATTGAAGAATGTTCAGGAAAACTCCAAACATAAATAGAAGGTTAAATACACAACGCAATCGTGGATTGGTCAGATAGGTCTCTTCCACCAGCTGCAGATCCTGGAATAAAAGAGGTCAGGAACAAATTCAACTCACAGTGATTGCAAGTTTTTGATTAAGTATCGATTTAGAGGACCGTCGTTGATCTTCATACTCCTCAACTTGGAAAGCCTCTGATCCAACTTTATGTCAGCGGATAATTTCTCGCATATCTTGCCATGGCATGTAAAGTTCAAGATGAACACCAGTTGATGCTATTGCCCTGTCATATTAATTAGCAATTCAAGAAGGAGCAGAACACCCTCCCCTGTACTGGACCATAACACAGACTCATAGTCTGAGGTCCTGCAATTTTGTCATAAAAATGCCATGTTCCAGATGAGAAAAAGAATCCGGTTCGGCATATATTCGAACTCCAAAGCCTGGATATCCTCAACCGCTTCCAGGTACAATTGTATGTAACAGTGAGTGCTCCAGCTGCGGACATATATTTGATGAGCAAGATTCTGCAAAACTTCTAGATTGCCACCGAACGCTGATTGCAGCTCAAATGGAGCAAGAAACTGATGGCTAGAGCAACAGAGGTGATTGCAAAGCGCATCGGAAAAACGAAGAGGGAGGGAGAGAGAGAGAGAGAGTAAGCGAAAGAAAGCGAGAGATGAGAAGAGAGAGAGGAGAAAGAAAACCCTAATCCGAGAACTAGAAGGCGATGGAGGGTATTGTTTGGCTGGATGTTCATCGTAGTCTTCTTTGTTAATTTTTGGGCCTGCCTTTCGTTTTAAAGGCCTTACAATTCCTTCTAAAGGCCTTATTACTATACATTTCAACTGTACTTTTCTATAATGTAGTGACTCTTTATCAGCTTGCTTTTATAGCGGTAAAGGTGAAGCTATTGTGATGATTTGTTGAGGTCGCCTTGCAAAAGGCACTAATACTATGTGTTCAAGTTGGTTAATGAAGTTTTTGCAAAATTGAACAAGTGTCTTATATAATAAGAGTATGTGCACACAAAAAGCTTTCACATTGGTACCGACTTCAAATGCAAGAACTTCATCCTTTAGCTGCACTTCCCATTTGAGATGGAAGCAAAAAATTCATGTCACTATTTTGTTCTTGCATGCATGCCCAGGCTTTGCATTTTCACGTGCAAGTCATAAATAGCAAAAGAGTTCATATCCTTATCTTTTTCTCGCATGCTTCCCTAGGCTCTCAACCTGAATGACGCACCAACATCATCATCAACAACAATAATCAAATGAATATTATCTATTTGCATTCACAAAGTCATTTCATGTATGGTTTTTGTTGTTTCATGAAATAATTTTATGTATGTTGTTTATTGTTGTCATATCTCTACACATGCTAACTATTATGTCATAGTTCCAAGACAACTAGGATTAATCTTACATTCAATCTTAGACAATCACACTATTTATTTAATAAATTTGTGGCAATGTCTTTGTGATATATCACAACGTTTTTGTTAATCTTACCTTGCAAAGGCAATACTATGTGTTGAGGTTGGTCAATGAAGTTTAGGAAAAAGTCAACGTTAAAGGATAAAAAGTAGAGGCGGTCTCAACTTTTTGGGCTTGGACCTTAGTTAACAACTATTCCATTTGCATGTAATGTTGAAATCAGAATTCATAAGAGTCTACAGACTAGCTGCAATGTCAACAAATGGCTTCACAAAAGAAACGGCTTTTTGCTCCTCCACTACATTCGCAAAATTGTTCATGCTTCAAAGGCTGTGAAAATGGTGAGCAAAATTTAGAGCACAACAATTGCTTTGTGTTTTGTTATGGCATCCAAGCTGATGCAAAGAGGCAACCACGAGATCGCAGATGAGTTTGAAGCAAACCTTCTCCAATTTTTCAAAACCTTACAATCGTAGCTCATGAATCCTCCTTTTTATGTTATCTCCCTCATCTGTTGCACCCATCTCACACATGCTCTCCTCTACGCATTTTTTGTATCCACTTTGCTTCATCTGGTGAATGATTCATACCCTAGGTTGATTGATTAGACCAAGAGCCAGATCATTTGGCTCCTCTGACAACTCATTCTACTTTGTGCCTCAAATGTGGATAATTTGGTTGTTTCTTTGTTGTGGCTAATTGTTGGTGGTGACATGAAGCACATATGAAGCTTTGCATGATTTGAATGGCATTGATTTACTGATCTACCTGTGAAGAATTCAAAAGCTGACTGCACACATTTGCAGTTTTGATAGTTCTAAAGGAGCCAACATCTGATTCTAACTAGTGGAGCCAGCTCCTACGTTGGTCTCATCATCAAATACTAGGAGAGATAGTTGAAGTACTCATGAAGGAGGCTAATGGATGCTTGTTTTGTCAACATGATGTGGCCTAGTTTTACTTTAATGAAGAGTGTTAGAAGTCTGGGTTTGTAGTTTGCTTACAGCACATGACCTGTTGTAAAGGAGGCGATTTTTAGCAATGTAACAACCCAACATTCAACGATATGATCTTGCTTGAGAAATTTTATCACAGAAGACAACCCTTGCACAAGCGCCGGACTCAAGAGGTGAGAGCACAAATTCATTTCAGAAGATAGAAATTGCCTCACACAACTCCAAGATCCCCATGTCAAATTTCTTTCTCTCATCTATAATATGGCGTGGAATGTGTGCATTCTAGACATAGAAAACACATTTGTATTTCCAATTACAATGATGTTTTGGTTGCATAACTAATGGCTATGGCAATATGTCTTGTTTGTGAATCACAAGTATAATTATATTATATTTGATGAAACGTTAATTTTTTTCAACCATAAGATTGTCAACAACTATTGTCAGCTTCAATTTTTTTTACTAACATTAGAAATTTTGCTTACATTGTGCCCATGAAAAGATGTTAGCTTGCCATATAAGACCGGAGTGACATGATTGATGTATAACATAATTGATAGTGGATAATTGATGAAATCTTTGTGTAGGTCATTAAAGAAGTTATCAACTACTCATAAGCTTAATGATAATTGAGATATGGACTCATTTTTATTTTACTAGAGCACAAAAAATGATCAAATACTCTTAAAGAAACAAGTGTACAACACAAATTTAAACTCCAAAGTATAATTCAATGACCAAAAGTACTCCTACTATAAGCGTAGACTTGTCATCAAAACTGTAGCATATTACATGTGCCTTTTGCATTAAAAATGGTCCGACATCAACTAAGCTTGATTGTGTTCTTTGTGTTGTCGATAACTTGAACCATTTGATTTTCGCCACCATGATTGGAATCACATGTCTACAATTTTTAGGGGCAACCAAACTCAATTGCCGAAAAGCTTGCTAGCACTTCAACATTGCAACTATGCAATGAGAGCCATGACATGTTTATACCTAATCATACATTTGTCTTCTATTTTTCAAAAACATATATATCTTTCATATTGCAAAACCTTATTAGTAAATAAATAAATATATCTTAATAATCAAGGTCTTATTAAGAACATATCTTTTATTTTTTATTCTCTAAAGGCCAAAATGAGATAATTCATCATTGATATAGAGAATAGTGTCCAAAATGGATGTTTCACTATTACTTCTATCAATTATACACAATGAGATTATAGAAAATAGAATCATAATGAATGAGTTCATCGATACTTTTGTATTTGATATCTCTATAAAATAGCAATACACATGTGTGAAATCAATCATATGGTGAGTTCTTGCTTGGTTCTTTCATATTGCATCTCACTTGAGGTGCCTGTAACATGAAATACTACGTATGATCATGCCTTCATTGCCATCTTGCCATTGAAGATCTTAAAACTCTAGAAACCTATGAGTGAATGAGTGCCATGGATTCTTCCTCATCTTTATTTGCCATGTCTTAAGCACATAATACTACAAATAGACAGTCGCTTCAATCAACAAGGTTTTTTACTTGCCCATGCTTCAAAATTCTTAATAGAATTTTCTTATGAAGTTAAGAAAACTCCTAAAGAAAGGTTTTTTTTTTTAAAAGACTACACTATACAAAGGTTTTTTTTAAAAAGGAGGGAAAATATCGTTCCAACCTCTTTTTAAACGCATACCACCTTCCGGGAAACTTCAAAATTAGGCTCTACATAAACCTGCAGTTTTTGACACTTTCTCTTCACAATACTGAGAGGAGCTTCTTCGGTTTCTTAACCTACAATGCGCCCTACTGGTGGCGATCATTCACAAAGATCTGAACGGTATGCTCTCGTTTTTCTCCTCTTGCTTTCTCGTAACTTCGGAAGGGATGCTCTCAATGTTGTGTAGGTACTTATCAGCAAATGCTTTTCTTACTTATGTTTGCCAACAATGGATCGTATTTTAGTTTCCTCTATCAACACTGAGGCACATCCTACCCAGAGGACAACAATGGAGGCCTTCTATATATGATAAAATCTAGTTCCCATCGCTTCTCAGAATGGTATATCATAAGCCATGGGTTGATAGCCCATATGTGGCTGTCTCTTGAAGCCTTTTTTTTTTATCTAAGCAGCGATGGACAGTATGTTATCTTTATCACCTTTCCTCATATCATATGGAGTAGGATATGCATGGAGTCCAGCGATGGACAGCACGCTATCCTTCTCACTTTTCTTCATAATATGTGAAGAATGATATGCATGAAGTCCAATGATGGACTACATACATTCATTCTCACTTCTGAGATTGAGCATTTAATAAAAATTGAGTAGGAAGTCCAGCGATGGACTGTACATGCATCCATAATTGCTTGGGAGCCGCCTTAGTTCGATCTAGTTGGAGCCATAAGCGGTGTGGATGCTAGAGATACAACAATCTTTTGGATAAGATGGATATTGAAAATAAACTACTGCTACCTACTAGTTCTATGGAGTCATGTGGAGCTGGATTAATATCCTTGTTGTACTCATTTACTCATGGATTTCCAAGGGTTGATGGTTTGTGGCAAGGTGACAATGGAGGCTCATATATGGGAGTTTTGGACACATACCCACTCACATTAAATGAAATATGGATGAGGCATGCAAGCATTTGTTGATCACTCGCATTTATTGCTTGGTTACTTCAAAGATATTGAAGGTGCAAGCATGGAGGGATCATAACATTTATATTCTATTTTGTTCTTTTTAAGATGGAGATCATTCTTAATATGGATTAAAGTAGTGTGGTAAAACTAATTGAAGAGGGAGTGTGAAAATTGTCAACTAGTTAAGTTGGTTTTGTTTGGAAATTTGGAGGCTAAAGTTAGAAGTAAACTTGGAAATACATTTTTTTTGTCAATAAATTCTAGAAATAATAATGTTACTATTTTTGAAAAGTATTTGTTGTGGCTAAGGTTAGATTTGGGTCTAACCAGTGTAAAGAATGCATCTAAACTTGCATGGCATGATTTTACACATGTGAATATTGTTCTACAGCTGCTTTAGTATGGACATGGATAGTAGCCAATTGGATCTTGGCATTCAATGTGTATTATGCATGATTTTTCCTAAACTAGCATGAGAGACGAATGGTAGATTGTTTTACCATAGAGGAGAATATTTTCTGGTAGTCTACTCCATACTTCTAAGAATATCCTTTGGCTACTAATCTAGCCTTGTATCGCTTAGTGCTCCCATATGATCTCATCTTTAACTTGTAGACCCATTCGTAGTCTACAACTTTCTTTCCTTTTGGTAGGTTCTCAAATGTCCACGTTTCATTCTTATGCATTGAATCTATTTCTTCCTGCATCGCCTTCTTCCATTGTTCAGATTCCTGACTCGCCATTGCTTCTAAGTAAGATGTGGGTTCTATAGTTATTAGGCATTGGTTGCTTTCGCAATTATTTGCTACAACATTCTCAATAGTCTTCTATCTGATTCTAGCAGAGCGTCTTGGCTGGGCAAGATCCTTCTGCTCTCGATGTTGTACTAGGTATTGTGGGGCTTGCAACTCCTGTTGCTCAACTGCATGTTGATCTTCTTGAATAGGCTCTTGATATGGCTCCACAAAAGTTTTCTCTCCTTCTTCAGCCCAGTCAGAGATGTAAGGAGTCAGATTAAAAAATTGATACCCAGTCAGGCTGACATCTTCCTAAAATGCTCCTTCATCAAACTTTACATCTTTGCTCACATGAAATTTGTTGGTTTCATGACCATACAACCTATAACCAGGTGAATTGATTGCATAGCCCATGAATATAACGAGCTTAGACTTCTCATCAAGCTTTGTCATCTTCTCTTGAGGCACATGCATGTATGTCCTACAACCAAACACTCTAACATGTAACAGGTTGGGCTTTTCACCAGTCCAGGCCTCATAAGGGGTGGCATCGCTTACAACAGCTGTTATACTCCTATTCTAAAGATAAATGGCTGTCAAAATAGCTTATGCTCAAAATTATTTTGAGAGGTTTGCCTGCGTCATCATGCACCTTGCTGCCTCCATCAGTGTCCGGTTCTTTCTCTTGGCTATAGGGCACAACATATTGTCTCTCAATTCCTTCATTCTGACAGTAGTTCTTGAATTCCATACTGGTGTATTCGCCACCATTATCAGATCTCATAATTTTAATTTTTCTGCCTGTTTGTGTTTCAGCCAAACTCTTGAACTGCTTGAAAACTGTAAACACATAAGACTTTTTCTTCAAGAAGTAGATGAAGGCCATCTGTATATAATCGTCTATAAAAGTGGTCAAGTACTTTGATCCAGATATGGATGAAACCTTCATAGGCCCACATAGGTCACTATGAATCAGTCCAAGCCTTTTTGGCTCGTGCTCCTTCGAACCTGAATGGTTCACAGTGTTGTTTGTCCTTTAAACACGATTCACACAGTCTGATTTTCTTGTCAGTGAAATCCATCCCTTTTGCCATTTTGTTTTTTGACATATTATATAGTATGTTCATGCTACAATGGCACATCCTCTTATGTCATAATTCATTTTTGTCTTCTTCTTCTTCTTAAGTCACAAGAACTTGATCAACAAGATTCATGATACTTGTATGATACAAGTTTCTCCTTCTTTAAGTTGTCACTAAAATCTTAGATCCACAGTCTTTTATTTGACATCCACCACTATTCAATCCCATGTCTGTCATCTTGGCAACTAACAGGAGATCACTCTTCATTATCGGAACATACAGGACTCTCTCTAGATCCTTGTAACCAAAAGCAGTCTTCAGAAGTAGAGTTCCAGTCTCCATGACGTGGTGTTTGTTGTTATAACCAAGAATGACTTCTCTTTTTTCATTGGAGGTATTATGGTCCTTTAGGACCTTCTTCTTGCACATGATATGCGACGTGGCTCCAGAGTCTATGACAATCTTCAAATATGAACATGCATTAGGCATTAGGGGATATTAGAACTCAAAATGGGCCCTTTGTCAAGATGTTGTTTTTAACTTCGCACGCTTTCAACGTTTATGTGTCCCAATGAATGGTGTCAATTTGTGACGAACTGTAACAGTGGTTGACGGACAAAAATTGTATTTAACTTTCATGGCCAAATTTTTGTGATTTTCAAATATCTCGTCGGACAGAACAAAAAATTGTGATTGGACCACAATTACTGCCCGAATACTCTTATGATGCCCATCTTTGTACACTCGAGGTTGATTTGACGTCAATAGTCGTAAACTATAGTTAGCTAATCCTTGTAGTTTAGGAACTTCTTGTCATTCATAGGTATACCTCTCATTCTCTTCATTCTATCTCTTATTTTGGATTGTCATTCTTAAGTTTATCTCGCAATCTCTTCATTCTCTCCATTCTCTGTTTGCGTACACGTATTTTCGACTAATGGCTACACATAATTGGAGACCAAGAGGAACCATTGATGCAATCAATATTTGCAAGGAAAAAAATGTAGAAGATCAATGGATACCAAGAATATATCGAAAATATCAATGGATCTTGATGCATCCCTCTATAAAAGGCTCATTTTGGAAAAGAAAAAGATCAAATAACATATATAGAAGCTCTTGGAAAGGCGGAATAATGGATTTCAAAGTATCACCTACCAGTCAATCTATCACAAAAGTTTTAGTTCAGCATGCTTATCTTCACAATGAGCTCAACATTCATGATTTGAATCCAAATGATAGAAGAAAATGCAATTGTAAGTTTTCATATTTAATTTCTTTAGAGTTAGCATTTTCTTTAAATTAAAATTTTCTTGTGATATTTTTGTTGGTCTTGTAGATTTGTATCCATCAATACATGTGTCTCATCCACATCAATGGAGACCAAATTTTTATCAGTATCAACTTGAGAATCATTCCTCAAGTTGTGAGTCATAATAATCTATGATCTCTAAATCCATTTCTCTAGTTGGAAGTAGCTTGGGTGGAGAACACTCTGCCACTGCAACTGAATATAAATTTTCGATCACAAGTTTTATGGTCTCCTGTCTGAAGTGCATTATCTCCATTGGGAAGACCTTCGGGCATTTAAACTGAAAAAAATAAAAATACAGTTAAATGTTATTAATCAAAAAATAGTTATTAGGAATGTGATTATGAAAAAGAAAACAAAAAACACAATTAAATGTTATTAATTGAATATTAGCTATTAGGAATTATCAGGTATAGATTACCTCTTCTAGATTAGGAAGTTCACCTTGTAGTGCAAGCCAATTGAAAAAAAATTTGGCATTGCATACCGTACACCAACCATAGCTGACAGATTCAACTTGCTGGGAGGATTGCAGTATTCAAATATAAACGACAGTTAGTAATAAAATTTTAACATTACGTAATATCGGATCAACGCGCAGGAGGTTATAATAAAATCTACAATGAAAACAAGCATGCGTCGAACCGATATTAAAAAATATTGTTTGAATATCGGATCAACGCGTACGATATGAAAAGAAACCAAGCAATAACTACAAGGGCGCGTCGAACCGATATTGATAAATGTTTACCTCTGCATCAACCATTTTCAGCTTCGTATATGCTATTGCATGTGATACTGGAAAGAGTTCCAGTATTTTCTGGATATGGCTCTTGGCAATTTTGTGTGTGTGTGTGTGTGTGTGTGTGTGTGTGTGTGTGTGTGTGTGTGTGTGTGTGTGTGTGTGTGTATGTGTGTGTGTGTAATAAAGTTCATTTTAAAAAAACTGGATTACACGCACCCTGATCATTGATATATAAGGACAACGCATATAAGCTCCAATGATCACTGCAATCATAAAACAATAAATTTACGAGAAGGAATGTGAAATCAAAAGTCATTTAAGAAATTCAACTTAATAGAATCTGATAAAAATACACTTACTTTGTTATGTATGGGAGCACGAGAATTGGAGTTCCCAGTTTGACGTATTGGAACATATCATTGTGCAGAATTTTGAAATTAGGAAAATCAAAGGCAGCCATGAATTGAAGCAGAAACAATGCCACATCTATAAACAATGGGGTCTGAAAAAACTCCATCCAGTATTGAATTGCCCCCCACCCCTCCATTGTCGCCTAGAATTTTATCACTACTTTCCAATTCACTTGTATCTATTTTAGAAAGAAAAAGACCAGCATTGGTCTTCGACATCTTAAGACTGTATAGAGGACCTAGAGCTTTAAGATATGTGTTTAACAATTGGTCATATTGTACATATTTAGGAGTATTTACAAAAGCAAGTGCAGGGGATGAAGGAAGTAATATAGACAAGCCACTCAAAGAATTGTCATTCAAAATTGATTCGACCTTTAAATTTACAAAATCATCTAAATCTTACTCTGAAACTGGAGGGGGGAACTAATATTTGTGAGGGTAGAAGGAAACTGAGATTTTGATGGAGGAGGAGATTTATTAGGAGATGAAGACTTAGGAGGAGAAGATGGAGATCGAGATCTAAGAGGTGAAGAAGGAGACTTAGGAGGAGATTGTCGAGCAGTTAGAATCTCATGCAGAGGAGAAGGCTTTTTTAAAATCGCTTTATTAGGAGGTCCATGAGACCTCCTCTTCTTTGAGACACTCTTGCTCTGTACTCGAAAAACAAGCCGAGATAGTTGAGTTGCTTTCATTTTTTTTCTTTGCATCTTAATACGATCCTCTGATGCGATTTGTTTTGCTGAGGGACTGCTTCATTGTTGGAGTTAGTGTAAGTGTTAGTGTCAGTGTCAATCTTCTGATCAGTCTCGAGTTGTTCATAGCTGTTGGTGTCGATTCTAGGATCTGAATTTGAAGTAGCTTTTTCCTCAGTGTGGTCAATAAACTAATCTTCTACAAAAATGACATTTTTGCTTATGAAGGTCTTCTAAGAGTCCAGATTGAAGAGCTTGTATGTTTGATGGTCTGAGAAATAGCTGATGAAGATCGACCTTTTGCTGGTGTTGTCCAATTACTTCCTACTTAGATCAACATGGGTCTATGAGTAGGCTTTGCATCCAAACACTCGAATATTTGTGAGTGATGGCTTCGATCTTGTCCACACCTCATAAGGTGTCTTGCCATTCAGGGCCTCTGAGATGGATCGATTTTGAAGGTAGGCTGCTATAGTAATAGCTTCTTCCAGAATTTCTTTGGAAGGGAGGCATGGGCCAGCATGCTCTTTGCACTTTCGATGAGTGTCTGATTCTTCCTTTGAGCTACACCATTGGACTGAGGCGAGTAGCTGGCTGAATGTTGTTGTAAATGTATTTGATTGGCCTTGCATAAAGCTTTGAACTCGATGGAGATAAATACTCCCCCTGCATCAGAGTGTAGAGCTTTGATTCTTCACTGGGTCGATTTTTCTGATGATGTCTTGAACTGCATGAAGGACTTGAGAGTCTCAGATTTGTTCTTCAAGAAATATGTTGCAGTCCTACGAGAGAAGTCATCAATGATAGTTAGCAAATAGACAGCTCCTCCTGTGGAAATAGTCTGCATAGGACCACAAATGTCCATGTGTACAAGATCTAACGAACCTTTAGAAGAACGCACTGAATTGAAAGTGACTGGAGTTCTAGCATGCTTGTTGGAAATACAGCTTTCACATGAAGAAATCGGTTTGCTAATGAAAAGTTGATCTTGTACTAAATTTTGTTTCGATATTTGCTGAATACAACTGGAATTTAAATGGCCTAATCTGAAATTCCAAAGCATCTCAGTTAATTCAGAAGTTGAAGTGAAAAGAGCTTGCCTACTTGTAGAATAGGAGTGATTGATTTTGTACAAATTGCCACACCTTCTACTGAAAGCGATAACTTTCCTAGATTCGTCAAAAATAGTGCAGCCCTATCTATCGAATTCGACCCTCTGATCTGAATCTATGAGAGCAGACTTTTGGTCAGATTTGGAACGTGAAGAACATCGGACAAAAACATTACATCACCTTTCTGGAATTCGACTTTGACTGTTCCTACACCCTCAATAGTATGAGTCGAGTTGTCTCCAGGTTGCACAACTGTAGGATGGGTGTATGACTTGTAGTCATGGAACCAGTGTCGATGGTGAGTCATGTGCTGTAATGCACCTAAGTCCAAATACCAAGAATTGATATCATGCTGTTTTTCGACTTTGCTCAAGAAGGTAGCTTCATCTTCCTCCTGTTGCTGGATTGAGTAACTGATAGAAGCAGCATTTGCTTGCTGTTGGAGTTGTTGCTTCCTTGTTGTATTGCAACATTCTGCAATCCTTGATAAGGTGACCAGTCCTCTTATACAATACTTACAGAATAGATTATGTCTTGGCTGGAAGGATGAAGACTCTGAAGTTGATGGTGTATTTTATACAGGTCGTTGCATGTTGCTCTTGTTGTCAGGATAGTCTGACTGTGTAGACCTCTTGGATCTATACTTTTGATTTTTTGAATACAGAGCTTGAGGATTCTATTTTGAGCCTGAGGAGGATACTAATCTTCTGATCTTCTCTTGAAGGAGCAGCAAAATTACTCTTGATAGAGTGAGGTGCTCCTGGGTAGAAATTGCCATCACCCAATTTTAGTAGGCTTCAGGTAGACTCGGTAATAGAGACATGAGTGCATCAGAATCTTCTATGATTGAGCCAGTTGCAGTCATCTGCTCCATAAGATTTTTGAACGTGTTGAGGTGACTCAAAACACTATTTGCATCAAACATTCTGAGAGTGAAGAATTTCTTCCTCAGATGAAGCTTGGATGTGATGTCTATGATGTCGTAGATAGTTGCTAGGATGTCCCATGCATCCTTAGCAGTCTGAGTAGCACATATGTGGCTAATCTGAGTATCCTTGATGTTGAGAGTGATCATGGCAAACCCTTTGCCTTCTCTCAGTCTCCACTTGGTGATGATGGCTGCATCACCTTCTGGTTTGAGCTTTATGCCATCAACGATGTCCCACAGTTCTTTGGCTAGAAGTATGACCTTCATCTTGAATTTTTAGAGATGGAAGTTATCTCCATCGAGTTTGTCAGTGTGAGATGAACTAGATGATGGATCCACTCTAGTTGGACTAGATCGTTGGTAGAAACAACGATTGTCAGAATACTGTTGGCCGCGCGTTTGCTAGAAAGATGTCTTGATAGAAACAAGACTGATAATCCGCAGTAGAAATGTAGATTACTAAAATGTCGGCTCTGATACTATGTCATAAAACTGTGTGTGAGTGGTAGCGGAAGCTCGAGGCTTTGAGCGCGGCGAATAGGAATGGAAACACAGCAATTAGCAAAAGAAATATTCAAATAGAAAGATTCATACAGATTGCACAAATGAACGACGTAGTAGTGTGACAAAAATTGCACTATGATTAATATCAACAGTGAGTACAATGGCTTGAAGTAATTCAGCTTGCCTAGCGTGATAACGTTGGCTATAGATAATTCTGTTTGAAAGAGAAATTCAGTTCATACTTACATATCTTGATTCAGCTAGTATATATATTCACAAGTGTCAAGAGAAAAATATCTTATGCCTTACATGCCATTTACTCCAGTTTTGCATCTATACAAATTTGGTAACCGCTCATAGAATATTTGTTTCTTCAGCTGTTTTAGGGTTGATGATAAGTTGGCGACATCGGTCTGCCAATGTAGCAAAAACGCGAAAAACCCGAAGGTGCCCTTTAGACTGAAGGTGTGTAAATTCCTAAGGCGCCCTTAGATTGAAGGCATCGAAGAAGGCGAAGGTGCCTTATACTAAAGGCAATGAAAAAGACGAAAGTGCCTTAGACTAAAGACAACGAAAAAGTCGAAAAAGCCGAAGGTGCCTTAAATGGTTTCCAAGGCATTTTGGCCACTTTGTCGTATTTTTTGCAAATGGGCGAATAAGGCGAAAAAGACGAAGGTGGTCCAAATATGGTTTCTAAGTCATTCTGGCCAGTGTCCGCGAATAAGGCGGAAAAAGCAAAGGTGCCTTAAATCATTTAAGGCACAAGGGAAAAACTTAAAGGGAAAAATGTGAAGGTCCAAAATCATGTTGTCGGTCTTTCGTTTTCAAGATGTTCATTATTTAACGATTTTTTCTTTAAGGCTGAGCATAAGAAATCTAACAACCTGAACCAAAACCAAACCGATATCTGAGAGCGGATGGACGCGTGTGAATAAAAATGGAAAGCAGGTAGGTTACTTTGGACGCGCTAAATTGATACCGCATGGAAGTAGAGAACGATAGGAACTTTGAGCAAAAAAAATTTAAGCGTCGTCCATCTGTATATATAGTACAAATTCAAAATGATTGCATACATAATGGTTTCAAATTCCGAGGCTCGGATTATAGTGATCATTACTTTGAGATATTCAGAGACTTGTCAATCAAATCCAATTAAATATTCATTGGTCATCAAAATGATTAGTTGATATGGCTAATGACGACCGTAATGACGGAAACACATGGTAATGTAAATATGAAAAAGTATGGTCACATCTACAATTAATTTCTGAAATTGAGAAGGTTATGCTATAAATATCTAACATTTTTTGATATCCAATCATCATAATTTCAAAAAATTACAATGGCCAGTATTTCATCCAATAGCGAATCGACGCGCATATACTACATGTGTAAACCAGAGAGGCTATTCTCGCGTGTTGAACCGATATTGGGGGTCACTATGAATGATCAAAGCTGTCTCGATAGATTCTATTTAGCTTTGGACTGTATGAAGAATCTTCCAAAGCAAGCTTTGATCATTCAAAATGCAATCCAATAATTTCGACAATTTTCAAAAATCTTTTTTTCCTGCAATAGCGATTCGACGCGCGCAGTCCAAGTGAAAAATCTCTTTCTTCTCCCAAGTGTGCTGATCCGATATATGAGACGCACTGGAAATATATTGGAACGCGTTATGAACCATTAAAGCTTGCCTTGACAGATTTTTTTTAGCTTTGGATGTATGAGAAATCTCCCGAAGCAAGCTTTGATGATTCATAATGCATTCCAATAGGGAATCACCGCGCGAAGTCCAAGTTGAATTTTTTTTTTTGTGTCGGGCGCGCTAATCCGATATTTGATTCGTCATACTGGAGTATCACATCAACGCGCGTCTATTTGATCTATTCCGGTGAAGCACTTCTCCTCTCGCGTGGAATCGATATCGGCTCTTTCAAAATGCTCCGCCTTATGAAAATGTTCCGAATAAACAATTATCTCAAAAGAAAAAATTTCACCTTTACGGTGCTTAAATAGGACAAGAGTCTGTAATAATTGTCCTCGTATGATAAAGATGGCAACTAGAAATCTGGCAATGAGGCCTTGGAGGCCATGATTGAAAAATCTAAAGCCTATGAAACAACTTTGCCTATAGAGGAGAAATTTTTGGAATTCCAAAAAAAATATCCCCCAAGGACTCGGTATATCCCCTCCGAAAATGTAGAGGCCATTGGAGGACATGACATTAGCAGAGCAAACGTCGTTGAATACAATGATTATGATTTGGTACGTAGATATTATACTGGTATTGATATTGTTCAGTTTTCTTACTTTAAACAATGTTAAAGTATGAGTTTGCAGTGTTATGTATTATTCTAAATTTATTTTCTTTACTCATTTACAGGATGCTATTGAAATAGATGCCTTTGGTATGAGACAAGGAGGCGTCCGATGTATATCACCCGAGAGAAAGGATGTGTCTCTATCTCATTATTTGAAAAACTTTCAAAATAATGAGATTTGTATATATCATTCATCTTTTAATCCACATGCTACCACCATCATTATGGCCATCAAATCATTATCAGTTTGTTTAGGAGGCCATATGTACGCAAGAGAAACATATCAAATAATTTTTGTGAAAAGAGATTTGACAATTAAAATATTGGGTTATACTCCCAATGAGACTACAAAAAGATCATCTGCAATGGCCCTTTATTCGGGTTACATTGATATGAGCAAAAATAAAAATTTAGAATTTTTGGATCCATATGAAAGGAAATTCTTCCTTTATGACAATACCATCCGGCTGAATCTTGAAGAGTATGATGATGATAATTAAACAATTTTATGTAATAGATTTTCGATATATTACAAGGATCTCTCTTTTGTTATGAATTTGAATGCCTTTCAAAAAATTGTAACATTTGGCGAGTTTTTAGCTTGATATCTAAATTGTGCTCTTCTGTAAAACCACTGAAAAAGTTGAACTAAATATTTATTTCATGAATTGTGTCCTCCATGATTTGTAGCTCTATGAAATGCTCCTCTCGCTTGCCAATGAGATTTTTCCATGCCTTGTGATGACCAGATACTTAAGCTCCCATATTCCTTTGCAAAATAAGTTGCATGATGAAGAAGGATGTGCTGCAAACAAGAGTTTTGATTAGTTACATCAGTAGAAAAAAATATAAGCCTGAATGAGATAAGTACCAGATAATGATATAGATTAACACAATGTAATGTGTAACGTTGTCTTTTCTCCAACCATCATGTACAGATTTTACAAATGTCGTGCAATGATTTTGCAAATTCCTCATATCTTTCTTTCCTGATTACACCTATGAGTTTGTCTAAGTTGGTCCACACTTGTCCCTTTTCCACTCGATTACTTCCTTCTAGTGTTCGTGTGGCTTAAACAATTTCTCTCCAAATTTTATATCTGACACTTGATTCTTTGCATGTGTGATTGGATAAGAATCTTCTTGCTTTAGAATCTCCAATTGATGGCTTATTATGAACGTTTCCTTTTTTTCCAGAGAGTCTGTCACTTTTTTCAATCGTGACATTCCCTTTATGTAAACTTGCATTTGACAGAACTATTTCCAACCTCCTAATTGTTGCTTTAGCCACAGACTCCGATTCATGATTCCATGCTAGGAGAATGTGCAGGTAAATAAGTTGTTCAATAATACGAACCTCAGCATGCAATGTGCATATGTGAATATTTTTTAATGGAATTGGCAGAACACTTTTCATATTTGGATCTTCAACTTCTCGTGTTGGGCCAGTGTTTGATTGTCCCAAATTCATATTGTAGCAATCCTTCATGCAATAAGGACATGGATGCTTTGATGTTGCCCCATGAGAAACATGATACATACATTTTAATGTTTTCAAATCCCTTGCAAGGTGCCATTGGATTTGAAAACTTTCATGGTTTTCAATTGTAAATTTCTCACCCTCCAAATGTCTCTTTATAATCTCGTCATAATTTGTTCTTGAAAATATCCATGAAAGTTTTTTATGGTCCTCTTTCAAGACCTATAGAGAAGCAAGTAACGCATGGAATGTCAATAAAAAATGACAATGTATGAAATGTTAATAACGATACTTTAAATGAAAATTAAAATGTATACCTAGAATGCTGCCAACCACCATATGTGATTATCCGATTGAACACTAAACGTTCGATCATTTGTATTTGAAATTTTGTTCATCAAAGTGACACTCACTCATTCCAACTTTTGACCTTTGATGATTTTAGATTCATCCAATTTTATTACAATAATGATCTTTCCATTTACTTGATGTTTGTCTAGTTTATAGAATCGAATAATGTATTTTAGAATATTTTCAATATCAAGAAAAATATTATTGTAGTCGTTGTAATTGAGCTCACCATATTCTGATTTGTATAATTCAGTTATATGAAGTGGTTGGCCAACTACTTCGAACATTCCATCATTATAATAATTTTTTGCTAATCTTACCCGATATGGATGCAAAAGATAAGTTTTCTTCACCATCACTTGAGAGAAAACTTCTTTAACTATTCTAAGAAAAGTAGAATAAGCATTTTTGCTAATTCCAGAAACATCACATGCACCCACAATCACATTTGCATCCAAGTATGATTGAACCTTAATCAAAACAGTCTGCAATTTCATTTTTCATTTTTTCAAACCGAGCATTTTTCATCATTTCCTTTGTTGATTTTCTTGGTGAAACATGACTTGAAGATGATCCAATGAATGAACGACCTGTTAAATAGTTCTCTGCCACCAAACATGATTTGCAACAAACATATGAAACTCAAATTATGTTTATTAAATAAATAATCCATGTTATCAAGTGCAAATCAAACTTAAATGACATATATAAATCAAATAAACAGTTTACATGACAACATACTTGAATGCTCAATTTTTTTTTCTTCTGATTGCCGCTATGTGTAGATAAGTCATCAATATTCTTCATCGGTACTCTCTTTCTTTTCCTCTTCATCATTGCCTTATTGATAACTTTTATATCAACAGCAGATTTTAAACTCTCGGATCGCAACTTTTTCATGGATTCCAACAATTCTTGGTTTAATCCCCAAAGAGTAGTGACTGTAGCATTCAACTCTAACATAACATTCTTGAGTGCATTGTTTTCAGCACTAGTGTGTTGCACATAATGAAGCAATTGTTGATTTGCACGTTGCAATTGTTGATTAGCAAACTGTAATTGTTGATTAAGACAAGATATGCTATGCATTCCAATATCACACAACCTTTGACAGTATCCAAGTAATCCGCTATTTCCTTCACATACAAATTTGAGAAGATGAGTTACGGACTTAAGACCTGGACACAAATTGGTAGCTGGATCATTAGAATAAATTGATCAATCCACCCACAAATCTATATTCATATGATTATTCATTCTCAAATCTCTAACTATTGTAGCAGCATTCTCTACAACTTTCGAATTTTTCTTAATAATTGGAGTGCATTCCATAGGAAGAGCAACATGCAGATGGAACATTGCCATTGTTGGAAGCTACAATCCGTAAATGCTTCAAACTACAGTAAATCAACATAAATAGATCTAGCATACATTACTTTTGTAATGTTTATGTCGCGTTGAAAAATAGTCCCACCTCATATTTCACCTATAAGCAACAGTGATTTCAAAAGTTCTGCTACTCCCGCTTCAGTTTTTGCATTGAGCACACCAAGATTTTCAGTCTTAAAGCTCTAGTCCCGAATTTTGGAGCGAGCATGAAGAGAAGTTATTACATCTTATGCTTAACTAACTATTGTCTGAAGTTAACCATACCAGTTAAACGTCGGGCAAGGTCGAAAACTCGGAAAACGGCCACCAGAAGTTACCGGTTCGCATTCTCTCTCAACGTAACATCTCTCTAAAGTGAAATTTTTTAGTGGGCCCATATTGAGCCCATATTTTTCCTAATGCACATCTTTCGCTGCCATAGCTCGCTCCTGCTCTTCCTCTTGATGGGAAGATTCTATAGTATGGGCCTTGTCTTTGTTTTTGTTCTTGGGATTGTATCAACAATCAAATGTTGAGTGTCCCTTCTTCTTGCAATGATTGCAGACGTTGTTGGGATTTCCCCAACAATTCTTCTCTAAGTGCCATTTCCTTTTGCAGTAATTGCATACCGCAAGCGGCCTTGAGCTGCGTTCTTGCTTGGGCTTTGCTTCTTTCTTCTGACAAAAGATGCTTGGTCTTCACTGACTTGAGAATCAGTATGATCTCTCATGATGACTTCATCTGCTATAGTTTTAACAGCACCACTTAATGTCATATTAGGCGTCCTCATGAGTATTGACCTCAGGCTGTAGTAGGCGGATGGTAGAGTTCTTATGAAATGTAAGAACTGTTGCTCCGGCGGAATAGCATGATTCTGATTTGCAGCTGCTACTTGATCGAAGATGGCCTTCATCTTCTCAACATGCTTGTCTAGGTCATTTCCATCCCATTTCATCTTCAGAAGTTGGTTGTCGAGATGCAAGATCTTTGCACTTGTCATGCGCTCATGTTTGGCTTGTAGCCTTTCCCACATGCTTCTCCCTTTTTGTCTTTTTCGCGAAAAACCCGACAATGTCGCCTGTGGCTGTTTCAGTTCATTTCTGCAGAGCTACAGTTTTGGTTCATTTATGTAGACAGAACGTTTACGCCAATTTCACCGCTTATCAGCAATCAATGACAAGGACCAGATGGATGCCAACTGATCACCAGCCAACTGGCGATCGCAATTGACGACCTAATCTCTTAGTATAAATAGTTGTTCATACTCATACATTTGTATGATGATCTGATCATCTAATCATCAAGATTATCAAAAGCATTTGAATAGTTAGCTCTCTCTCTCTCTCTCTCTCTCTCTCTCTCTCTCTCTCTCTCTCTCTCTCTCTCTCTCTCTCTCTCTCTCTCTCTCTCTCTCTCTCTCTCTCTCTCTCTCAAGCCTGCGAGCTTGAACACACCTGAGCATTCTGGCTCACTTCTTAGAGTTGTTTTAGAGATTGCTATTGCGTTACTGCTTATCAGCATTGCGCTTAATTCAGACTTTCATTTTAGTCGCTCAGAGATAACATAGAGTACGCGGCTTCGATCTGCAACTTATTGTACTCATTTACTTCTGTTTCGTTTTGAAGCAATACTATCCCTTATTGCGTTCAGCTTCGTCTCAAAATGTATGCGTTTTATGGAGTTCTTCGCGACTAATTATTTGTCTGATAATTTTTTATGCTTAATTGTTTGGCTACGTAATCACTGTAGTTCTGGCGATTTCAAAGTTAGTTACTATAAGTTCAAACGTGATTTCTATCACTATTGTCTTGTTTGAAATTGATAGGTGTAGTCATGCATTGGAAAGATGAAGATAGTTTATTTCGCCATGCATGAAAAGCTTTCTTTCTACACTCACGAATTATTTTCATTCATTTTCTTTTTGAGCTAGACCTATCTTCTGCACACCACTTTTTGACATGGTATCAGAGCATTCCATTCTTATATTAGAGCAATTTCACTACTTTATCTGATTCCAATATGATATCAGAGCGAAAGCTCTAATACTTGATATCTTTCACGATATCAAATTGATATTATACTCCTCAGTTCTTTTCAACCTTTCAGTATCACAGAATTAATTTCCTATTGTTGGCATTACCACATCTTAGTGTCATCGATACAATTGGTAGACTAAGTTCCAGATGGATTCTCAAAGTAAAGCTGGCCTTATCGCAGACAAGCTGAATGGATCCAATTATCATTTGTGGAAATTTAAGATGAAGACCTTGCTAATCGCCAACGAATTATGGGTAAAGAAGTAAAACTTGAAGGCGATGACTCAAAGTGGAAATCGAAGGAACTAAGAGTTTTGTCGACAACGGAGAGCGGTCCAGTAGATGATGTGGCACATCGTGCGCGCCTGCAGGCCGCATGCGGGATTCCATCCCCACCGCCTACTAGCCACCCACCATAATTTTTCTTTGACCCCAAAAGGGCTGGTACTAGGGGACAAGGGTACATAGTCTACAATGAGCTTATATGTGGGTTTTGTTATAGTCTCCATTTGCTTATGGGACAGATGCACTCTTTTTGGTGCCTTTTCGGACGCAGCTGTGCGTAGCTTGCATCCTCCAACACCCCCACTCAAGCGAGCACAAGGCGAAGGTAATTCCCACTTGCTCGTTCAGGACCAGTACACTTGCTCTGATACCAGCACAGATTTTTGTCGGCAGCAGAGAGCGGTTCAATAGATGATGTGGCACATCGTGCGCGCTTGCAGGCCACGTGTGAGATTCCATCCTCACCCCCTAGCCACCCGCCATCATTCTCCTTTGGCCCCAAAAGGGCTGGTACCAGGGGACAAGGGTACATTGTCTACAATGAGCTTATACGTGGGTTCTGTTATAGTCTCCATATGCTTATGGGACAAATGCACTCTTTTTGGTGCCTTTTCGGACGCAGCCGCTTTGTGCGTAGCTTGCATCCTCCAACACCCCCACCCAAGCAAGCACAGGGCGAAGGTAATCCCCACTTGCTCGTTCAGGACCAGAACACTTGCTCTGATACCAACTCAGAGTTTTGTTGGTAGTGGAGAGTGGTCTAGTAGATGATGTGGCACATCGTGCGCGCCTGCATGCCACGTGCGAGATCCCATCCCCACCACCTAGCCACTCGCCATCATTCCCCTTTGACCCCAAAAGGGCTGGTACCAGGGGACAAGGGTACATTGTCTACAATGAGCTTATTTGTGGGTTCTGTTATAGTCTCCATTTGCTTATGGGACAAATGCACTTTTTTTGGTGCCTTTTTCGGATGCAGCCGCTTTGTGCGTAGCTTGCATCCTCCAACAGTTTTGGCTTTAGCTATAGCAGGCAGTGTCAAGGATGCGAAAGCGTGCCTTTTCCTGCGCCTGTCACATTTTTCGAAAAATGCAAAAATTGCGAAGGTCGGTAAATTTGCATATACCTGAACATTCTAATTCTACGAGAAACTTCGACAAATGCAAAAAACCCAAAGGTTGCAGGTGAAAAATGTGCTAAGTCATGTTTTGGCTCAGTTCGGGTTTTCTTGACAATGCAAAAAGTGCAAAAAATCCAACAATATATTTGGTATTAAGTTTTTCAGCCTGCGAACCTGCACACTAATTCTGATTGAAAGAACAATCTCATTTACCTATCAAAACTACAGTACACACATAAAATGGCACTCACATTTACATGCACAATAGAAAAACCTGACAAGAATGATGTACCAACTCAAAAGATTTTGTGGGAAGAGAGTATAAAGCTTGTCGCATTTCGTCATACAAGTCCTTCATCTTTCTTCTCTATCTTTCTTACTTACTCTCTCTCGCTCTCTGTGCACTTCGTAGGCACATTTATATTTATATCATTTTCTTCTAAGTCAATCTTGTAAACTAATGGCTACGCTAATGTTGGTTAGTTGTAGCTGTCTACTTCCATTGGAACAGACTATATTTGTGGCCATCTTTCTCTGTGAGATCAGACTATGCTGCATGGAACTTTAGGGATGAAGGAAAGTGACGTTTAGTCTTTAATTCATATTTTTAAAACATGGCTTAAAATTTTTTTCAACCTTAACGGCTACCAAAAAATCCAAAAAACAAGCTCTTAGAATGCATACAAGGCCCAAAACATATCCAAACAACGTCAAAGCTCGACGGAACGAAATGAAAAGTTGTTCATAGCCATCAAACCATAAATACTAAGCTATCCAAGCACATCAACAAGAAATTTAAACCAACCAAACTTAAGTTAAAGTGACCTTATTTACAATGATCGGTGGCTCTGATACCAGATGTTAGCATCCCTATTGTCGAATCCAATCATTGGTAAGACATCATTGATCAGGTGACGACCATCCATCCATATAGGTATTGCCAGCTCTCCCCCGTGCATTGGAGCTACAGACCACCAATGAGCAAGCTTAGATCTTCGATAAGCTATGGTGTCCCATACCGCCATACCTTGCCCTCGACCCTTGCCAGAGATGGTACTTTGAATGAACACTCAGGGACAGTTCGTATTAGAATCAGACTAGTGCAATCTCCTAACTCTTAACCACCTAAGGTAGAGTCAATGGTTATATGTGTTTGGTTCAAAGACAACTACTCGTTGCCAAGTGAGACATACATTACTTGTTTTTAAGTGTAGTCATCGAGTGGACCACAAAGCAGATGGTAAACGAGAAATCTTTTGGCTAAGTGAGCCTTGATATTTGTGTGGAAATGATTAATTCGGAACTCAAGGAGCTTAATAGAAGTGCGACAATGACAGATCTGGAGCTCAAAGGAGTTCCAAAGTCAAGATTAGAAGTGACAGGGGTGGATGTTTTCAAGTTATCTATTTTTCAATGTAAAGTGGCCAGTAAATTGAGTATTGTGCCAAGTACATTAAATGCACATAGAGATAATTGAAAAATATCTTTGTCTTGATCTGACATATGATGAGGGCATCAAATTTGGTAAAGTTGGGGTGGATGTTGTAGATCTAGCACCAACTGCAAGCTTTACTCATGGAGCCACTAGTGCCAGCATTATTTCTAGCGCCAACAATGCTTCTGCTACTTCCGGTGCCACTGCGACCAAAATTTAGTTAACACCAAATTCCTATGTCTCATAAACTTTGATATGTTCTAGCGAAGTCCAAAGAGCTCAGATCAATGTGCAATCCACACAATCTAGGCATGATTAATGATGCATGAGGATCAATAAATTCTAGAGAGAGAAAATGAATTTATAGAGAGAGCAAAATGTGCTTTACTAGATTGGACTAGGCACATGTTGTGAGGGGAGGTGCTAAATAACACCAAAACTATAGAGGGATGCAGGTTGTGACTTAGGGTGAGCTCTAACCAAGTCCTAGCTTCCTTTGTTGGAATGTTGTCCTAGTGCCCTCCTTGGCATGCCAACGCTCTAGAGACTAGGGTTGGTCACACGCTTGAAATGTAACATTCTTAGATTTAGTAACTAATAAAGTGGGATCAGTGTTCTATAAAAGCGTTAGTTGTAAGGCCACTTCAAATCTTTTTGATCTAGTGCTTAGTTAAGGATAGTGTTCTGGGACGTCAATGGTATGTTGTTGGGACTATTCGGTCCATAAACTGGTTGTCTTCATATCTGCCACAACTTGTGGTTTCGAGTGTTCCTTGCTTGGAAGTAAACTGTGTTGGGCTCTAACCTGTTGGCTGAGTTGGATGGCTTGCTTGGATGGAAGTCACCTATTATGGTTGTTAAGTCTGATGTGGTGCAAGGTCGGTTCCCTGTGGTCGTGGCGAAGCTTCAAGTGGGTTAAGTCTCAAAATATGAGCATCTTGTGATCTAATGTATGTTAATATGTTGGTTGTTTGTATGTCAAGGGGGTTGGATGGCAAGAGTTGAAAGTTGGGAAGCTAAGTTGTGGTTCCCGGGATGCCTACGCTATGACATGCCTCTTGCTCAATCAAGGACATGCAAACTGCCAACTAAAGAAGCTTCACTACCACCGTAAGATCCATCATATTTGAATTTGACCATAAATCTATGTGCCAAGTGGGGCTGTTTCCAAGACAAACTAGATTGGAGATTATATACTGATCTCAAGACATTGTTTTGATAGCTAATGTTTATTTGTGCAACCTCATTCTCTTTTTAATTATTTGTTTATTAGTTAGGAGCCATTTTGCATCGATTTCAATACTTCAGCCATTTAGGTTCTGTATTTTCAAGATTCATAGGATGAGGGCTAAAAAATGAAAAACAAAGTCAATTAAATTCTTCTCATTATATTGTAAGTAATAGTGGTCCTCATCTAAGCCCCGCATGACTTTCTTGTACTATATATTTTATGCCTGAGCACTTTTTTTTTTTTTGCATACATGTTAAGCAACTAGCGGTCGTTATATACAACATATACAGCTTGGCAACACCATTTATGGAGTTAAGCTCCTTAGGTATCACTACACAGTGGTCGGGATTCAAGCCCGCACCTTTCCAGTGGCAGTCAACAACTCTACCCATACACCCGACTGCGATGGACGTGCCTGAGCACTTTGGATTTTATACTTGCCACTCGGAGTATTAATTGGAGTATCAATGGTTAATGGTGAGAATGTGGAAACATCAATGACATAATTGAGCAATGGTGGGATGAGATCACATCACTAGTAGGATGTTGGACGAGATCACATCATGAGCCAAGATCTCCAACCTTTTTATGAAAATAATGTGATGTGATCTAAAGGGAACAAAATTACAACCAAACCTAGTTGCATCTCATGAGTCATGGACCATGTCCAAGCTTGATTTTTCACCCCCATCACCAAATGCGTGTCATATCTAATACCTACGTCCAACTATCCTTCGAAAAATGACTGAAATCCGACCAACCTTATTATTTTGCGTCCAAAGGAATACAAAAGGCGCTTGCATCAACAATTTATCTGCCTCGTCGGGAATTGCGAGCATCGATCGTTGCCGTCAGTCAGCGATTCCATGTCGCAGAGGAGCAGCGCTTTGCTTCATCCGGCCAGTCCGCCACAGCCGATCTCTCTCGCTCGCTCACCTCCTCAACGTTCGTACCATCTCATTGTGTTTCAATCTTCCAACATTTTGCGTTTGCTGGCATGCACGAGTCTTGCTCCCACTGCAGTTTTCCTGTTGTCTGCAAGAAATTTATGTTTGTTTCTCATTGGATACTGGATATTTGTTTTCTCATCGTAATGCATGCTTTCTTATCGTATTTTTGAAAATTTGTATTTGTTACTCATCTGATACTGAATACGTGTTTTCTTTATAGTTGTTTCTAATTCGATACTGAATACGTATTTTCTCATCGGTAGATATATTATTTCTTATCGTTTTGGAAATTTATATCTGTTTCTCATTTGATACTGAATACGTGTTTTCTGATCGTTATATATGTTTTGGAAACTTGTAATTGTTTCTCATTCGATACTGAATACTTGTTTTCTCATTTTAATAAATGGTTTCTTATCGTTTTGCACATTCATTACCAGCGACGAGAACTTAGAAAACGAGAGCAAGCATTGTGCACAATAGATATGGCACTGCAACAACTTGAAGACACTGATTTTGTCTGGGAGAATCCTGACACGCCACCTACTCCGTCGGATTATATCTTCATTAACGGCAAGTCATTATATGAATTACAGTCAAGGAAGGCGAATTTCTCGGGATTTATTGAGTGGTTTAGGGTTTGATTGATGCAAGACATGTTTGTCAAGGATGAATGAGTTGCTAATTGTACTTGAACATGGAGTTTTTCCCAGTTGGGCCTTGGTTGATCAATTTGGACTGTTGGAGTTTCGTATTTTTACTTTGAGATTTCATTTTGTGCTATAAAGGTCGTGCTTGAAACTATATGATCTAGTTTGGAATAGTAGATTTAGTTGTAAGTTTTTGTCTTCATGGAATGCAGGGAAGCGTTTGGTGCGACCTTACTTCTTTGAGTTCATCGCACATGTGAGTCTAAAGCACCGTTGTTGAAAATATAATTGATTATTCGGACGTTTCTAGAAACTAAAAACTGGATTGGAGCCATCCATGGCCTTCTATGTCTTTCAAGAATATAAGTTACTTAGATATATCTTCTTCTGAAAGTTTTCTAAGGTTCTCTTATTGCAAGCATCTTTGGCTCCTTCACCTTTATACACCATGGAACATAATGAGGAAATGCCATTGCCCTTTTCAGTTACTGGCCGTAGCGGCCTGCCCCACTTACAGGTTACCTAACTGGCAGTTAAAGTTAGTGCTAACTTGTGCTAGGTAGCTAACTGGCATTATTGCTGGTTATCCACCTCAATTACATTCGTTGTAACTGAGGTGGTGCCCCATCTCACACCCATTATCCTGCTTCAGTTAGGAATGTAGAAGAGTGCAGCAGTTGGGAGGTGGCTGTGGCGCAGCGACGGAGAGAGAAGAGGAGTAGCGACGGAGGGAGGAGAAGGGCCACGATGGAGAAGAAGAGGGGAAGAAAGTGGACAGTGGCAGTTGGAGAAGGAGAGGCAACGGACTGTGGCAGTTCGGTCCTAGCTTAACTGAGACACAGGTTAGCTAAAGGAACTTGTTTCACAATCGCTAGTGAGGAGTACAAAATGATCTAGTCCAAGTTAGTGGTAACTGAATCCGCTAGCTAACTTGTGTGAGTTAACCGTAAGTGGGGCAGCACACTTCTTAGTTAGCTTCAGTTAGTGCTAACTTGTAAGTGGGGTAGGCCCCTTAGGGGCCTGCCCCACCTACAAGTTAGCTAATTGTTATTTATGTTAGTGCTAACTTGTGATTGTTAATTTTTGCTGCCCCATCTACAGTTATCTGCCTCAGTTACATTTGTTGTAATTGAGATGCTGCCTCACTTATAAACTAGCCATTTACAAGTTAGTAACTAAGGAGCAGCTATGGAGGAGAAGAGAGGTGCAACACAAGGAGGCAAAGATAGAAGGTTTCTTAGGTTTTCTATTGTAGAAAGCCAAGCATTCAATATCCTGTCATTTATGGAAAAGCTAAATTGATTGAAAAGTGGATCTTCGAACCTTTAGCTTTTGGACTACTTGTATAGAGATTTACATTGTCTTATTGTAGGATGAACTAGAACATAAAATTATACATCAAAAAGGAGTTGAAATACATGAAAAACGTGAGTCCCTAGACCATGGAAAATTAGAACTTTTGTTGCCCTGACTTCTTGTACGTTTGCCAAAATTTTACATCTCCTGTAGCACTCAATGAGATGAGCCCAATAATGTTGTCAAAATGAAAGTTGGACCTTTCTAAAGAAAATTCTAGCAAAACTTGGAATTTAAGGTTTTTGTCCAAAACATATTGCATTCTCCTTTGTCATGTCAGGCATTATCTGAGATATAACATTGATATATATTCTTCCAAAACCTACAAACTGAAAGAAAACAATATTGGGACCTACTTCCAATATTAGCACCATCCACTTGCCTAGAAAGTTCTTTGATTGCAAGTCATGAGCAAAATTGTCACGACCCTTGAAAAAGAATGTATCCTTACCTTGACTAAGTTGCTTTGAAACGGCGTTCCGAACCTCCAAGTTCCGGAACTCCAGAATGCTGTTATGAAAAAACTGTAAATTTTTTTATAATACTCAGGTTCAAACTGCTTTGTGCATCCATATTCAGTCTAGAATAATGCCTGGAAGAAACAAACAATGCATGCTCTACTGCCTGTTGAATTAAAAATGGTGGAGCTGGCAGATCTTCAAAGTGCAAGCCAGGTCTAGGATAATGCCCAAACATCATTAACAAGGAATGAAATATTTGTATGAATTCTACCCACATATTTTGATATTCAATTCCATAATGTGCGGATGGACTATCTTCTACAACATGTACTTGAGAGATCATTGGCCTCACATGCATGAATATATGTCCCAAAACACTTGTCTAGATTTTTCAAAAGAGTCGACCAACAAGCTGAATTTATGTCACTTCTCCAAACATGAAAGGCAAACTTTGCTATGACAAATGCTAGCGCTATAGAGCAAAGCTGATTGGCTCTTTTCCATTCACATGCAAGGAATATGAATGTGCATCAAAATCAAAACATAAATTGGTTCATGAAGAACCACGTAAATAGTACAATCTATAGATTCTTTACAAATTTTGCGCAGCTTTGATTACCTTATAATCGTATCTAAAAATCCACAACACTCAATGCCAAAAACTTGAATCTAAAAAGCAATAAAACCTTTATAAGCTGATACCTTTCTAACAAGCACGAAGCCTAAGGCTGACGTTGACAGAGTCCCTAAAGAGTCAAGGCATTGTGTATTTCTGTTCAACATGGTAGAGAGATATAGTAAAAGAAAATATCTATAAGCTTTGACACTTACGGTAGATCATTCAGACAAAGGAAGATGGAATTTCTTTTACATCCTTAAATGTTGTTTTTCCCATCCCAACACATCGTAAAAAAAAAAACCACCTTTTTTTTCCAACGTTCTGATCCGGAATGCTCTCAGATGCCGAAATTGTTCTGGAACTCTCGTTCCGGAATGCAGTGCATCCATGATCTTTGATAGTTCTTGTCAGACTTCCTGGTTGAATACATATTTTTTATATGTTTTGGATGTTTTATTACACTCGAATATAAGAAAAAATACCATGTAAATTAGGAAAGGAATAATGAGTGGTAATAGTAGGAGGTAGAAGGTGGAGGATTTTTTTTTTGTTCAGGTTTGGATGTGTTTGTGTGTGTTAAGAGGATAACGGCCAATGCCAAGGATTACGGAGAGAGCTAGAGCAAGGGATGGGGAGAGGCAAGGAAGGATGAGGATAAAGAGGAGGAGGAGAGAGGGAGGAACATAAATATCTTTCTACGCTGTCAATCATACAGTGGAGTGCTCAAATACGCCATTTTTGATCAGATGGACAGTGTGTGGGAGAATCATGTTTTAATTAATACAAGATCTCATTGTATGAGCATTAGCCTCAACATGAGTTAGAGAGAGAGAGCTAGAGAGATAACAAGCAATATTTGTTTAGATCCAAAATGGCATGAGATAGCTACAAAACTTTGGTTCTTCATCATTGATTGTGTGGAGAGCTACACATATTTATGGAGATTGAGGTAGCTCGAGGTAGAACCATATCTATCCATTCCAAAATGACATCTAAAGTGACATCTAGAGTCTATGTGACATTTGTCACTTGTCATGCATGAAATTCTACCAAGTTTTTACAAGTGTACTAGTTCTAACTAGAAATGTCCAAATCATCATGCATGTGTCCATTAAACTTTGTGCATGCCTTGCATGTCACTATGGATATCTTACAATTAATGCATGTGAGTTGACACAAGTTTCTACAAGCATAATCATGCTAATTCTATGTCTACAAACTATATGCAAGTTGCATTTATCAAACTAGATAATACATAACCATGTAGCTCGAGTTCTATGTAGGCCAAACTTGGCATTTTTCATTAATGAGCTACATACTTGCATGGTACAACATTTGTAGCAAGCCAAGAAATCAATATGGATTGTTTTTCAATTTTAACACTATTTTGCTACAGATTATGAAGCACTAGGAATGATTTATTCAGTAAAGAAATTTAGACATTATCTTGTATAATGTGCTAACTTGTGTGGTTTTGGTAGCAGATACCAGCAGGTACCAGTGGGAGTGTTTGTTTTCTTGCAACACTGTGGGTCCTTTGGCCACTAAAAACATGCATAATTCGTACGTTTAACTATTTTGCATGGTTCCATTCATAAACGCAGATGGAGATTTCAGATTCGGAACACCAAATAAATAGCGATGTCGATTTCCTAACTAATGGTAATATTACATTTTTTATGTGAATCCATTATAACTGAACCTTTTTTAAATCAAATATTCACAAAGCTTTGTTGCTATTTTCGATTGTGGATTTGACAAAGGAGCTACAAGAGTTGAGATAAAATTGTGGTGTATGGCGCAATGATGAGAAGTGAATCATCGTTAAAATGGTGAAACCTGAAGGGGAAAGGTCATTTCTCAATTAGAGTCAAGGGTCAGTTAGTCTCTTTTCCCTTTCATTTAGAAATGTAGAGCCGATTTTGGTTGGATGGGAGGAAAGAGTTCTTATTGTGAGAGTCGTGGAGGATGGGTGAGACACGTAGGAGCTCATTTTATTATATTGAGGAGGCAAGGTTAAGGGCCATGTAGTCTCTCTCCCCTTGTTAAAAATGAGTAGTGTACCACCAAAATCCAATATACCACCAATACTCTCTACAAGCAATATGAAAAATTGGGGAGACAAAAAAAAGAACGGAATAAGACATTATTACTAAAAAATTTGGATTGTTACGACCTCCTTCAAGGCAACTGTACTTATTGAATAAAGATTAGTGATAAATGGTTTTCAATCGATGTGATGATGATTCCTTCGTACCATGTCATGATTTGTGATCATATTAAGAGTGGATATAGGGGAAAAAGATAGTTGAAAACTAATGACGTGAATGAACAAAGTAATTTTGGTAGTATGAGTGTTGTAGTTGGTTGGGCTCTTTATGAATCTTCCTCACTAGACAATCCATCTCTTGCATGAGGTGGACTACGATGGTATGGGACACCATGACTACTGGTCTAGTTAGTTGGTTGGTAATGCTGATGGAGTGTCCCAGGCTCAAAGGTTGAACATGATTATGTGTTCTATGTTTGGGTAGAGAGTTTTATATTTAGCATTTTGGTGGATTTTTTATTATGTTACACCCTTTTGGGTTAACAGGCCAAATGCCCCGTTTACATCATGACCTCAAGTTTGGGCAGCAAAACCCTAATTGACAATTGGAATTAGGTTGGTTAACAAGGGATGGTCAATTAGGTCTATTCCAATTGGATGCAAGAGACTTGAGGATTGGGATAGAACGAGTTCCTGCCAAAGAATTAGAGAAGGGAGGTGAATTTTTGCAACCTTCTTATGCTAAGGCTCTTAGTCACTTGTCCACCTATTAATAGATCTCATTTGGAAGATTGAGGGATAGGATGTTTTGTTGGAGAAATGGGTGATCAATCTTCTTTTGCAAATTAGCGTTTTGAAGATCGGGAGCAGCTTGCTACCTTCAAGCGTTTGGTGTGTGAAGGCTTTTATTTTCTTTGAAGTCTGTTGGCGATAAGCTTGCACATCAAATCTTTGCATGCGTCCTTCAGCTTCATTCGGTTCAAGGGAGAGCATAAGATATAGTCTATTGCTGGATGCTTGTGACTAGGTGGTGAGCGCGTCTTTACTCCTATTATTGTTCTTCAACGTTACTCTAAACATTTGCTTTGGAGAACCAGTTGGACTTTTTGCCATATAAATTTAACATTGGTACTAGTTTTCATTTTATAGTTGAATTCAGTAGACTATTTGTGAACTACTTCCAATGATTGGTTGTGGAGTATGGATTCTTTTTTTTAATGCTTTATTTGCTAAACAATGTGCTTATATCAAAAAGTATGGAGGCTCTACTCCTAGGATACTAGCTCGCTTGTTGGAAACACATTTGATTATGAGTGTGCAGATGGCATGTTCTATTCCCACCTCCTACTAACTCGAGCTTATACCTCCTATGCGCAAGGTTGATGGCAAACAAAGGGCTGCTAGACTAGAGCCTAGGTCAACGACTAAGGCCGAAGCTTGTTTGGTTTTATTGGACGCTATATTATTCAATTTATTTTGGTCTTTGGTAGCTTTTGGACAAAATAAGATGTTTTTTAGTTTTCCAAAGAACCCTTGCGCTAGTTTCAAAATCATATCATGAGCTAGGCATGAAAAAGAAAGTAAAGATGATTGATGAAGTGTCTTACTTGTCAAGCTATAAAAGCTGAGGTAAGCTGGTTGGGTTGTTGAACCCACCATAGATACTAGTTGGGAAGTGGAAGAGTATTTATGTGGATCATATTATTCATCTTTCAATGATGAAGGAGGGATATGATGCCTTGTGGGTGATAGTTGATCGCCTTACGAAGATGGCTCATTTCGTTCTTGCAAAAATCCCGATCAAGGCTCTGGAGTTTTGGTGGATGTTTTTGTGGAAACTCTTTCTTGGTTGTATGGATTGCCACATGTGATCAAGATCAAAATTTTACTGGTAACTTTTTGGAGTGCATTCTTCATATTGTTGGAGACAAGACTAATCATGAGTAGCGGGGACCACTTGGGGTCAGATGGATAGACTGAGTGGGTGAGTTAAGCTTTGTGCTTTGTTGCTTAGAAACAAGCTGACTAAGAAAAGTATCTCGCAACCTTGGAGTTTGCTTACATTACGAGAAGCATTCAACCATCGAAATGAGTCCTTCTATGGCAATGCATGGATTTGAGTTGGGGGCTCCAATCTAGGTGGGTCTTCCTAATTGTTGGGCGGAATGTGCAAGGATATGCATATATGACATATATGAAAGAAACCTTGTTGCTAGCCCAAGAAAACATGAAGCGAGCAAGGGATATGTGGATTAGCATAGAAGACCATTGGAAGTATACAAAGGCTTTTAAGGCTTTTTATATTGGTAATTGCTCAATTGTTATTGTGGACCTCAGGTGGTGATATAGAAAATGCTTATGAGCTCAAACTCCCTAGTTATCTTAAAGTTCCTCCAATTTTTCATGTACATAAATTGAAACATTGCTTACATGATGAAGACAACCTTGTGCATGGTGTGGTTGAGTTGGAAGCGGTGGATCTTTAAAACCATGGATTAGAAAAAGTATGGGAAAGATGGGAACGACATGTGAGAAATCAAGTGATTCTTGAATACTTGGTCGCATGGAAGGAGTTAGCTCATGAAGACGTGACTTGAGAGACAATAGATTCCATGAGAAGGGTTTTTTAAATTGTGTCATCAAGGATGATGCGTCTTGGGGGGGATGCAATGTTAAACCCTTTTGGGTTGACATGCCAAATGACTGGTTTTAAGGTTATGGATCTTAGTGTTCAAAGATTGTTAACTGTGAAACCCTAATTTGCAATCAAAATTACGTCGATCAATAGGAGAGGGTTTATTAGGTCACTTGAGGATGAATTTACATTTGAATTTGAACAAGGGAGGTGTCTTTTTGGAACCTTTTTAGGCTAGGATTTATAGGTACATGTGCACCTATTATAGACCTCATTCAGATAGTGAGGAACAAGATGCTTCATGGGATAATCGGGCGATGAGTCTACCGATGCAGATTAGTGAGTGTTGAAGACCGAGAGGAGCTTGGTAGCTTCAAGTGTTAGTGTGGAAAGTTTTTCTTCTTCTCTTAACTCTGTTGGCAATTAGCTTACATAGTGGACCACCGCTTGTGTCATTTGTCATAGTCCTTCATCCAAATTAGGGAAGAGAGTCAGATACATCGGTCATTGGAGGCTTGTGGTTGGATAGTGAACAAGTCTCTTTTCTCAATATTGTGCTTCCACATTATTCTAAACTTTTGCTATGGAAAACTAGTAAGGAATGATCTACCATGGGGTTGTCATAGATCACACCCAAGATGGAGTGGAAATCAGGCCTTGGGAGGTGCAAGAAAACCAAGTGATTGGTTGACTTCCAAAAATGGGTGGAAGTTTTCCAACATCTTGGAATCCAATGAAGTAAAATCGAACTTGTTTTTGATTCAACTTTTTTCAAATTTTGGACAAGATTGTTCATGATTGATTTGTTTTTTTCTGATGACTTCAAATGAAGTGAAGGAGATTCTCAAAATTAGTGATGGCTTGAATTGAATAAGTAGGCAAATGATAACTATACGAGGATGACATGGTTACTAGAATGATTTGACTACCTGTTGACGTTATAATGGTTACGTTTTCAATGGTGAGGGTGATGAAATTCTAGGTAACGCTATCAATGGTGTGATTGTTTGTGAACTTGATTGAAACCCGTTGGTAGATTAGCTCTATAAGAGTTTAATTGACTAGAGTGGGTCACTATCACAGATGAGGACGGGGAGAAACATGTGCCTCACATAAATGGTTTGGAGCCAGAGGACTCTAGTTGGATTTTTGGTCCTAATAGCCAATTAGCCCTCAAAGTGGCCTAATTGGGTAGGTGGCGCTATTGTTTTTATGGCTCGATATAACAAATTGGGTTGGGGGAAGATGATGTGAGAAGGCATGGATGGCATACAACGTTGCGAAGTACAACTGACGTGCTAAAACATCCATTTTTATCGTGATTGAACTAACAATTGCACAAACTTCGAGATAACTCCTTGAGTTTTTGGGGAATGCGATGGGGTGTATGTGTCAATTCCTAAGGACTTGTATGAAATCCTAGTCGGTAAGAGGTGGAGTTGATGAAGTTCAAGGTAGCATATGTAGTTTGCAATATTGCGCATTGTTGTGCACCCAATTCTAGCACAAATTTTATTCAAATTTGGAATGTGCTCTTGCTTGTATGGGGTATCTTGGAAAAAGTTTCAACATCCTTGGTTATCCAATGTGCTTATTTTGGCCCTTCTCACATTTTTTCATACTTTTGTTTCCTTTAACTTGGAATAATATAGGATTATTGCAACTCTTCTAGTTAAGAAAGGGAAAAGTTTTTAGATCTTGCAGTTATACACTAGCCAATGAATTTAAATTTGCTACATTGGCATTGATGGGTGGCAACCTAAGGTGTCCTTGATACACTCAACAATTTACATCTAAAATTGTAGAGCTGAATGCTAGAGCTACTCAGACCACTAACTTTTAAAACCAGTAAGGATGTGAGACGAAGTTGGTTATTTAAAATAAAACATGTAGTTAATTAGGATGTGACATTAATCATGATGTTATAAGTGTAGGACATTTTGAATGGTGGTTGAGCTTAGTGGACTAATGTCTTTTCCTAACTAGGTTTTCAACTCCAACGATGTTGAAGCTACAAGAATGTCATTAGAACTCTCAATGTTTCTGTAGTGGATCAATTCTCAACACTTCAAGATATTTAGATCTTACTTACATGACATTTGGATATCAGGTAAAGAAAAGATGGGCTGGAAAGACCGTTGTTGACCTTTTTGCGCATGAATTCAGGCAACGACCATTCGAGTACTATGTGAGTAAATCCAAATTATGTGTTGCATGTCTATTTTGTATGTGTATTCGTCATCTTATATAGTTGCACAAAGTAATCACAATTATAGTACTTCAATGAAAGTGCACATAGAACCTTCATATTAAATAACACTTTCTTTGGAGAAGTTCAGGAAAATGAGCTAGCCTTTTTGATTTTGTGCGTCTCTCATTGCCATTGAAAACTACTTTGCAATGGTCCAAGATGATGTATTTTTAGCAATTATGATTTTTTTGACTTTATCAGACAAATATGTTTTCCTCGTGAGAGCTACTTCTTTGATAGCCTGGTTTTCCCTGACATGGTATAAATGAGCCGATTACTATATTACTTAGATATTTAACTCATGAGCTTGCATTGAGGCAAACTAGAATGATAAAATGCTCTAGAATTATTTTGAGAGTACAATAATCAAACTTGATAAATTTGGATTTTGGAATTCTATCACCACTCAAAATCATAGTTGCAGCGCGATTCTGAATCGCGATTCCGATTCGCGATTCGGGATTTTCCCAGAATCGTGTAGAATCGTTTTTTTTTTTTTGAAATTTTTTCAGGCAATATGGGTATCAGATGAAAGCTCTGATCGAGGGGATTATGATTGTGTAGTTTGCCGACTATTTCGGGTGCGGAACACCAAAAAGTGTGTTTTCACTCGGGGAGTTGGAAGGCCAAATCATGAAGAGGCCTTACCGTCGGGGCGTTGGGGGGCGTTGGCCCCCAAACCCCTCACCGGGGGGCTATCGCCCCCCGGACCCCCCATTTCTCGGGGGGCTACCGCCCCCCGAACCCCCCGTTTCCCGGGGGGCTACTGCCCCCGAACCCCCTAGAGCTTCCTGCTATATAGACACTGTAGATAAAAATGCTACCGCCCCCTGTAGATAAAAATAGGGTCCAAATGCGTGCTGAGAAGGGCCCAATATTTATGCCCCCAACTGTATGTACATTGCACTCACATCTCCAGTGATCGATTGCAAAAGTGATCATCATCCATACAGTTGATAGTCCAAACTGTAGCATTAACATTTACTGAAAACCAGAGCAAATGACAACCGGATAGCTACTGAAAATAAGATCTGTTTGTGCCTCATCTACTGCACTTCTGAGAGGCAAAACACTTGTTTGACCATTGATCCCCTAAAAAAATTTCAGCCATAAGCTATTTTCCAATTTTTTTTTTATTTTTTTTAATCTAGGTTCGAAACAGAAATTTTTTTAGGGTTTTTTTTTTCTTTTCGTGAAAAGGCTTGGACCCTCTCTTGCCCTCCTAGTCCTACGTGATGCAGCAGCTCAAGTGGTAGGCCTTGTGCAGTGCACACAAGGAATCAGGATTTAGGATCGACATCGATGATTGGACAAGGGTTAGAAACTTGTAACTTACAAATTACAATTTACAATCTACAAAATACTAATATAAAGCAGTGAATCGGAAACCGGGAATCGGGATTCAAAATCAACCTGCAGTCGCTAAGACCTCGTGATGGAGTATAGCATATGCATCCTCCTCATCTTGTGATCTTGGCAAGTCTGGAACCCATGCCACACGATTTCATTGGGATTAACCTATAGAATTAAAGTGTTAATAGTTAAACCAAGATCTCGATTCTCAGTAAATGATCTGAAACAAAATAGAAAACTTAAATGTTGACGTCTAAAGGTTCTTAGTCTAGACTCTAGACAGATCATGGTATGTGAGAGGACGCGGGTGGCAAGCCTTTGCAACTTGGGAGCATCATTCCGAACAAAATTCATTCGAATGGTTTATTAATTGTTGTGGATGCAACATCCTTTGAGTTTGTTTTGTCATATGGGTTCTTTCATAGATTTTAGCAGTTAGAATTTAGGAGTTACTAGACAAATAAAGACCAAAACAGACTACGATTAAGACTTTCATGTTTCAAAAGTTTGATAAGGTGTAGAAGTGTTGTTGCTGTTGTATAATTGCGGTCTCCGCTTCTATGCTTTTTTGTTTGTGAACGGTATGCATATTGAAATTCTCACCTATTTGTGAAGATCCTTACCTGGACAGTCTCAAATCTTTGGCTGTTACCTTGATGTACTATCCGCTTGTACTCAATCTGGTTCAGACCTTGTTATCGCTACACTGTATGTCTTTTAGTCATTATGACAATGCACTTGATTGGTTGCTGTGTCAGGTAAAGGCAGTTGATTGTGGACGAATATGTGTGGATGGCCAGAAGGTTGATAAGGATTATGTTGTTCATTCTTCTCAATGTTTGAGCCACTTTGTTCATAGGTAGTTGTTTTTTCTTTTTCTTTTCTAGTAAAGTTTTGAGTTTGATATTTTCTTCAGTTTTGGAATATCTCTGTTTTCTCACCAGCATTTCAATTTGTTTTGGAGTCTAAATGATTTGCCAATTTAAGGCTTCTTATGTGCACTTTCTTTACTTGCATGGTGGGGAACAAACTGTTTGCATTATCCTGATAAAGCTTGAAAAAGCATGTTCAAATTTCTGTTTTTTTGTATCAGTATGTTTTTGAAGTTTGAGGGAGTTGTGGTACCTTATCATGTTGTTGTTGAAATCGTACACTTATTCTTTCTATACGAACTTGTTGAGCCAGACATGAGCCGCCTGTTGCTGCTGGTTCGGTGACTGTCTTGGACGAAACTGATGATGTCATCACTGTATGCAAGCCACCTTCTATCCCAGTAAGTAACCTAACGTTTTCATAAGAGTAACCGTAATTCCAAGACAGTATAGAAAATTGGTGTTGCTGGTATTGTGTTATGAGAATAATAAGTTATGTCTTCAAAATTCATGTCATAGTGCATTTTCTGTGTTTTTCCAAGGACCGAAGAGCAAATTTTTCATGTAGTGAACCACTTTCTTCATGAGGAAATGATTTTGATCTGGCTTTTCGCCACAACCTTAAAAGTGCAACGGTTTTTAGATATCTTGCAGCATAATATGGCTGCATTGAAGATAAATGAGAGAGACTTGAGAAGGATGCTCACAGTTATTGAAAGGTTGACTTTTTTTTGTTTGGTATTTTAACAGTAGTTTTTCTAGTCCGTTTCAAGGCCTGAAAGGATGTGTATGATAAACCAAGTTTGACCCTCAGTTTATGTTGTTTGTTTCTCGAATCTATTTCATAAGAATATACTGATCAAAAGTGATGCTGGGACTGGAAATGTGGGCTGGGAAAATACCTAAAGAGGGAGTGGCCTGGAGAGTTGCTGTCAAGGAGAGGGACTTGCAGAAAGGAGCACTGGGAAGCGGCCTTGGAGGTGGAGTGAGAGAGTTAATGTGATCTGGTGAAGGACACAGAATGGTAGCAGGTACAGTGAAAGGGTAAAATATCACGGAGAGGGACAGTTGGAACCTTGTGAGTAGCCAGAAATTCAAATGAGAGCTGATGACATAAGAGGGGAACTGAGTAGAAGCTGGAAGGAGGGTAAATCCAAGTAGGACCTGGGGACAGAAGGGAATGGAGTGCGAAAAAGAGCAGGAAGCGAATGGCAGTTGAAGGGATCACCATTCTTAGTTCAGGAGCCCCAAAGGGCAGGGAGGCTTGAGGAAGGATCCTGAAGTTTTTCTATTTTTCCCTCAAAATTTTCAAAGAATGTTATGCCATAAGTGTGGAACATTCTAATTGCCTCACTCCTTACTTCCAATATTTAGTAGTGAAATTCAATTTTACCATGGTTTAAAAATGATAAAACAAGCCCATTCTCTCCAAAGTGCTAACATTGAGACAGCACTGAACTAGATGGTTATAGTGGTTGAATGACAGTCCTAGTAGGTAGTGTGAGCTTTAAATTGATTTTGAAAGAGATCGTTTAACTGGTGTAGCAATACTCCTCCGAAACCACTTCTTTGCTAGACTCTAATGTTTCGTTGGTCTAGACTACAGGACATTCCTCTGTGACCTTATAGTTTCTGTAACAAAGTAGAAGTTATTGCATGCACATTGACAGGTTACCAGAAAATCTAGTTACACAGCTAGCTTCTGTTGCAAAGGGTGCATGTATATAGCAACTGCTTTCAGCTTAGCATAGCAAGGGCACAGTCAAAGTATAGCAAGCTGTAACAAGTAGCCATGCAATGCTTTCTTCAATGCATGAAATGCCTGAGGTAGTGATGGCCTTTGTTTTGTTGTAAGCATGGGCTGGAACTTCTGTCGTCTGGCAGTCATTCTGGACTGGGGCATCGCTATTCTGTTATTTTTTGTTATAATGTACAAATTCCAGCATGTTATATTGCACGACGTGGTCACTTTAGTGGTTAAAACTACCAAGTGATGTTACTGTCTTTTGCATAGGCCTGTCTGCAAACGGCTTCTTCTTGTAATGGGAAAACTTTTTGAAAAACATGATGTTTAATAGAATCTGCATGTGGGACAAGAAGTTGTTGTGGAGCTCTAAATACTGTCCAGGCTTTTGTTGCCACATTGGCATGTAGACAATATGTAAGCATAAGCAAGCTCGTATTAAGTTTCATATGATGTCGTTCGTATTCCATTCAACACACGATTCACAATTTTGTTTCACATGCAGGTTCATCCTTGTGGACAATACCGCAAAAATACTGTTCTTGGTATTCTGCAGGCAGAACATAAGACTGGTCATCTTTTTCGTATCCTTCCCACAGAAAAACTGGTTCTTCTGCAATGAATGCATATGTCAGTGCGATCCTTGACATGTGAGTTGCTGTTTGTTAGCAATACATAGACTCGATCGACTAGTTTCTGGGCTTCTCATCTTGGCTAAGAATGCCGCAACAGCGGATTGCTTTCGTAAAGAGGTATTAAGAATTGATGTCTAGTTATAGCGGGCGTAACTTCCTGCCTTTCCTTATGTTTGACGGTTTGGCACCTTCACAGTAGCTCTTGGAAGGCAATCGCCTAAAGGCAATTGAAGGAGTCACAAAAACATATTATGTTAGGCCTTTTTAGACTTACTCCTTTTTCTTGGTTTGACACATTCAAAACTCAGCCAATTCAGATAAGTTAGCATAGCAGACTTTAAGGAAGGTTCGAGGTTGATGCATGTTTTTTCCTTCTCAAAGGCATTCTAGCTGATCATTATCTCTTTGCTAGTAGATTGAAGATTGCTCTATCCAGAAGGAGTATCTTGCCAAAGTTCAAGGTGTCTTCCCTCCAGATGAGGTAGTCTTCTGACATTTCACATTATGTTGATGTTTGATTTAGTTTGTAAATTTTAGCTAGCAGAGAAGACGGGGAGATGGTTTTATAAAGTTTTTTAATTCTATAAATGAGCCAACTGACCAGTCGCAGAATTTGATGTTGTGTGTTAGAGACTGTGGATACTCTACAAATATCCAAAGGCTCTACCGAGAAAATGCTACTATTAGCTGGACTACTTATATTATTTCCTCCTTTACAAGTTATCAGAAGTTACTGGCATTGAAAATAACTTCAAAGAAGATTTTTTTAAATATTGGTGGCTTAAAGAGTAAAGCCAGCTTATGAGAGCCACTCAATCAATTAGTCAAGCATTCATGAAAATACCCATTCATCATGCATGCCAATTATGTATTCTTAGGAACTTTTCACAACCTGACACCATGCGTACTTTTAATCTTACAACAGGTATACACAATGTATACACTTACTGCCCATTATATCAATTATCGATGTTTCTCATCAGCTTACGTAGCCCAGAAGAAGGTTAGATATATACAGAAAACTAGGGCTCACTTCAAATTAGGTTTGTACTTCTTTGATATTGCTAGTCTATAGCATTCGTCAAAGACAAATCATTGTGCAAAGAGAGACAATATTGCATCATATAAAAAATGGCTATCTGTATGCTTATTCAGACCAAACTACATAGTTTTAATTTGTTACTTGCAATTAGATTTGGTTATCTAATATTCCATTTTAAGGTACAAATGTGTAACTAGACTATATAAGGAGGGGTTATTCCAACTATGGTGAGTCAATTGGTCTCCACACTAGTCTTACTAAGGAGCTAGCTCAGTATACGATTATCTTTCCAGGTAAGGGCTTTTCCTTGAGGGAAACATCCCTGTGTATTGTACCATAAGTGATGACACATGCACTCAGGGGCCAATTTTTCTCTTAGTTACCCAGTGAGGCTTTAAGCACAGATGCTTCAAAATCATAAGTACAGCAAACACTGAAATTTGGAACCATAATAGTTGTCAAACATTTTTCATAACATCTCTCAAAATTCTTCTCCAACTCTTTTTTTCCTTAACGGGCATGTTCATGCAACTACCTATGAAGTGACAGCATTTCATTGCTTCAATAAGCATGAACAACATTGGACAATTTAGATTCACGTTGAGGTTTTTCATAATTACGGCCTCAGTTTGTGTTGGAACTTGCAATCACTTGGCTTGCAGTGATTATTGTCTTCATTAGTGTCAGAAGTGTACCCTGTATGGAAATTGGAGATGCATTTATTTACACAAGATACAAGTGTACAATGGTAAATGGGCTTCATAGCATAATTCTAGGAAACGATTTCCACCCAGGATATGCAGACCCCCACGAAATGGGAAATGGGAAACGAGAAACAGGATATGGGAAACAACATGTCCTCACATTGTCGTAAAAGTTTGCCAGAAGATAACATTTGACTAAAATATTAAATCTCAAATTTTCTTTATCTATTACGTACTTGTAATATTTTCAAACAAATAATCATTACTGTTTTCTTACAGGTTACTAATGAACCTAATTTGAATGACATGTACACATGAATTTCAATAAGAAGGGAATAGGAATAGGAATTGTAGGGCAACGATGAGCAGAGAATTGCAATCCAGGACCCCTATTGATTTGGTTCTCAGTAGTGCTGTTCCTTTTCTGGTAGGCTGTTTTTCAGCAGGGTCGAGTTATGGGAAATGAGTTTCCCACATGTAGTTTTTTAGGTTTTGTTTTGGGAAATGATTGTGGAAATGTGTTTCCCAGTTGGAGAAATGGCATTTCCCAATATCATTTCTCCACACTCGTTTCCCATAAAAAACCTGGGAAATGTCGTTTCCCAAAACTATGCTTCGTAGTCATATGGTTTTGAGCCATGGGTGTTATCAAATGTAATATAACAAACATGAAATAGACGTTTTTTTCCCTAAAAGGCCCCTTGCACACTTGCAATGGCTATTATAATTTCAACAATCTCAACTATGTCTTCAAATGTTTCAAAAATCTCTCTAGATAGTGCCTTAGTGAATGTAACCTATATGTTTTACAGTACTAAAGCTGTATCTGCCTTTGAAAAAATGCCGATCCACTTCAGCACACTTTGTTTGTGCATGGAATATGCTTCAAGTATAAGAGCCCAGACCATTAAGTTAAATCTTTTAGGTAACTCCTAGTGTTATCATTGCTGTTCGTGCTCATGAGGTTGATGATGCTGATGGAGCTATGTCCTAAGTTATCGCCTTGTTATATTGGGCCTTTCTGTATTGTAAAGAAATTCAATCGAAATGCCCAATCAAAATGCCTATCGACTAGACCTTCCTCAAGGAATCAAAATTCACCCCTTCTTCCACATAAGTTGTTTAAGAAAATGACTCTGTGGAAAGGATGAATTGATTCTATGGGATAGACTAGTCCAATTAGAGGATATATCAACCTTCTTACCTTTTGAACCTCAGGCCATTGTTGATGAACGTCAACGTGGGCTCAAACACTTGCAGGTGACTGAGTACTTGGTTCATTGGAAAGGTAGATCCGATGACGAGGATACTTGGGAAAAGGAGCGGGGCCTTAGATTGAGGTTCCCAAATTTCCTACCTTAGAAGAAAAGGCTTTTAAGGGGAGGGAATGTTAGGGACCCAACCATTTGGGTCCCAAACCCTAACTTGAAACTGGACGTTGGACTAGGCCTATTGACTTGACCAATGACTCATGCATGGACATGCGTGGACTGCATGTATGCCACTTGTCGTAATCAGGGATGTGTCCTTGGCTTGGAGACTTCTACCTTGGAAGTATACAAGGGGAGGAGATCTCAGTTACCATTCATCCTATATACCTAGGAGAAGGTGGATGGTAGAGCGCTTGTGTATAGCCAGGATGAGAGCTAGCCAGGGGTGGGTGAAGGCTAATGGCCTTGGCGGTAGGGGACGCTGTTAGGGTTGGAGGTCGGATCCTACTTGTTATTAGGACGTGGGCCAGGGCATGGAGGGTGGATTTGGATAAGATCCTATGGCGGGGTGGATCATGTGTGTTATGTTTCATAAGGTGATCGGCACTTGGCGGTTTACGATTGAGAAGGATTGTGACACGGGTACACAATTTATAATGCTTTCTAATATGCATTGTCCTAGAATCTTTTGGAATTCTAAGATATACCCAATCATTAACTTTAAAAGCTCTGGGAGATCTCCTAAGATTAGCATAGTGCTTAGCTCTACCTTGAGCACACTACAGATACTTTCACGTGCTAATTGCAACATTTCTTGCATTTCATGCAGGAAATCAGTAACTTTCTAAATCTTAATAGATTTTGTTTCCACATTAATCGGAGATCTAGGTTGAAAACTCTTACATAAGCATAAACAGACTATAAACTGTAGTAGAATGTTTTCTTCTATATAATAAGCAAACTCAATTGAAGGAATATAATCCTTCTCCCAATGAGACTGCCTGTGAGACACATATGTTCTCAACATATCCTCCATAGTCTAATTAGTTCTTATGGAATACTGCTGACCAAAAGTGACCTGTAATAAATCTGAAGCGTTTGCAGTTGGCTTAACTAGTATGAATATGGCTAACTTAGTTAACCTATCCACAACTACCCAAATAGAATCATTTTGTTGTTGGGTTTTTAGATGTCCAACTACAAATTCCACATATATGCTTTCCCACCTCTTTTGAGGGATATTTAAGGGATGCAATAACCCTCTAGCCTTTTAAGCATTCCACTTTAGCTAATAGACAAGTTTACATCTTATTACATAAGACTTGACATAAGGCTTAAGTTTTGGCTAATAAAACTCTCTTCTGACCAAATCTAGAGTCCTGTGTATACTTGGATGACCTACACATGGTTAGGTTTCTACCATTGAATTCCTTGATTGGCTTGTGATTAAGCTTCACACTCTTGTTTCTATCCTTGTTGGATCATTCAAAAGAGATAAGGCCATTGTACGAGAAACTTTACTTCAATTTGCTCGTTAAGAAGCATTCTGGTTGTTCTAGCATTATCAACAAACCTTTGAAAAGACTAAAATTCTACAACATCTACCACCTTGAAAACTTGCTGGTTTTATCGTTTATTCCATATTTACTTTCCTAGGATCAAACAGTAGGCTATCTTGATATATTTATCTTTTCTCTTGGTTATATCAATAGTTCAAAAAATATTTAAAACTTGATGAACATGTTTTTTGTGACTGGTATACATTTTATGTGTTGCTTGCCAACTAGAAACTCCTGAAAGCAAAAATAACGTAGAGAATCTAGTACCAAAATTGCAAGCCAAAATGCTTTTTAAAACACGAATTTATTATTTGATAGGTTTTCTTCTTGCAAGCCTGTGAATTCATTGGACTTTACATATCAAGCTCATTATCCATTTCTAGGTGGCCGAACCTCTGTGCAAGTGATTGCGTTTTGCTGTCAAACTGTCTTCCTTTATTCGAAGTATTTCACGGGTTCAATAACTTAGTTCCAGTGACTTGTAGGCCTTAGCTGCTAACTTGAGATGGGAGTTGAACAAGAGGTTTATCTTCTTAAATATTGATGCCCTATATCTTGAATTTACTAATCATCATTGCGTATGCATTTTCCCAATGCAGTGTCTTTTAGACTCTGAGTTCCTAATTACTTTAAGAGAAACCAAACTGTTTTTTGAAACAAAACTGTGTTTGTTGGCTCTGGTGAGTGCTGCTTGAGCATATAATGATAAGCCAGCAAGACCATGATTTTAGGATCCTCACAGCTTGTAAATGCTTTTCATTTGACTGGCTTCTGCAATATATTGTTGTGTGTGCAGGTCCTTGTTGATGTAGCAATTGTTTACAATGCCCGTGATGGGAGAAGCACAGTCCAGGTGCGTTTTCTTAGGAAATCTAACGCACTTGCCATTACATTTGTAATATTTACAAAGAAACTGCCATTATTTGGTTCATAGGCTGAAATGGCCTTTCCACTTGAGTTTCAATTTGATGCTTCAACTGTAGGCATTATTGCAGCCAACTTGCTGTTTATTCCTTAAAAATTTTCACTTTCAAGAATGTGTCATAAACGCAAATGTTGCTTGGAAGAGATTTGATTGCAAATCAGAAGCTAATAATGTTCTGGAATCTTCTTTATTCAGCCGTTGCTTGTGTGTGGGGCTACGAAAGAGCATGAGATGGTGATACATTTTGTGGAACAACTTTTACAGCTAATTGACATGTTGTGATTGTTTAGTGTTTAATCTCATGCTGATTTTGGAGCTAAAAAAACATTTTGTACAATGATCAAGTTAGGCAATCCCTTGATTTTTCTTGTTATAGATTGCAGTGCCTAGGAATGATGATTCAATGGTGGATGACAAGCTAATTGCTGGCAAACATGGGAAATTTTTTTTTCATTCAGTAGATGATGATGTGAAAGGAAAACCTGCTTTGACACGATTTCAGCGGTTGAGCACGGATGGTGCATTCAGTATTGTACGCTGTATGCCTCTCACTGGTCGGACCCATCAGGTACTGGTATAACACCTTGTTTTGCTCAGATAATATTGCTGCATCTGCATACCGCATCATCTATGACCTTAATGTTTGTGAAAATTCTTGTGCCACATGATACAATGTACATCAATAACAACCATTATTTATTTCATATATCTTCACATAATTGATTTCACCAAATCATCAAATGGTCAAAGTCCAGCTATTATACAATTGATGTACTGATTTATAATTGACCAGAAATGATGTTGGGGACCCTAGCATCCCTGAGTGCAAATTCAATTCTTCGCAGGAAATGAACTGTTGGGATCAAACTTTTTCATGTTCTTGTGAGTGCCTATGGCAAATTCCACCACTTGGTATTGGCCTCTTCCTGTGTGTGTCTATCAAAGATTCCAACAGCAAATGTCCTGTAAAAATCAAGTGGAAAACAAACTTTTTTGCTGCATGCTACCAGAAAATTGATGATAATCGTGTAAATAAGTTGTCTGTTTCTTTTGGATGACTGGTGCCTGTAACTCTTATCTCTGTTGCAGATGATAGATAAGAAAATTGATCTAGGAGATCCTTTATTTCTGTATTTAAATCATGATTGGCTAGCACATTCTAATATAAGAACTGTGATTCTGTAGCAGCTTTTTGCGATTTATTACTTGGTGTTAATGAATTCATAGTTGCTGTTTGTTAGATTTAGAGTCTATTGCATCCAGAATCGTACCATCTATTGCAAGCAATCATCATTCACAATCAGAGAAGACTAACTACCATTACAATCTCCACTCTCCTCATAATGAAATACAGACCAATACAAAATTGATATAGGGGCAAGGTTGCACCCAGATTAATTCGGACCGCCAACTATTATTTAAGTTGCAAGTACCAAAACTTGTAAAACCAAATGTAACCTAATATACTTATTAGGTTATATCACAATACGAAGGTCTCATCAAGGTTGTCAACCGACATAATATCTTCTAATACTGCTTGCCAAGCAATATTTTGATAAAGCTTGGGGTTTTACTTTTTAGCGGTCTCCAACAGTCCATTTGCTAATTTGACCCGATGAACCTGTCCATCTAGATTCACTAAACAGACCTCAATCGTTGACTAATCGCCTAGTTAGAATCTTGTCTCTATTAGATCTTCTCACTCTTATTGGTACCGCATGAGGCTTTTTCAGAATTTATCAATAAATAGATAGGCCCACTTTCAGGTTATTCTTCTATGACTTTGCAGATCTGTATTCATTTGCACTATTATGTTGCAACAAACGATTGATGTAATAGTTCTTTTGTATATTGCCAGATTCGTGTTCATCTGCAACATTTGGGCCACCCGATAGCGAATGATGCACTGTATCTGCATAAGAATCCCGCCAAGCGTTCGAGTCAAGGGACGGCTGCCGATATTGCAGCCAAACGACCTCATGGTCCCAATTTGTCAGAAACGTCACATGCTCTTTGTAATGAAAAACTCGCAGATTGTGAGAAATCTCTTGATCTCTCTGGAGGGAAATCATGCTCAGAAGTTACCGTGGAGCCAAATGCTGGCAAATCTCAGCTGGAGGGAGCACAGGTTCTTTCTATTTGTTGTCAGGCCAGTAAAACTTCAAGTCACAGTAGAGAAGATATGTCTGCAACCTGTGGACCTGGTACAGATTTGAGGAGCAATCATGCAGCTTCTGAGAGACAGTTGCAACAGGATAAAATTCTACGAAATAAGCTGAAAGTTATAGAAAGTTGCGATCGAGAGCTAAATCAACACATATTAGAAAGTGGTCCTATAGATTTTACACTGGATCCTATGTGTACGAATTGCCCAAATTTAGAACCCTCTGGGTAAGCTGATTAAAGCAACTGAAAGGCCATAAAGATAGTACTGTAAATTCAAGTAAATGTATCAAACCTGTTCATGTAAGTAACATCTTAAGCTAGGATAACATCCAGTAGATTGACTTTCTCTGTGCAGTTCAGTGAAGTACGCTATATGAAACTGTCAATCAATTGGCAATTGACTTTCTTTCTGTAGTTCACTGAAGTATTCTTTATATATGTAAATCACCAATTGGATGCAGGTATGAGGATCCCTTGGAAGGACTATGGCTGCACTGTGTACGATATTCCAGCTCTAAGTGGTCATATACGTGCCCCCTTCCTAATTGGGCTCTCTAACTTCCTCATGTATTGGATTTGCTATTTTGTTTTGTCAACTTTGAAATTAGTCCATTTAACTTGATTGGCTGAATTTGGCTAATCAAGTTTTGATATCACAGTGCAAATAACGGGTCATCAAAATGTGGTGGAAATGTGGATGCATTATTTGTCAGATACTCACTGTTACACCTTATGAAGGGGATATTGTTCTAGCCGACTGCAAGCCATGGTCACAAAGAGGCAAGAAGGTATCAGATGTTTTAACATTGATCAGAACGAGAAGCAGTGCATTTGAGCAATTCATATATTCATTTTGTACTTCTTATGTAATTTTCAATTGACTGGTTTGAAAGTGATGCCTTCAAATGTGGCATTTATGTCATTAAGCAAAGCATTCAGCTGTTTAATCTCCTCCTCTTACTTGACAAATTATGTATAGACTAAAGGTAAAATGTGAACATTGATGACAATACACCAAAGTTAGGCAGAATCATAATCTGTTAGTGAATGTGGCCTTTGAAAGTCCATTTCAGATCATTACAGGTGCAACAATCCTTGCCAAGCTTATTTTTGAGCGTTTATTGATGTTATTTTTGGCCAAATTAATTCATATGATTGCTTTTGAATTCCTAGTTAGAATCTTTTTCACATTGGTTTCACATTGGTTTCACATCGTTTTGTAGTTTTTCCTTCACAAGAAAAGATGAGCACCGACTGATTTTGTAATTCTTGGAATTATTGATGGACTATTCAACAATTCAAACATGTTTATAAATACAATCTTAATTCCAAGAACTGGAAACTCTGCACGCTTGTTATCTGTTTGTGTGATGAACAGCCTAAGTATGACTCGTGATTTGCTTATGATCCATTAAAAAGAATTGGCTTCTTATATCACTAGGTTCCTAAGCTTCCATTATTTTGTAAATGGTGTTTTTAAGAATGATAATGTTGCTGCCCAAGTCCTCTGATGATTAGACCAGAATAACACTGGCTGGTAGGAATCAACAGTGGATACTGAACTTTTGAAATGGGCATGCTTTTCAAAGGTATCTATCTGAACATCTGGATAAAACTTTCTTGAGATTATGATTTAGTTTCAGAAAATTTTGATGCTGTAAAGTGTGATATTTCTATCTTCTTCTTAATGTTTAATTGTTCTTCCTAAGGTGTATCTCTTGTTTGTGTGCGCGCGCACGCACGTGGGCGTGTTTTGAAGCACTTATTATTGCACTTTCAACAGTATTGTTTAACTTTGAGTGAAACTGAAACAATGTCTGACTTTATACTCATATTTTGGACAAGATTAGAGTAACCTAACTTGGCAATGACCACTTGTTGTGACATGGGTAACAATTGAGAATGTGTAGACATGTAATTCTCACAAGAATTTTCCTGTTCTAACACGATTATTGTTGTGGATGGATGCAAGTGAGCATGTTCTCCTCAATTTAGAGCTTTTACTAGTAGTTAGGTTTTGTCAAGATGGTATTTTTATTATTTGGTAGCATAACCCTTTGTTTTTGTGCATCATAAGTTTAATTAGACATCCATTGAATCTTAGCACTTAGTGAGGTACTTAAGTGTATGAAACTTTTACGCTAGTATTAGAGCTTGATTATCATTCTTCCAAGTTCATTCAAGTGATCTATTACTTGTGTATGCAAGATTAAAGAGTGGACCAAAACTGGTAGCTAATTTTTTGCATTCTCCTAAAGATTTTGCAACGAAACTCTTGGATAGGTGAATCGACCTTGAGAAAAGTTTGATAATTTCTTTCAACTATTATTTTGGAGTCTTATGAAAAGTATTTCGCCACTATGTTTTGGATATGGAGTTAGATTTCATTAAGATAGTGATTTATTTCAAATTACCCACACTTCTTTCCAATTTCGATAGAGTAGCTTAATGTGAGTAGAAAGTTTGTATTTATTCTTTTCTAGATCCAATATGATCTCTTACAAGTGTCAAAGTATATTATAAAATACTTATAGAGTGGTTTTGTAGTACTAGGTTATAGTTAATTGTATATGATTTTTTTTTTCCAACAAGTTTGATCAATTTCTACTCAAACTAGTCATTATATCTCATTATGCTAGTTTAGTGTAAATCAAAGAATGAATTGACTTCATCTAACTATTCTATATGGAAAATTACGATGGAATCTATGTTGGTTATACATGATTTGATGGATATTATGATTGACAAATTTGCACAAATACAGTAGACTCTACAAAAAAGTTTAGATTCTCAATATACAAAAGGTTTTTTTAACTTAATTCTAAGTGCATTTTGGGTTTCATCGTGTCATAGGGTCTTGCAAGTGGTACACTATTCCTAGTGCCATAGTCGTTTTGAAAAAAATTTACACGTGTGAAAGAAAATGAAAATCTTTTATTTACTTTGAAAGATAAGTAATTGCACAAAACACTACAATGACAATGTTAGGCAAGAGCACTATAACTGATCAAATGGCTAACAAAAAAAAATAAAACCCTTTAGATCTCGAGCAAAGTTATGGATCTAATTCAAGCCCTCTTGAAGGAGGCCAAGAGCTCTACAAATCCTACAAATATGCAAATTAATGATAAATACGCAATGAAGCTATATCTTTTGAGAGAGAGAGAGAGAGAAGAAGAAGAAGAAAAAGAAAAAGAAAGAAAGAAAGCTTTATTAATGTATTTTCCATGCCAAAAGGCATATAAGACAAAAGTACATGTCAAGTATGTGGTAACCATGAGAGCGGAGAGTAGTCATATGTATCCATGTCAAGATGTCAGGTCTGTGCTGACGTTGTAGAAGGATGTAATGCGAGTTCCTGGCGCTGCATAAAAGTTCTCGATGTATTGAAAATCATAATCTTGGTTTTCAATATATTAATCTCCAATCCCCATCTGCTGCAGTAAGGCATGGAGGCTGTCTAACTGTTGCTGTAAACCCTCTTTGGTAGGAGATAAGAGAACCACGTCATTTGCATATAAAATTATAGCAATCAAGATACTCCCAAGCCTACAGCCTGTGCATACATCTCTCAATGACTCTCTCAAGCTTGTCAATATATAGTCCAAACAGGGTTGAGGATAAAGAGCAATATTGTTTCACGCCAACAGTGCTCCAGATATAATCTAAAATGCCGGTGTCACTCCGAAAATAGCCAAGGACTCTCTCATATAGTGCCATCATTGCCAAGATCGTGTCAGTAGAAAAACCAAGGTCCCTCGGAAAGAGACATTGATACTTGTATAGATTAAGTCATTGCTTTTCTGCCTCTAGTCAGACACTCAATACTTCTATTCAAGCAAATAAAAGTTTACTTTGCATTATAGACTTGGTCACCTGAATCATGCTGCTGTACAACAAATGTCTAAACATTCTATTGTTCTTGATCTAGACTATCCTAGTAATAAAGTCGAGTTACCTGTCTGTCAAGACTGTTTAGTTGGTAAACAGACTAGGAAACCATTTAGATCAAGCCATCAACATACTGCTAGATGTTAGACGTTGTGCATTCAGACATTTCTGGGCTGATGAAGAATCCTTCTCTGAAAGATGCAAAGTATTTTATAAATTTTGTTGATGAATTCTCCAGAAGGACTATGGTGTATTTTATCCAGAAGAGATCAGAAGCTTTCAATTGCTTCAAAATCTTCAAGGAGCGTGCAATCTAAGAGACTGGAAGGACGATCAAGGCCCTGAGGTTTGACAATGGTGGAGAGTACATCTCTACTGAATTTAAGGAGTACTGCCAAAGCCAAGGCATTGAGCAGCAATTCATCACTCCTTATAGTCCTCAGTCTAATGGCTTAGCCGAGAGGAAGAACCGTACTCTGGTTGAATCAGCTAAATGTATGCTGGCACATGCATCGCTGCCCAAGAGCTTCTGGACCGAAGCTGTCTCCACTGTAGCTTATGTCCAGAATAGATGTTCGACCAAGGCCCTCTCAGGCAAAACACCCCATAAGGTGTAGACAAGCTCTAAGCCTTCTGTGAAGAACCTAAGAGTATTCGGATGCGTCGCCTACGCGCAAATCCCAAAAGGCACGAGGAAGAAATTCGACTTCCAAGGTCTCAAGACCATCCTGATTGGGTATACTTCATCTGATAACACATACAAGCTGTATGATCCCGATACCCAATAAATCTTGTACAGTCGGGATATAGTATTTATCGAGGATCAGTTCGTCGACATCAAAGGCAAATATATTGTTTCAGGAGAACCTTTATCACCTACCATTGACACGACTATCCAAGATTTAGGCTCAAGCGTATCCATTGTCGATCCACTATTCGACAACGAATCAGACGAAGACGTTGCTGCTACCCAGCAACAAGTCCCAGGAGTGGTTCATCAGTCGATTCCTCCCAGAAGATCAAGCCGAGTGCGCACACAACCCACAAGGTATACTCCTGAGTCTGCATGTCTCTTGATACAGGAACCGACAACAGTCGAAGAGGCACTTAGCCAACCAGACTCTGATCTCTGGAGAGAAGCCATGGACAAAGAGTTCTTGACATCCATTTGGTGCAATTTGAGGTCTCTCGCGGCTGTTAACGCAATCAAAGTCCTGATTGACTGCATCTTGACGACATGACTAAAAATTTCTTGATAATCCACTCCTTGGACTTAAGTGAATCCTTTAGCCACCAGTCGTGCTTTCCATTTGACAATGAAACCATCAGAGTTGATCTTCTTCTTGAAGATCCACTTGTTGTCGATAACTCTCTTGTGAGTGGGGAAGTCGAGCAGTGTCCAGGTCTGATTCATCAAAGTGAGTTGTACTCACTTTCCATAGCTTCTTGCCACTTCACAGCATCCTTGGAGTTAATTGCTTTAGCTAGGCTCTCTGGTTCTTCTGATGAAGTCCAGAATGATTGAGGTGCATACCTCTCAGGAACTGTTCGAGTCCGTGAAGATCTGCGGACGTTTGGTTGACCAGAATGTGATGATGCTTCATCTTGATTTTCTCCAGATCTGTTCGAGCTAGCTTGGTCTGGTCTGATGACAGGTACTGTCGGCTGTTCGGCTTCTATAGCTGTAGCTGCAAGTTTTGTAGAAGGAACATCAATGTTGGAAGAATCCATGCTACGTAAAATAGGATGAAATGACATAGCATCGTTTATCGATGGTTTTTTGAAATCATAGTATGTATGTTCTTGAAATATTACATCCCTAGAGACAAATACTACATTGGTGGATGGATCATAAACTTTATAAGCTTTATGTTCATCAGGATAGCCAATGAAAATACATTTATTTGTCCTATGATCCAGCTTCTTCCTTAGCTATTTAGGAATGTGAACAAAACATATACAATCAAAGATTTTTAAATGGCTGACACTAGGCTTGTGCCCATGCCAAACTTCATGATGACTTTGGTGCTGGATCTGTTTTGCACGAAACAGGATGTGGCAGTAGCTTCTGCCCATAACTTTGCAGGTAGGTGTGGGTGATGTAGCATGGATCTGGCTGAGTTGAGAAGAGTTCGATTCTTCCTTTTTGCAATCTCGTTCTATTGAGGCGAATAGGAAGTAGTGAACTGTCTTTTGATGCCATGTTTAGCTAGGTAGTCGGACATCTCGTTGGAGATGTATTCATCGCCACCATCAGTTCGGAGTGCCTTCACTTTCCTAGACCTTTGTGTCTCAGCCATGGCCTTGAATCTCTTGAAGCATTCAAAGGCTTCAGATTTGTGCTTAATGAACATGACTGTAGACCATCTGGAGTAATCATCTATGAAAGTGATAAAATAGACTGCATCTCCTAAGGATGGATTTGGCATTGGACCACAAAGATCGCTATGTGTAAGATCTAATATATGCTTTGATTTGATGGAATGTGATTTTGAAAACTTGCTTTTAGAGTGCTTCCCATAAATGCATGATTCACAAAAGAAAGATTTTCTATCTAATGAAGACGAGAAATTCAAACTATCAACTAAATTATTACAAAGCATATAAGAAAGTGATCTTGTATTCACGTGTCCAAATCGACTATGCCATAGAACAACATTGTCGTTTATATTTTCATTAGAGATACTAGCTAATGCAACTGAATTAGAGAGTACGTAAAAGTTTCCGACTCTAGTGCATGTAGTCAGAGGAGTATCTTTCTCGAATATTGTACACTCCTCAGATGAGAAGGTAACAATGTAGTCCTCATCAGTTACTGATAACATGTTCTTTGATAACTGAGGAAACATGAAGGACGTTAGGAACACAAATAGATAGATCATTGTTGAAGGTGATCTTCACTATTCCTTTGCCTTCCACACGTATGGTGCTTGAATCTTTGAGGTAGATGAATTGATCTCTGCTGTAAGCTGCATACTCGGTAAACCATTCCTTGCGAGAGGTCATGTGTTGGGTAGTGCCACTGTCTAGGTATCAGCTATCAGAGTCTCCGATGCTATTGTTAGCCATTAACAAATGTGTATCCTGCTCCTTGAATCTTGATGTCGTGATTAGCTCTCTTGCAATATCTGCAGAAGAGCTTCTTGCGCGATCCACCATGTCCACCTTGAGTGTGAGGCTTCTGTTGTTGATGCTACACCTGATTCTTGCCCTTGGAATGATCTTTCTTCTTGGTGTATAGCGCCATGGATTTGTCTTTGATGGACAGGCTGCTAGTCTTTCTCCGCATTTCTTCTTGAAGAAGATGACCAATCACCTTTTGAAGGGTGAGGTCCGGTTGTGTGGAGATCATCACCACAAAGTGCTCATAGGACTTTGGAAGAGAAGAAAGCAAGGTCATGATGACATTATCATCTTGAATAGAACATCCTATAGTTGATAACTGATCTAATAGGGACTTGAAGCTGTTGATGTGAGAAGTGATGGCAGTAGAATTAGACATGCTAAGAGTAAAGAACTTCCTTCTAAGATGTAGTCTTGTGGTTATATCGCGAGTCTCATAGAGACTTGATAACAAGTCCAGCGCTTCCTTAGAGGTTTTGCACGTGGTAATGTGAGATATTTGGTAGTCAGCCAGATTGAGGTGATACATGCTAAGGCCTTCTGATCTTTGATCTTCCAGGCCTTTGCTTGATCACCATCTTCTGGTTTTAGGTCTGCACCTTCTACTACATCCCAAAGATCTCTATCTATCAACATCATTCTAAGTTTCAACTTTTAAATGTAGAAGTTAGAACTGTTAACCTTGTCAATGAAGATGAAGAGCTGCCTATATGAGACATGATAATAGTATACAAATAGGACAAATTTAATCTCTTGGTTTATTTGGACTAAGCTCCGATACCAATCTGATGGGTCAAGGGAGATAGGAAGAACGAGAACGGAGAAGAGAGCAAGAATATTGCAGAACAGCTCTCATGTTCTAATCGGTTGCTAGGTGCAAATATAGTCTAATAGACAGCTTATGCTGAAGATAATCATAGCTTCATGCATTCTGATTTTCCAACATGATCTTAAAAATTAATTCATACTCTAAAACCAAGAGTACAGTCCACCGAAGAGATTAGAGATGGTTTGTGTGTGGTACTACTGAAATCAGAATCAATGTGAAGTGTAGTTCTGAAATAAATGGACGAGCAGTATGATATCGCGAGTTCCTCAGGCGTCAAAGATAGCCATCATCTGATAAAAAACTGAGGAGTTGTAGACGTCCGTGTTCTGATCAGAGTGAGTATACAAGCGCGATCAAATATCAATGAAAGTGCATTCAATCACAACATGCATTCATCTACGTTGTACATAGATAAAAATGTGCTGCTGTTATATTACACTGAAGCACAATACAAATAGTAATTACAACCAAAATTGACGACATAATTGGGAGGCTCAAATAATGCGTCTCATGGACGGAGCAACCAACAATCTGTACTTGGATGATCTATTTATAGATTTCATTCGTGTATTAATTACAATAAATGATTGTCACCTAATTAGGTGAGCTGTTGTACTTGGAAGTATATGGCTTCTGTGACAACTATACATAGTGTATACTGTCAACCCATAAGGAATGTTGACGTGGACGAGGGCGTTGCAAATTCTCTCACTTCGCTTTATAAGGGAAGCGACTTTCTCTCACTTCGCAAATTTGGAAAGTGGTTGGGAACATTCCTCGTTCAAAGTAGATGACCTTTGACATTTTTCTCTCTCTTCGAGATTTTGAGAAAAAGACGAAGGTGCCCTTAAAAAGGTGAAGGTGCCCTTAAAAAGATGAAGGTGCCTTTAAAAAGACGAAGGTGTCTTTAAAACAATTTAACATGAAAATAGATGACCTTCGGGAATTTTCTCTCTCTTTGTGAACTTTTCGCGAACAAAGTCGAAGGTGTTAAAAAATATTTGAACTTTTGAACTGTCTCAAAACTGTCGTGAACATTTCACAAAAAAATCGAGGGTGTTAAAAAATAGTTGAACTTTTGGACTGTCATGAAGCTGTCTCGAACATAGTTCATTCTGCAGACTGTCTTGAAAGTAATGTATTTCTGCAGACTTGTTCTAAATGCAAGTTTGCGGAAGCCCTTGAAGATGGCCAAGTCTTCAATGACTTCAAGAAATTAAACTTAACATCTGAACTTTGAAATTATGACATGATTGGTTACCCTTTGCTGGAGATCAGCCAGAAGCCCATTGTAGACGTTCTTCAAATAAATTGGCTATCTAAGTTTGTGATTCCAAGGAGACAACTGTGGGCTTAATTTTCAATACGGAGAAGGGGGATCTAGGGGTAGAATGAGAAGAGGAGGGGGGCTGCAGCTGTCTAGCAGAGGGAGAAGGGCCTGTCCAGCGGGGAGAGGGACCTGTCCAGTAGGGGGAGGGGCTTGTTGCGCATCGGCAGGAGAAGGAGGAGAAGGGGCGGAGGAGTAAGGGCTCGCCCTTGTCTTCCTTGCCATGGAGGAGGAAGGGGGGGGTGGGGGAAAGGAGGGCGGAACACCTACATATGGGGGAAGGCGGAACAATAGGAGAGCGGAAAAGTAGCAGCGATGGAGAAAGGCTTAGGGTGCCATAATAGCGATGGAGGAGGGCGCCATGGAGATAGATGGTGGACAGGTAGCAATGAGGGACATGCAACACGTGGAAAAGGTACAAAAAGGACCAAGAGTGGATCCTAATATGATCCTCAAGAGGGATTGGTTGTCAGATTACTTGATCTATCAATCTCTTTGAGATTAAGATCAATCTAGATCAATTCTAGACACAAAATCCTAACAAGAACAATCATTAATTGAAGGTAGGTGTACTTTATGGTTTCACACGTGTGAAACACTGTCTGAGTACAGACTCTAACCTAAAAATCAAGTACACATTGATAGAACCTCAAAACAATCAAAACAAATGTAGACAAATGGAGAGAATCACTCAAAATTGCTTCCAAAACCAAGATTCGTGTCTCACATTGATTATGGCCAAATGTGGCTCTATATATACAATAATTGAGAGCTCGTGGTACTGATCATCCCTCTGATCCCACATGTGTGAAGGTGCTTTGTCATATGATGATTCATCATGCAAAACTGACACTTGGACAAAACCTTCTATTTTGAGCACTTTTGGTCCATTTTCCTTCTATATGGAGATCTACTTGGAAATCTTCTAGAAGTCAAAATCCGCCTACTTCAGATTATTCCACACATGTGACCTGTCCTCTACACATGTGATATGACACCTAACCAAAGGATGTGGTTCATGCAATCAATAGATTGATGCCATGTGTCATATGTCTAGAAAACTAGTTTTTGGCCTTTTTAGCCACTAGAACTTGAAAAAATTCATATGTACAACCTATATGATTATGGTACATGGCAAGTACATTATTTTCACACGTGGAAACAGGCTCCACACATGTGTGTTTATCTATATACAAGATTTTTGGCCTTTACCAAGCTTATTTTTGCATTTTTCACACTCCTCCTCAAAAATCTAGCTTGATGGAAAACATGATGATCTTGAACTTGACTCCATGGGCTGAATTGGTCTTTGCTGGTTCAAAAGGTGTGAAGATCAGCCAATGAGCTTGATTTTGATCTGAAATAAGCATATCCATGATAGTGCTTCTTTGATGTTGACATCTTTGATGAACTTGAGAGCTTTGCACCATTCTAGCACCTCCAAAATTGTTTCCTTCCAATTTTCATGTAGATGCATGACCTTGAGGCTTGCTCCTTCACAATAAAATAAAGATTTCTTCTTGATTTATTAGGATCACAAAGGTCTAGCATGATGTTACCACGATCTAGAGAATTAGACTCATCCAAATTGGCAAGACTAGGCATGCTATGATAACAAAGTGTTTGCATCATATCTTCATGCTTGTTTACCATGCTAATCTCAGATCCAATGAGGCTAAATACTTCATTATGGAGATAAGTGTCTTTAGAAGATGATTTACTTACTCTCATAAAGAGTTTACAATTTGCCTCAACACAAATTTTCAAACTATGAGTGAACAAATCACTTTAGCTCTTACATGACTTAAGAGCATACATTTGATGAAATAACCATTTGCTTTCTAATTGATTTAAAATCAATTTCAACCTTTTAAGGACATCATCTATGTTCTCAAGAGAGACTTCATACTCAACTAGTATGGCTTTACTCCAATTTGGAGATGCAATGATCTCACTAAAGCAAATTGATTTATCAAATGACATAAGAGAAGTAAGTATGAGATGTATACCACATGAGATATGCTCCTCTTTCCCTTGAAATGTGAGCCACATGGAATCAACCATATTTCTTGAGTTTCTTTTTGGAATCACAACTTGAGAAGATCTCTCCTCCTCAATCCTTGGCACACTTGAACTTTGAGATGATTCTTTAAGATCCTCTTCATGGTGCTCCTTCTTGATGGAAATCTGAGACCTTTATGTCTCATAATGATCACAACAACTATGATCATACAATATGCACTTCCTATGATGACCAAAATCACTTATGCTAGAAACATAAGTCCAAAAATCACCACAACTTGGCATGATTTTTCTAATATTGAAATCAAAAGGCATTTCCATCTCAATAAGGCTAACTACTTTCTTATGGATATAAGTGTCCACTTTGGATGCTTCACTTATTCTCATAAGAAGTTTACAACTTGCCTTTAAGATTGAAATCTTACAATTTCATCTTTATGAATGAACACAACATTTATGATCTTATTGAAACCAAAAGATCCTACATTATGAAGATATTTCCATTTCCTTGACTTCATAACTAATGTAAGCCTACAAGGAAAACATATTTTGCTATCTTTTAAGGCATCACACTCAACTAGTATTGCCTTAATCCACCTTTGAGATACAAAAATCTCTTCAAAGCAAAATGGTTCTTCATAAGTTGACATGAGAGCATAAATCAAACTATTTTCATTTTGTGATTGCTCCTTATTCTTGATTGATTTCTCTTGGATAATAACAATAAGTTTGAACTTGTCCAAAGTTCCAAGCAAAATACTTTCCAAGGACATAAAATAAATCCAAGCTACTTTCATGAAAGTGACATCTATCTTTGCATCTTGAACCAAACAATGCACTTCCAAATGAAAAATTTCAAAAGATTTGACATTCTACACATTTGCCATAGACACCTTAATGACTCTTTTCAAACCTCACAATTACTCAAAAAAATTGAGTAGGATTGGACAATGTGACTTGGATCTCAATCTCTTTTCTAGAACTCTCAATTAAAGCCAATCTATATCAAATTCTACAAAAGATTTGCATAGATGCTCTATATGCACTAGAAACTCTCAAAGGCTTCACTTGGAGGACAGATCCAAGGATGTTTTCTAGAAAATTGATGCTTCTAAACTTGACCCTATCACTCTTGAACAAATCTAGAGTGATGGTACAATGGATTTCAACCTCTCACCTTGCATATCACTCCTTAATCTATGATTTTTTGCAATTTCTCTCTTCAACCTCAACATACACTCAAAAAATCAGAGAAGATCAATTAGTGCACCTAATTCAAGCTTCAACTTTGAATTTTTGTCTGATCTAATCCATGAACTAATCAAGGGATTAGATTCACTATAGAAAATGCTTGATTTTGCACGAAAAATCACTCAAATTGGGTATGAGTCAAATTCTACAAATTTTTGAAATTTCCAAGTCAAAACCATAGCTGTACGGCCTCACACGTGTGAAAAGGATTCCTACAGCCCACAACAAGATTTGGACCCAAAATTTTGAGGATAGCTATTAAATCCAACTCGCTACACAAAATTTGACTAGTTTCCAAAAAACTGCTAATTTTGGCTTTGATTTGGATTAACCCTATCAATTTCAACAAAACCTCTTGTACTAGGCTCTGATACCATGTGGAAAAAGTACAAAAAGGACCAAGAGTGGATCCTAATCTGATCCTCAAGAGGGATTGGTTGTCAAATTACTTGATCTATCAATCTACTTGAGATTAAGATCAATCTAGATCAATTCTAGACACAAAATCCTAACAAGAACAATCATTAATTGAAGGTAGGTGTACTTTATGGTTTCACACGTGTGAAAAACTGTCTGAGTACGGACTCCAACCTGAAAATCAAGTACACATTGATAGAACCTCAAAATAATCAAAACAAATGTAGACAAATGGAGAGAATCACTCAAAATTGCTTCCAAAACCAAGTTTCGTTTCTCACATTGATTATGGCCAAATGTGGCTCTATATATAGAATAATCGGGAGCTCGTGGTACTGATCATCCCTCTGATCCCACATGTGTGAAGGTGCTTTGTCATATGATGATTCATCATGCAAAACTGACACTTGGACAAAACCTTCTATTTTGAGTACTTTTGGTCCATTTTCCTTCTATATGGAGATCTACTTGGAAATCATCTAGAAGTCAAAATTCGCCTACTTCAGCTTATTCCACACATGTGACCTATCCTCTACACATGTGATATGACACCTAACCAAAGGATGTGGTTCATGCAATCAATAGATTGATGCCATGTGCCATATGTCTAGAAAACTAGTTTTTGGCCTTTTTAGCCACTAGAACTTGAATTAAATCATATGTACAACCTATATGATTATGGTACATAACAAGTACATTATTTTCACACGTGAGAGCAGGCTCCACACATGTGTGTTTATCTATACACAAGATTTTTGGCCTCTACCAAGCTTATTTTTGCATTTTTCACACAACGATCACGTAGAGGCAGCCATCGCGAGGGAGAGAGATACAAAATTTCACCTAGAGAGAAGAAGAAGACAACAACAACAAAGATTCAAGGTGTCACCAATGAGTGACAAAGCTCTCCACTTAGTCGATGATATATGAATTCATCACACCTCTCTTTGTAGTGAATAGATCTTGTCCTATGCACTTTGGTCCTAATGCATCTTTGCCACACATTCATATATGCAAATCAATAATCTCCCTTAATTATGATCAATGGTATTAAGGTGATCTTGGCTAGTTACAAGGATTTTTCCAACACATTAACCAATAGGAAAGAAGTTCTTGTACCTCCCTTGACATTTAAACATGATCTAAATGGTGAAAAATATAACAATGAGCAACTAGAACTCGGCCTACAACAATAGGCCTCAAATAGTCAACTTGGTGCTACTCTATTTTTCACAATTTGTTTTCAATGTGAGTTGCTATTTGAACAATATGACTTTGTTATATCTTAAGAATCAGGGTCTTCTGAAGAACATCTCTTTTACTTTTTATCCTCTACAAGCCAAAAGGAGAGACTCCATCATTGATATAGAGAATAGTGTCCAAAATGGATGTTTCACTATCAGTTATATCAATTATACACAATGAGATGAAGAAAAGAGAATCCTAATGAATAAGTTCATTGATACTTATGTATTTGATATCTCTATAAAATAGCAATGCACATGTGTGAAATCAGTCATATGATGAGTTCTTGCTTGGTTGTTTCATATTGCATCTCACTTGAGGTGCATGCAACATGAAACACTACGTATGATCATGCCTTCATTGCCATCTTGCCATTGAAGATCTTAAAACTCTAGAAACCTATGGGTGAATGAGTGCAAAGATGAAATTTCTTCATCTGCCTTACCATGATCAAAATTTCAAAATTTTCAATTTGATTTTCTTGAAGATCCTCCTTGAACTTTGTAGTAGAACCTTGATCCTACAATGTCAACAAATTGCCAATTTGCGAATAATGGAATCCTAGATCTTAAACTTTGCATCACGATAAATATATTGAGCATTTAAATACTTTTCAATATCATTTTGAGAGCCTTTAATTGATCATAAAAAAACAACAATAAATAGTATTCCATCTTCAAGATCCAAAGGATGTAGAACAATTAAACTAGTCTTATCAAAACTTGGCAGTTTTTTCACACATTGACATGACATAAATGAGATAAGGTAAGATAGAAATGCACTTAATTTCTATTGCTTTGCCCTTAATTAGGTCTTCAAGAACTTGCAAAAACATATCCAATTTTCTCTAAACTTCGGATTCTATCTTGATGCCTCCTCGCTCCAAATTGCCAATTTCCACTTGGTGTTGATGGAGGACTTTAAGGTCGACCTCGTGATTGTTCATAAGGACATTGTAACCTTTAGTCATAATAATATTTTTTGATCTAAAAGTCTAAAAATACTCTCCCCCCAACATTTTATTAAGTTCTAACAAGATCACATCAAATCTCATTCACTAGCCATAGTGAAAGCAATGCCACCATCATAAAGCAGATTTTATTTTCTATGATTTCCATAAAAATGAAATAGAATAGGTGAAGATGAGCATCAAACTTCATCCTTGCTTCCCTTTTGAGTCCATAAAAATCCTCAATATGCTCACCATTGAGATCTCCCTTGCAAAACTCTCTCTTAATGATTGCATCATAAAAGGAGTAAAAACCTCTTCTTGATCGTTATAACTATCTCCATCACCAAGTCTCTCTATCCAGCATATAATTATTTGATCTACTTTATTTTTTAAAACATGTGGCATCCCTTGCTACAAAAATACTTTTTTGGAATCATCACAAGAATCACATTCTTCAAGCCTAGTAGCCTCACAACTAGCAAAGGGCATGCACTAGAGAAATAAGAAAGTCTATGAGACTTTACATCATATGCCATCAATGAGATTTCCTCCTTTCTCATCAAACTTCTTTCGTTAGACAACACACACAAACATCAAGCTTATAAAGTCTACCTTGTCGAATGTCTCTAGCAATCAAGGTATTTCCTTCTTTATGAAACAACAATCTCCATTAAATCCTACTTGATGTTCATTGTCAATCACTTTTCCAATACTAAAAGGATTCTTTGAAAGTAAAGGAATGAGAGTTATTATTACTATTATTATTACGTCTTGATTCCCTCTTATATGAGAGAGCAAGAGGAATAGAACCAATGCCTTCAATGACACACATACCGTCATTGGCCTTCATACATCACTTTCTTAGCTCCATCATAAGTGATCAAGGAAGAGAAATATTCCTTATGACTAGTCCTATGTGAAATAGCTCCACTATCTATCCACCATGGCCCTTTGTCACCTCACTTCAGATGAGACTTGAAGACATTTGTTGACAGTATAGGTACATATGAAACATTTGATAGTAACTTGAATTGATCATGCTGGAACTTCAATCTTATAATACCTTCACGTTCAATAATGTGTATACTATTATCACCAAGAGGAATGAATTTATTTGTATTGTAAGGCATATAGGAATAGATAGTTCGCAATGATTGGTCATATGTTGAGTGGCTCTAGAATCCATAAACCAAGCATTATCGACTTGTGCTTTCTGATCTATGATCATAAATATTCCTTCATCTATGTATTGTACTGGGGATTGAGATGTAACTGCAACTGCATTTGCCTATGAATCTAACTGCTTGTTGTTGGCGTTCTTCACTTTCAATATCCTACAATCCAGAATTTCATGATTATTGTGTTTTCAATACTTATAGAACATCTTCTTCTTTGACTATGGATTCGATACTTGCTCTTGATTCTGTGTCAGCTTCTAATTCAATACAAATTGTTTCGACCATTTCTTCTTCTAACGCTTAGCGCCTTTGTTTATTTATAGAGCATATGATACTGAATTCGAAGAGCTGTCTAAGCTTCTTTGATTGTCTTCCTACATCAACATAGCGATTGCTCTTGAGAGATAGACTGACTTATTGTTATTATAACACAAGGCCTTGAATACTTCTGTTCTAGTCAATAAAGCATTACCTTGGTACTATAGGTTAGGTCAGTTGAATCATATATTTTTATTGAACATGTTTAGACAGTCCTTAATACTTGATCTTGATTATCTAGACAAGAACACCAACCTCCCTGTCTGTTATAGCTGCATTGCTGAAAATCAAATCTAAGAAAGTTTTAGCTTTTGGTAGCTATTAGAGAGTGAAAGAGAGCTCATTTGCACCAAGTTTTTTGAAAAGATTGAGAGCTTCTACAACTAGTTTTGTCTTTATCTTCTCTCTCTACTTGAGTGCCTCATGTACATTCTCTCTCTACCAAAGAGCAATCTAATTACATACTTAGTTTTTTCTTCAAAGTGGTCTCTCATAGTGAATGATACATGATGTTGAATGATTGATGCATGTTTTGTGTGCTCTTGCCTTAGAATTTCCAATCTAGATTGTGTGAATCAATCTTGTGTAGATCTATGTGCAATCACACCCACCTTAGAAGATCAACCACATTGAATTGAGAGTCCTCACACGTGAAAAAGTACACAAAAATCGACTCCATCCTTACCTCCCAAATATAATAGTTGGAGGTGTTCAATCTCTCTCCTTGCTCCAAGAGAAAAGACCATGGAAGCCATAATCACTTTAGAAATTGACTTGTTTATGGATCCAAAAACAAGTAAAAATGTTGCTTCTTTCTCAAAAAAGGATTTGATAATGTTATCCAACCAAAACCAAAGTGAGATCTTATAACAAATATGTGAGATCTGACAATCTCTCTCAATCTAGATCTAGCTTCTTTCCAATGATGAAGCAAAATAAAAGTTTGAGACAACTTCTTTCAAGTAGATATAAGGAGCTCGAAGACACCACAATAGACTCAAATATACTTGATTTGCATAAAACTATGTGGTTATGGCTTCAAAATCACACCTAGACAAGATTGGCAAGCAAAAACATTAGTTTTTTTTTATCAAACAAGCTAGATATAAGTCAAACTTGATGTGTACAACCAGGTTGGGTGCCCTACCCACCTCACTTCAAATGGATATAACTTCCACAAGACACATCCAATTGAGTTGAAACAAAATGCAACACAAATTAGACTTCACTATATTTCTACCAAACTATCCCACTCTAGATTTGGATCTGCCTTGGAGATACATCAACCAAACAAAGTTTGATGATCCCACACATTTTTTGAGTAGTTCAGTCCATACAATACCCAACACGGATCTAATCGATGTGTTTTAGATCCATTTAGATCCAAAAAGCCCTTTGATAGCTATTGAGATTCAACTAGACTCTTCAAAACTAGATTTCAAGCCAAAAATCTCATCACACTTGATAGATACAATCCAATATTAGGCTAGATCCGATACCATATGTACTTTTCACACGTGTGAGGACATCTCAAACAATGTGAATGATCTCCTAAGATGTGTGTGATTGCACATAGGTCTACCTTTCACAAGCTACAAGCATTATAGCTCCAAAAATCCAAGGCAAGAGCACTCACAACACATGCATCTATCACTTACCATTCATCACACATACTAAGAGGCAAATTTGGATGAAAAAAACTATGTATAAAATTGGCTTGCGCTCGGGTAGAGAGAGAATGCTACATCAAGCTCTTGAGTAGAGAGAGAATCTAGAAAATAAACTAAGTGTTGGAGCTTGCAAACTTCAAATTTCTCATCAAAAAACTAAGTGTGGACTCTATCTCACTCTCACTCATAGTAGCTCAAGATCCATGAAGAGTGACAATGAAGCTCAATGATTGGACCTCTCTAAAATCACCTCTTACTATGATTGGACCACTTACATGCCACCTCTTACATTGATTGGACCATTTTGGTGCATCTTACAATACGACTGGTCCAAATTGACAAATGAAATCAAGAGGCGCTATGTCGCTAGACCACTACCATCAAGCCAAGTGTAAGTAGCTACACTATCACGAGCTAATCCCCTTTTAAATTTGGCCTAATCACTTATTTACAAATGTACAATGAATGGTTTTGATAGAGGACCCCCAAGCCTCAAGATAGATGACTTTTACAATTTTCACAAGAACATGGATATTAACTAATAATGTTGAACAATTTGTAATTAAAATGTAATTGTTTTGTTGCAAAACAATATTTTTCATGCTTTAGGTAGAAGATCATAATGCATAAAATATTCTGTAGATTTAATTGTAAAAATGCACTAACTTTATGTAGTATGATTTTAACCTTGGAATTAATATTTAAAAACATTCGACAATTTAAACAAAATGAAATCTCAAGGGAAAAAGTCCTAATTGAGGAAACAAAGCACTAATTATTTGTCTAACTTTCTGCAACGTACTTTGCTTCGCAGGATGACTGGGCCACAATGGTCTGCTTCTTGCTGACCCAAAGAATTGTCGCTCCTGATGTGATGGTGCATCCTCCTGAGATGCTTTTACAGTCATCCTTAAGGGATGCCCAACTAGCATCACTGTAGGAAAGCATCTTGAAACCTACATCATGACAATAACACAAGCCACCTATCAGCTTCTTGTAAGGTGTGAGCTGCATCTGTTCTCTCTCTTCCTCAGTCTTCGGACAGTCATCGCTTGTTAGCACCATCCCTACGAGCATTGGAGTATTTGCTCCTTTGTAGTTCAGCATTCCAAAATCCTCTAGGATCTTCTGGGTGTATCTGGACTGGTGAAAATATAACTTACCTCCCTCGTAGTCCCTTTCAATCTGCAAGCCAAGGTAATACCTGGCTTCTCCCAGATCCACGATCTCAAAATGTTTCAAGATGTCTCCTTTCACTTCAGCAATCAATTGCTCACTCTTGCAAAGTATCAGAGTGTCGTCCACATATACAACCACAATGATTATCTTTCCATCTGTGACTCTGACAAACACATTGGAATCAACCAACAGTGGCTTGAACCCTAATGATTTCAGGGCTTGATCCTTCTTCTAGTACCATTGTCGAGCTGATTGTTTCAGACTGTAGATACGTCTATGCATTCTGCATGCATAGTCAGGAAGTGAATTCAAGACATATCCTGGGGGTTGATCCATATAGACCTCTTCATCCAGTTCGCCATGCAAGAAGGCTATCTTCTCGTCCACAATGTGGATCCTGAGGTCATAAGCTGCTGCATATGCAAATAACAATCGCAGGGATGAATGTCTGATGACAAGAGAGAAGATTTCAGAGTAGTCAATACCATATCTCTAAGAAAATCCCTTCGCTACCAGACTTGCCTTGTATTTCGTCACATTTCCATCTGGTCCGTATTTGAGCTTGAAAACCCATTTGCATTTGACAGTCTTGTGCTTATGTAGTAATGGTTGCAACGTCCATACTTGGTTCTTCCTCATGGACTCCATTTCTTCGTTCATGGCTTGGATCCATTTGTCCTTCTCTGGACTTTCAATCGCTTCCTTGAAAGTCTGTGGTTTACCACTGAATCCGCAGGACTCCTATGATGTAGAAGCAGAACTGTGTGGCACATATCTTGTTGGTGCTCTTTGTGGTCTTGTCGACCTTCTGGGAGATCCTCCTGGGATAGCAATGCCTTTGTCTTTGTCTACTCTGCTAGGTCCAAAACCATCCTGGTTTACAAGTATCGTAGCAGTAGGCTGTCTCTCGAATCTTTCGTCTTCAGATTCATTACTCGAACAGGATACGACTCGAAAATCTTCGTTTTCGTGTTCGTCCTCTGCTCCCTCTATCACTGGCGGCAGGTCATAGTATTGTCTCCCCAGAACTTCAAAGCTGACAGGATCGTCATTGGCCATTGTCCTGCTCTCATTAAATCTGACATCTCTCACTATTTTCACAGTGTTTGTGTCTGGCATCTAGACTCTGTAGTATGACGAGTTGTTGTCATAACCTACTAGAAATCCCTGCTCGACTTTCTAATCAAGCTTCTTTCAAAGCTTATCAGCAATATGTGCATAAGCTGCACATCCAAAGATTTTGACGTGAGACATGTCGGGTTTTCTACCCCACCATAACTCGTGTGGTGTCGTGTGAGGGACATTAGACTTCCATGTCATGTTTTGGATGTATGCGACTGTAGCTGCTGCTTCAGCCCACAGTACCCTTGGAGCCTTCGAGTAGGCCATCATGCGTCTGGTAGCTTCCATCAGGTTCCTATTCTTTCTTTCTACAACACCATTGTGTTGCGGTGTATAGGCTGTGGTCCTTCTATGAATGATGCCACGATCATTGCAGAAGTCAATGAAGCGATTCGAGATGCATTTGCAACCTCAATCTGTCCTGATCTGCTTGACCTTGTTTCATGTGCATCTCTCTGTCCAATTCACATATTCTATGAATTTATCAAGTGCTTCAGATTTATTCTGAATAAAATACACTCTGGCGAATTTGCTATAATCATCAAGGAAGGTTATATAATATTTGGAGCCTCCTACTGAGATTACATTGAAAGGCCCACAAATGTCAGAATGCACTAACTCCAGAATCCCATGCGTTTTGAAGATCCATATGATCAACCACATTTTCATGTTGTAGAATCTTCACATGCACGAGCTCACTTAAACAAAGCTTTTGCAAATAATGTTCTGCGTACTGAAAAACGTACTCCAAAGCTAGATTTACCTAAGTACGACGGTAACACTGATCCTCAAAGATTTTTTCAAGTCTTTGAGAATGCATGTGATGTCTATGGCGAGACATCACCAGACACCATGGTACAGCTCTTCTCAATGACCATGATCGATCGAGCACGAGAATGGTTTTTTAACCTTGATCGTGAAGATAAATGAGATTGGACACTGTTGAAAGAGGCATTTATCAAACGCTTCAAGCCATTTCGCTTGATCGAAAGTCCTTTTGTCAAGCTAAGTAGCATCAAAATCGACAATGAGGGCACCATGTGTTCTCTCGTCTATGGTGGATTTGGCCAGTGAGTAACTGACCTGGCATCGAACTCTGAATAAACTTAAGAGTGTTTTGAAACTCTTTTGTGAGTTTTTCCATCCGTAGTTGGTGTTGCTGGTTAAGCAACTCCATTTGTGTTTTCCACAACTGTTCTCGTGTTTCCTCGTTTGGTCGAGCTTCTTGGACAACACGATGTGCTATCCGTTCACATGGCTCGTCGACATCTGAGCCCTCATCTTCTTCCCGAATGGAATCAGACATGGCTTGTTCCAATAATGTGTATTCATCATTGGAGCGAAGCTCACGTCGTATCCATCGTGGGAGTTCAACAAGGAACCAAATTATGAGCATGAACTCAGTGGGTTGCTCTTGTACCTGACTTTTTAGTCTTTTAAATCGTTCAATGTAGTCACGTACTTTCTCAAACCATTCTCTATCAAAAATACATTGATCTTCTGGAACCAAGCTCTAGGTGACTGTTTTAGCCCGTAGAGCGCCTTGTGAATTCTGCATACAAGGTGTTGTTACTTGCCATTGAGTTCGTATCCCTCTGGCTGTGTCATGTAGATTTTCTCTTCGATGGTTCCATTGAGAAAAGCGGTATGAACATCCATCTAATGAACTTCGAGATTTGTTGCAGCTTCAAAGGAGATGAGTAGGCAGATCGAAGCATGTTTGACAACTGGACTGAAGGTTTCTGAATAATCCAGGTCTGGAATATTGGAAAAGCCTTTGGCAACTAGCCTGGCCTTGTAATGATTTAGCCTTCCTTCAGCGTTGTACTTCAAAGTTTGGCAGTCCTTGATTTCATGTCCAGTCCTCTTACAGTATCTGTAGAATAGTTTCTGCACAGGTTGGAATGATGAAGAGCTTGAATTCGATCCTGAATCAAAATTTGGTCTAGACTGCATGTTGCTCTTTTTGTCAGTAGAGCCTGACTTTGTAGATCCCTTGGATCTAATTCTGATTTTTTGAATATAGAGCTTGAGGGTTCGATCCTGAATCTGAGGATAATGTCGATCTTCTGATCTTCATCTTGAATTTCCAAAGATGGTAGTTATTTCCATCAAGTTTGTCAATGAGAGATGAACTAGATGATGGATCCATTCTGGTTGAACGAGATCGTTGATAGAAACAACGATTGTCGGAATATTGTTGGCTACGTGTTTGCTAGAAAGACGTCTTGATAGAAACAAGACTGATAATCTGCAGTAGAAATTTAGATTACTGAAAATGTCTGCTCTAATACCATGTCAGAAAATGGTGGTCGTGAGCGCAGTGGAGGCTCGGTTGCTTAGAGCGTAGGCGTGCAGGAACGGAAATGCAACAATTAGTAGCATAAATATTCAAGTAGAAGAATTCATACAGTTTGTGCAAATGAACGACGTAGTAGTGAGACAAAAATTGCACTCTGATAAAAATATCAACAATGAGTACAATGGCTTGAAGTGATAACTTCAGCTTGCTGAGCGTGATAACGCTGACGACAGATAACTCTGATTGAAAGAAAAATTTAAACATTAACACTTACATAGTTTGTTTCGGCTAATATAGAGATTTACAAGAGAGAAAATATCTTACAAGCCTTTAAGGCTATTTATGCCAGTCTTTGCATATGTACAAAAGTTGGTAACCTTCAACCGCCTTTGGGATATTTGTTTGTCCAGCTGTTTTTAGGGTTATTCATCCATTGGCAAAGTCGGTCAGCAAAAATGCGAAAAAGACGAAAGCGCCTTAAAATGATTTCTAAGGTATTCTGGCCACTTGGCCGGTGTGTCGCAGTTTTTGCTATGGAGCGAAAAAGATGAAGGTGCCTTAAAAATGATTTCTAAGGTATTCTGGCCACTTGGCCAATGTGTGTTGCATTTTTCGCTATGGAGCGAAAAAGGCGAAGGTGTCTTAAAAATGATTTCTAAGGTGTTCTGGCCACTTGGCCAGTGTGTCGCATTTTTTAGTATGGAGCGAAAAAGGCAAAAAAGATGAAGGTGCCTTAAAATGATTTCTAAGGCATAGAAAATCTCAAAGGGTTTTAAAAATGTGGCCTAAAAAATATGTTGTTGGCCTTCAATTTTTCAGGATGCTCATTACTTGAATGATTTGTTTAAGACTGGGCATAGGAAATCTAACAAATTTGACCTCCTTGGAATTATTTTGACCTGCTGTTGTTTTTTTCGTTGTGGCTGAAATGACTCTTGAACTGAGTTCGAATCAATTGTAGGTATATCGACCTTGGACTTAGAAGTAGTCTCAGATGTTTTAGGGCTTGGATTATCGCATTGTTGATTTTTCTAGTTTGACAGATTTCTACATCATTTCTTTGGAGCATTATGACATTATTTTTGGCGCAGACTGGTTCTCCTCACTTGGTACTGTTGATGTGGATCTCTCTCAGCAGACACTTTCCTTTACTCATGCTGGTGAGCATCATGCACTTGCTGGTATTGATTCCTAGGGTGACTATAAGTTGGTTACCGAGAAACAGTTTATGCGTAGCCTCCCAAAGGCTCAGGGTGCAACTCTTCTTTCCGTCAGAGTACATTAGTTGCTGCTTCACTTTCACCATCTGTGCCTCCTCTTCCTTAGGTTGTTGTTGCGTGCCCTGTGCCTATATGCCTTAATTCACAAATATCGTATTCAGTGGTCACTCCTGGTTTCATTGATATTGAGGCCGTAAACCTTGGTGGTATTTCTACTATTGCTTCTGCACATACCTCGAATAGCCCTCTTGGTTCGGTGGTTCATGCATTATCTTCTCCATTGGTCTCTATATCTCCATCTCGTGACTCCGTTATGGCCGATGTTCCTCCTGATTTCTCTGGGGTTTTTCACGAGTCCACAATTGATGGTTTCATCACTCTTGGTGATCAGGTTGTATCTTTGTTGGAGGGCTTGCGGATCCCAAGGCAACCCTAACCCTAGTTAATAAGTGAGAAGAATTTAGCACTCTGCGTGTGTAAGTCCAACCCAATGATCACATAGTTATTTGATTGATCAGTTAAAAGTTAATAAAAGGACTTGAGGCCTTTTTGCGGGACTTTTAATGTCGTAGGGCCTAAATGTCAAGTTAGTGAATAAAGTTGGGTTTCACTTCAATTTTGATGGTTCCCACACTTTTTTAAATTTGAATAAAAAGAGAGGCAAGACTGGACCAATATGATCCAGAGACCAGGGTCCTCCTCTCTACTATAAAAAGGGACCAACTCGAGTTGCTCCTGATGTTCATTTCCTCATTTCAATAAAGCAAATTGGTTCTCTTTAGAAATGGATTGATGAATGTCCTTGCTCTTCCTCTCTTTTCTTCCATTTCTCATGCTTTCTTTGTATTTTGCTAATTGTTGGATTTGATCATTATTGGGATTGCTATTTTTTATGCTTTTTGTGAGAGAGAAAGGGAGAGAAAGAAAGAGTAAGTTTCTATCATTGTTGTGGATTTAGGGTTAATGGATGTAGTGTTAATGCTTAGTGTTAATGGATGTTAGTGTTAGATCCTCCATTCATGTTGAAATCTGAACTATACTATCGCTCTCATGGGAACGAACCTACGTGTGACAACTAACCTCATTTCCTTGATGCTAGATTGATTAGATCTTGGGTTGAGGATAGGCAAGGAAAGAAACCCACTACAATTTTGGCATCGTTGCCGATGATCTTTGCCTTACTCCATGGATCTTTGCTCGATGTTTGTGATCTACCTCATGATATTTCTACGGTTCCTTACATGATTATGCGCCTTTGGCCCTTACCGTTACACATTTTCCATTCGAGGATATTTGCTAGATAGTCACTATTACTTATCTAGGGTATTTATATGTTGGGATCTTTCTAGATGACTATATAGGAATCCTTCAGTCTCCTTGTGTTTCTACATATAGGTTTGTTGTAGTCAATGTCGATGGTATACACTTTTGGGCCTTTTATGCATTAGAGGTTTTTCATGCGATTGATTCCTTTTTATCTCTTGATATTTGGCATTCCTGGTTATTACGTATCGCTTGGATTTCATTTGGACCTGTTGCTCATACTACTGCTTCATTTTCAGCTATGGATATATGGCATTCCTGGTTATTACGTATAGCTTGGTTTTCATTTGGACCTATTGATTGGTGCTGGTTTTTCCATATTACTGCTCGCCTACGATGCAGATCTCTCTGGGCATTACGAATACCTTGGCATTCTTGGTTGCTGTTTGATCTTCTTCTGGTTCCTTGAGATTCTTGGTTGTTCCATATTGCTTGGTTTCAAATGACGTGGCCGAGATGTTCCCTTTGTCGCCACAATCTTGATCCCGAGTCACTTCCATTTTTTACCAGCTACCATTCACCAGGTTCGCCTTCACCATAGTCGATGCCGCCAGCAGATTCAGTTTTTGGTCCAGTGTGATGGTCATCCTGTTGAGGAGGCCACATGGGAGCCTATTGATGTCTTTTATCATACACCATCAATTGCGGATCAAGCTCGTGAGAGAGAGATAGAGCAGAAAAGAGAGAAGGCATGAAGATTGGGATTTAGGTCTATGCAATCTTCACATGGATGCATTGAGTGTTTGAAGCTGCTCATCGTCCGATCGTTTCCCATAATGTGCACAAATCATAGCCGTCCAAAGGAAAGCAAGTTTCCCTCCAACAAGTCCATTTAAAAAACCTCATAAGGGGTCCTATTTCCAAGTTTGGCAACGTAGAGTATTTTAGTTGGTTCGGTACCATAAGGGAGAACCCATTTCATGATGTTTTAAAGCATATATATCGTGTAGTAACCATAGAATAGAGCCCATGAGAGAGAGAGAGAGAGAGAGAGAGAGAGAGAGAGAGAGAGAGAGAGAGAGAGAGAGAGAGAGAGAGAGAGAGAGAGAGAGAGAGAGAGAGAGAGAGAGAGAGAGAGAGAGAGAGAGAGAGAGAGAGAGAGAGAGAAAATCCAATTTTCAAAACATGATGATGATCCAACCGCCATCTTTGGTGAAAATGATGGAGAAAGAAAAGAATGCTAGGTCGAGAAAACAAAATTTGATAAATGCAATGGGCTCTGCCAAATGATTCTCTCTTCAATGCATGATTACGCCTATCAAATTCGAACCTTACTATCACAACAAGCATCACGTTTTGATTGTACTTGATTCTAACTTTGAAATCATCAGAATCTATGAGATTGATTTTGTAAACAAACATAACCTGATATAATATTGTTGTGTGAAAGCGTTCGATAGCTCAGACAAAAATATAAGAGAACATAATTAGATTTCAATAGATTGGAGATTAAGAAAATCATGAGAAAAGTTCAAACTGTTTGAAACTCTTTTGGTTTTATCTTTGGCATTTAAGCTTTTGGTATGTTTAAGATGATTAATAATAAAATCCAAAAAAGTGGAGAGCTAAGGAGCTCACTTTGTTTCTAGTATTCTATCTTTGTCTCGTTAACTCGTCTGCATATTACGGTCCTTGTTATTTTATTTATTTTAGTTAAATTATTATCATTATTATTTTCTTCTTACTGATTGTGCTTCGCTTTTTAGTCAATACTACCCAAGCCAATCCGAATTCTTTCGAAACCCAGTTAGCAAACTTGTGCTTGGGTATTGATGAGACAAGCAATCTTGTTTGGCTAAGATTTTTTGTTTATTAAAATTTGTTTTAATTGAGATCCTTTGACTTTTTGGGTTGCTTGTAGAGGCGTCTTTCCTTGTTCTTCCTTGTCGAAATTTTAGTTTTTTTTAAAATTGTTTTTGTCGTAATTCTGTTTTATAGGCAACTTCTGCGCAAAGGTGTGTGTAAAAAAAAGTAAAAGCTTTTTACATGCACCTTGCGAATGCACCTTCTAGCATTTGGAAGGTGCATGTAAAAAAGAAGAAGAAAAAAATCGAGAGGCTTACAGATTCCGTGCAGGCGCCTCAATTTTCTTAGTTGAAGACATAAGTGAGGTCTCTATTTAAATTTGTGAAATTGAATATATTCTAATTGAAGGAAAATATTTATATATATATTTTATAATAATTATTATTATGATTCAACTAACTCTTTTCTTGTTACAACGAAGGCTGGTGAAGACGACACCAAAATCAGATTCAATTGCTTCCGTTTCTTCACCTTCACCATCGCTGCCTTCCCTCCCATACCTCCTCCTCCTCCTCTTCTTCTTCTTCTCGCTTCTCACTCATCTGGCATTACATTCAACAACTGGTTTATGATTCGACAGATCAATATTTATAGCCTGTAAGAGCGGCTTCATCACATCATCTCGCATTATTGAGCAATTGGTTTATGATTCGACGGAGCGACAGTCTATCAGAGCGGCTAATTCACCATAATTCTCTTATCATGAAGCTCCAATGGGTATTTTATGATGAAGCTTCGATAGTGATTTTGATGTTGTGAAGCTACGGTTGTTGTATAAGTGGAACCCCAATTTCGCAGCGACAAACTTTTGGATTCATGCCATGACGTGGGGGCAGGTGACTGCCACCATTTATGGTTTCATTCGGGATGCCAAGTACACTCAAGCCATCAGGTACGTTTCTCTTCTTTGATCTGCATTATGTCTTTCATCATGCAATTGGAGGCTTCATAATCCATCTGCTAATCTGCTCATAGCAGTAATGTATACCTTTGGGATCTGCTCTTCTGTTTCTTATCTGTTTTATACAAAGCGGACTTGTTCCAGTATCTTTTATATTCCGCGTGAACAGATTACTCGAGGAGCAGCTGCATTTGCTTCCAGACAGCCAGGCCGCTCTGTCACTTTTGGGATACTGCCACTACTTTGCTGGCGATTATGTAGCAGCTGCCTCCATGTACGTACATTCTATAAGACTTCTTATGTACAATTTGCGAGGATGTTGGGCTTTAAAGTACTCAAGTTTGATAGAATAGCTGCGAGCTTCTACACATTGTCTTTTTTGACGATTCTATGTATTGTTAAAAAGCATGTGCAATCTTGAATTGTGAAACAAAGCATCTTACAATCAACGTCATCATGCATAGAAGCAATTCTGCACTGCAATTTGAAGGGCAATTTTCTTCACTGTGAAGAAAAAGCGTTTATCCTCTTACCCACTATTTGGCTGATTTGACCCAAAGGAAAAAGGTGATATGGGCTATACTTACCGATTCAGGCTAGCTAAACAATCAGCACAAAGAGAGGTAAATGGATTTAAAGGATTTTTGTATATATATATATGCACACCAAAGAATCCACTACTACTCTCTATCACAACATAACAATCTATTCTAAGTTCCCAAATTAGAAACTAACCTAGTTTATCATATCTCATTCATTCATGTTTTTAGTTATCGCGTAACCCATACATCTCGGTAGCTCTAATCAATGGTCTGGACTTGCCTAACAGTCTAAACTACTCCCCATATTTGGATCAAAGTGGTAGTTTGATAAGGAAGTGAGCCTAATGAGAGATAGATAAATGATTAATAGTTAGTTGATATTACTTCACTTCTACGTTAAGGTTTATCTAGCTATTGTGATACTAGCCCCTCAGCATGCTAGCTTATTTAAGTTTCATTTAGCTCAATCTATCAATCACGAGTAAACAATACTTAAGATTCAGTCATCCGTCCAAATCTCAATCTATTATATCGATTGATATGATTATTGGATGAAATTCGGTTCATGGTGGCTGTGAGCTATGCATCATCCTCCCAGGGTCCATCATATCCCTATCATTTCCCATCTCCTTTTACACGTCTTGTGTATCCTCCACCCTATCTTAATGTTATGTCCATGCCTAAAAGACTATGGCAATGTTGGGGTTGATTGATTGCAGTTAACTAGAACCAACATGTATGATAGGTGTTGGGCATCGGATAGAGGGAAACCCCTAGTTGTTGGGACTTTGGCCCTAAGTATAGGACCCAAGATAGCTTTAAGTCTCGGGAACACTATAATGATATGCCTGGGAAGCACTCTTCAAGAAGATGGCTTGGGTTGTGACTATATGAAAGTGAGTGACAACATCATTTGTATGGTTGGACTAGTCTTGCCATTAGGTTGGAGGATTGAGCCCAAAAATTCTCCTGGTTCTAAAATCCGGACTATGGTAGTATGGGATGCCTTTGACAGGTGGATGTTGTTATGAGATAGCTCCCTTAGGGGTACATTCTATGGCTAGGTGGTTAGTCATCTCTCTATTGTTCTCCATTACCAGTATTGGGTTCATGTCAGGTTAAGATCTTGTGGTAGACTTTACAATGGTATCATAGAGCCAATTCTTGCATTGAGAAGATCCAAGTAACGGAGCTGGGAGGCTTCGAATGGGTGAAGTTGGAATACCAAGAGCGTGGATTAGAATTGTCCATTTCGACGGACTTTGTGTGTGCTTGTCCAAAGGAGGACATATCTTCAATTTTCTATTACATGTCTGTGATAAGATTGCAAATTCTTTAAAATTTGAACGTTAAGATCACTTTCGGCTCTTTGTGAAAGTAGGAGGGTTAAATACTTTGTTTCTTGAAGTGCAGGCCGGGTAAATTGCTTGTTTCTTTGAAATTTAGTGGTGCATGTAATGATTTGGTGTTGTAATCCTTGTTTCCAATATGAAGCTTTAAGTTTTACTTGTGATTGAAAGCAAGTTTTGCTTATGACCAAAGAGAATTATGCTTGGAACAATTTTAGGTTTGAAATCGTTGGAATGTCAGATTTGGTGAATTTGTTTCCAACTTTTGTGATTGTGATGTATGGAGATTCTTCTTCCCGCATTTGGAGAATATTGATTAATTTGTCCTGATAAACCAATGGTGAGCTTTAGCTTCTGGATCTTGAACATGAGCATGGTGCTAAATTTTTTTTATGCCTAGCCCTTTGTATGTTGCTCCCGAAAAGCCATTGTATGTTGCTCCTAAATTTGAAGTTTGTCTTAAACTACAAGCGACTACCCTACGTGATTGCATGGCTATTTTTTTACTGTACTTCTCAAAAATGTGGTAAAGGCAGTAAAATTTTGTTAGGGCTAGAAATTGCTTTGTATTTTCTACTTTCTAGATATTAGAATCTAAGCTTAAAGCCCTAATCCTAAACCACCAAGTTCCAACTATCAACTAAATAGTAACCACTAATAAAGATTGATGCTTACTGCTAATAGCTAGTAGTAACTACTAACTTATAACTTCTACCTAGTTGCTAAATCTAACCATTAAGTACCTACACCCCTCTCAATGTCCATTGAAGACTCAAACCTATCAAGATCTATCATCTCACAAATCACAATCAAATATCAATGTTGATTCTTGAATGATCATCAATGATCAAGATTCAATGCACAATCAATGATCATCAAATGCACATTGCACAAACCATGAAACACAATCCACTATCCTAAACTCTCACAATGAAACCATTTACTCCAATGATATCTCCCACAATGCACGCTAATGCACATGCTCTCTCTCTCTCTCTCTCTCTCTCTCTCTCTCTCTCTCTCTCTCTCTCTCTCTCTCTCTCTCTCTCTCTCTCTCTCTCTCATTTTGGACTAGTCAAAAAGCCATCAGGCTGGTTCGAATTGGTCCCTAACAGTTCGATGGTTCGAATTGCGGTTCACTGTTCGAACCGTGGTTTGTTGCAACATTGGGAGGCATGCACTTTTTTACTTTGCAAGAATGATCAAGTGGAAACAAAACACCATTATCTTTTGAAATGAGGCCACTTACATCCAATTTGTGAGGAATTCAAGAAAACGATCTATTTGCCTCTTCTTTGGCTTGCCGTCACAACCTATTGCCTGCCTCCTTTTTCTCTTGCCTCTCATTCTTTATTGTTTGTTCCCCTTCCTCTTTTCCCCCTACCCCTAGCTGCTTTTAAACCTTCCTAGTCCCGCTTGTTGGTCCCCCATTTCCGAAATAATGTGACCCTGGACCAAGATTTTGCTGACCGATAAATCTAGCTAGGCATTGGGGGCAAGCAGAGTTAGGTTTATCACAAGTAACGACCCCATGAGGTTGTCTAACAAGTTGTTAAAGATGCAGGATTGAGAACTATCGTCATAGGCCTGGCCTTTAGTGTTGGAGTATCAGGACGTGATGAGACATTGATTGGAAAATTGCTGGAGTGAGCATGTGGGTCACTATGCCATGTCAGGGAACCTTGAGTGAGCACGTTTTTAGGCGACAACAAGAATTGGCTAAGGCCAAATTGATGTTAACGAGATTAGATGACTAAATATTGGAATAGAAGGTAGTGCCTTAAAATAAGGTTCTAAGGTTGGTAGGACATGACAACAAAAAAAAAAAAAATTATTACACATCGTATTACTTTTACAATAGTGACTCATGATCTAGAGCAAGGTGCTTTTGGGAGTGAAGTAAGCATGTCATCTTGTTGGTGGTGAGATGGTGAGCACCTTAACAGATTATATCAGCAATGTTTGCTCTCAATGACTTCCACTTGCTACTCCCAAGTAGTTATTAAGGATGACAAAAGCAAAACTGTGAGTTGACTCTAAAAGAAACATTATGGTATGATGGTCTAAGCATGCGCACATTAGAGAAAATTTGAACACAAAAGGGGCCTTTCAAAAAGATACTTTTTATTTTTTTTCTCAAAAGTTTCTTCCACATGGTCCAATCAAAACAATCAAATTTGAAATCTACGTAATGTAGCTCCTTCAAATTGATTTTCTTTTCTTTTTAAAAGAAAAAAGATTTTATTTTAGTATTTTACATTGCCAAGAAATTGTCATCCTATGTGGCAATTCTTATAGGGCCCTTTCCAAGGCCAAATCTTCTCTAATGTGAGGTCCACAACTAGGTGGCCTTGTGGCTACCTTGTTGATGGATGTATGCTCTCCCTTGAGATTGTGGAGGAAAGACTTAAAAAACTATCGTCGATTGACTAGCTAGGACAACCCAACAACAACAACAAATTTGGGGCTTGATTTGTTAGCCTTAATTTTATTTTTTCTTGTGAACTGGTGTGGACTGTTCAACATCTTTGTACTCCCAACAACAGTTAGTTGGGCAGGGAAGTATCACCGTTCCTTTTGGCTTCATATTTTGCTCGTTCCTATTTCAAGTCATAAAAAAAATATTTCATGTTAACAACTCCAAACTAGATGATGCAAGAGGCACAATGAGCTGCAATAGTCCTGGTTGGATAGTGAACCTTAGTATAGAGTACAATCAATATTAGTTATGTCAAAAACATGAATCCAAAAAAAAGCCTCTTAAAATTTATCAAAGCATGTGGCCAGATTGGTTGTCCATTGAAGTAGAGCTTAGATTGGTGCAACAAGGTCTCAATAACTAGACATTTTCCCAATACTTGCTAATCTAGCAAGTTTCACAAAAATCAAATATTGCCTTTTCGTTTATGCATAATTTGGCATGGACTCTGCACATTAGTGTGGAAGACGCTCTACTCTGACAATACATAGGATCGAGATGAACAAGCTCACTGAAAGATATCTACAAAGGGGCTAGAAGTTATTCACTAGTAGGATGCTTATATAAATCTGTGCCATATACCTAGTTTGAGCAAGAGTGAGGCTTGAGTGCTCATGGTATGGGATGCTAGCGACTTGGAGCCAAGATGCTCAACCTAGGGTAATCAATCGTCACTAGTTCCATAGTTGAAAGTGGATCATGTTATATCCTATTGAGTCAACAATCCAGACCTCAGTGTGTTGTGGACGAATGTTAGAGTACTTTCAAAAGGGTACTTAGTTGTCCTTTATTCACCTCACCTCTTAGCTTCGTCAAGGAGGACATTATCTAAAAGTGGATCTCATATCACATTTGTGTGCATTGTAGCAATGCTGGAGTTTGGAGAGAATCTTCAAGCTAGATCTGGAGTGCCATAGGACGAAGCTCTACATGCTAGTAATCGGAAAGTAAGCTATGCAAGTCTTGCACCTAGTACCTCGGTCATGATGCAATGGCAGATGGCGCAATTGTGAATCTAGCCAAGATGATTGTAGATTGGTATAGAGGAATTCTGTAGAGAAAAGTTAGTCGGGGTCGTACTTTGGACTTTGCAATTTTCATTGCAGATCTAGTTAGCATCCTTCCTAAGTAGTTGCTCTCTTGTTGGATCAGTTATGAAATAGTAACACTATAGTATGGTGTGGCTATGAAGTACATAAAGAACTAGGCCTTGGGACCTCATTATCAATGGTTATTTGATTACAAGGTAGCTCTTAGTCTAAATAAACTTAGCCTCAACTTGGTATCCAACTCGCTCATATAGTTCGATCAAGGCTTTCAACAACTACAATACTAGTAACTACAGTATTATATATGGAGGATTCAAAATATTGTTATAGCTGTAACTTTCTATTGGATATGCTTATGCATTGCACATTATTGAAATATGCTTATGGATTGCCTTTTCCTTATGTGATATACGTTTTACCAATGAAAAATAGTATGATTTAAGTCGTCATTTGTGGATACAACTACACCACAACAAAGATACACACTGAATGTACTTTCCCAAAATAAAATGCCACGTTTTCTTGAAGTGCTCCTTGTTTGCTTCTTCTAACAAGTATAAACTCAAAGGTAGATTCTATTGTCTTAGTTAATAAATATACATGTCCACTTTTTTCAATAACTACATTTTCCTTTATCTTTATTGCAGGTATTCAAAGCTTGTTGGGATGCATGCAACTGAAGAAAAATATCGCTTGTATCATGCACAATCACTTTACAAAGTACATAATCTTGTGGAGAGCAAGGATATATAAGTTCCTTTCTATTTGTCAAATCTATCATGACCCTTATAAGAAATCTTTTTGCAATCTTTTTTTTGTAGGCCGGAATGCTTGTTGATGCTCATAAGGCATGCATGACCATTGAAGGGAAACATAATGATATCAAGAATTTGCAAGCTTGCATAAGATATGACGAAGGTGACTTTGCTGGTAATGTCTATAGTGCTTTGTCCTTAATTTTTCAACAATGAAGTGTATAATCTTATGCTTAGAATACATCTTTGTATTGATTCTTTTAAGCCATTGTCATAACTAGAGAGCTTTGAAAAGTGGGCATAGAAAGGTTATGTCATTATGTATTCATCCTTAATCTGATCAATCGTACAACATAATATAAGGATAAGCTTTGTAATCTAATATGTTATTGTTATGTTTGCGTCTGGTTCAAAGGATTTGGAATAATTCTTGACGTGGATATACGGTACTCTAGTGTACGAGTTTATTAAATATGCCTCGTCATTCCGAACCATGCTAGAAATTTAATTAATAACCTTGTGAGGGCCCAGGCACTCCAATTACGACATGTGGAGAAGTGCATGGTGATTGACAATTTTTATGCATGCTGAGGAGATCAAAAGCAAATGAGTGTGGATTTAGTGAAGATCAGGGTCCTGGAAGGAATATTCTTAGGCTCCAGGGGTCTATATATACCTACAAGAACTCGCCTTCCTCCACTTCCAGATTCCAGTTTTTAGTTTCCAGAAACCTCTCCTCTGCTATATTTAGTCAATGTGGCTCGGGGGTGAAGCTAATTGGGGTTTGACTTTCAGTTTTTTACTTGGTTGGGTGGTTTGGCTCCACTCCACTCCTTTTGGTAGCAGGATCTTAAGGATCTACACTTGGTGATCTTTATAGTTATATATATTATATAATAACCATAGTCCCTAGACGACATGATTCTTAGAGGGCATGAAAAATATGATACATGGAACTTGGTTATGTTATGTAACTTCTCTTAAGAGTAACCTTACCTTGGATTCAAACCTGCACTCTGCGTGTATTCTAGAACGACGAGCAAAGTTTTCTCTAGCCCTCATTCTTTCGATCATTGATCCACCACATTCCTCTAGCTCATTCATTGTCCAACCATCTCTCAATTGAAAGAATGCTAATCTAGAAGCTTGCTACTGCACCATTGCTCCCCCACCCACCTCCCCTTTCCCTATCACTATCTCGTTGGCTCTGTTTTTACCTCATTGCTGTCCCACCTTTTCCCATTTGTTCAAAAATCGCTACCCTACCAGCTCCTCATTCCTTGCTCACTGCCCCACACAACTCAAACCTCAATACTCTCCCTTGAAAGAACATCCATGCATGTTATACATGTGGAAACCAAAATCCTAAATTTGAGTGCTATGGTAGGTCCATCCATCCTTCTTGCTTTTGCAACTACAACTATGCGCATTATACCACCAACATCCAATCATAAAACATCACATCACCTCATCGTTGGAGGAGAAGAGGAAGGAGACAGAGACAACTTGAGGAAAAGCTAGAAATTTTCAAATGGCATCACTCGCATAAGAATACAAAAGATTTATATTGTGGGAGCTGCGTAGAATGTCATACTAGAGCCTCTATATCTACAACATTGTGATGGAATTGGCCTTGTATGGGAACCATGTGTGCCTTGATTATTTTTTGATACTTGTGAAATATGTAGACCTTGTAGTAGTTGTATAGTTTTAAGTTTCTATGGACGACATGACATGGTTTTATTTCCACCCAAATCTCATGACTGTCTTTTGCCCTAGAATTTCTTGAAGCTTCCCTTCCCTTTCAAATTCGCTATCCTCTTCTTAGATTGACTCATAAAGTGTTGGACTTTGTTGCAATAGTAAACGCTTCGCCTCCTTAGAAAAAATAGTCAAAATTTTACTTGCCATGTATGAGATTTCATGCCATTGAACTTCTCAAGTTGAATTTGTGATTCCTTAATTTGATATCACAAAAAGTAGCTCATTTTCATGAAAATCCACACCCTTCCCCACCCCCTCTTTTATCAATGCATAGTTTTCAAGTTATAGCAATTAACCTAAAACTTGAATATAGTGAGAACTAGATGCTCAAATCTTTAGCCATTTTTCTTGGACTCGAACTTTTAAATAGCTAGGAAAGTTGCTTATGAAGGATACAAATTTTAATTCGAACGGCTGACCCACCACTAATCTGCTTGAAACAAAATTTCAATCTGAAATATATTGAACTTAACAGCTCCATTAAAAAAATTACAAAAAAAAAAAACACACCAACAAAACTCGATGAAAACAAGTTTTGAAGGGCTTGAAGGCTGAAATTAAAGTTTTGGCACTTCACTGAAGGTCTAAACAATATCACTTCAATTTGAAATTTTGCTGCACTTTACTAGCCTTCATAGTTCAGAAAACCTCACCTTTCAAACTTCAACAAGACTAAGAGCAATAATGAGTCTTCACTTTGAAGTTGTCCCTTGAAGTATTCCAAATTGTAATGTACCTTCAATAGGCCTTGCTACCCTCTTTGCAGAGTGACCTTGCTTAGGCTTAGCCATAAATTGACTAACCATACTAACAACATATGCATTATATGTAGAAGTTAAATAGATCAAGCTTCCAACAAGCTGTCTATATAATGATTCATCTACATCTTGATCTTCCTTAACTTTAGTAAGCTTACATCCATTATCATATGATGTAGATACAGGATTGCAATCTGACATATTAAAAGATTGAGAAATGAAAAGACCATGTTCCTTTCTCCACACCTCAATCCCAAGGAAGTATTTTAGTGACCCAAAATCTTTCATATTAGACTCTGATGAGGGATCTTAATATCCCAAATCAAACCCCTATCCAACCTTTCTCCAAACTTGTGTTGACAAGATCATCCACATACATTACTACAATAATAATATGACGATCCCTAACCAAAACATAAAGTGTAGGCTCTGGACTACTCCTTTGAAAATCAATCTCCTCAAAGTATCTATCAATCCTCGTGTACCATGCCCCTGGGGTGCTTGCTTAAGTTCGTACCTTGTCTGTTACGAGCTCGTAACCAGTGCCGAACCCTAGAGAACACAGATAGGTCAGATACCACAGTCAGGGTCGTGTCCAGCGTACATGACCAACAGGGCAAGACAGTGTGAGTAGTGTGCCCCAGCACGGTCCATAGCCATGGCGGGCCTAACACAGCCTAGGGACCCTGTCAGCAGGATAGGGCCCCCAGTTGGGTCCCGACGTGCAGTCGGCCACGTCAGTGCCACGTGGCCGACACTTGGCAGTAGCATGCTACCAGTCCTCACACTGGGCTAGGAGGGGCTTACTCTATATCAGGGAGTAGGCAAGGTTGGGTGGATCAGTTAGTGTTTGCCCTACTGTGGTGTTAGGATCTATTACACTGGTATCAGAGCCATCTCCATCCTAGGGAGTTCAGGACAGTAGTAGAGAAAGCTATCAGAAGATAGGAAGTGTTTCTCAGATTCTCAGAGAGGAATAGAGGAGGAGGATCGCTGTAGGAGAAGCCTTCAAACTTCTGATTTCCACTGAGAAATCACAGTAGCAAGGAGTCAGATTCCAAGTGTAGGTAACTCGCTGAAAAAACAGCTGTTTCCCACTGAGTTGAGAGGATTCTCTATAGTTTTCCCAGCGAAATTAGAGTAGGAAGAAGCCAGCACCTCCATCGCTGTACAGTCAGAGACCTACATCCGATTTCCAGGGAAAAAGTTACTGGTTCTCAACGAGTTTGAAGCCAAAAAGGAGCAGGGCCAGCGCTGCCAGTACTTCTGAAAATCTGGTTTTTCAACAAGTTTTTGGGCCCCAACGTCAGAGATTTGGAGCAAGAGAATTCCTATCAGACCAGCGAGCTACTATCATCAAAAAACCGGGAAATTTAGCACCGTTTTGAAGCTTCAAACTGGCATTTTTCGGAACAGCAGGTCTGAAATTTTGGGGAAAAGAGCTGAAAGGGTTCCTCTTCATTCTTTCTTTGGAAGTACAGTCCTCAGAAACAGCTAAGTCATCTTTCCTTTCCCTTGTACAGTTGTAAATTAGTCTTTTAGAGTTAAGGTAGCTCTCTTTCAGTTTCGAAGATGACCACTCCTCAGGGACCTGATCAACCCCAGGAGAGAGGCTTCGACGAACTTGAAACAGAAGCCTTGGCTTACAGAAAAGGGAAGGAACCCATGGAAGTAGAAGAACAGGAACAGTTCGCCGAAGAACTTGACGAACTGGTTACCAAGGAGCAGTTCCTCCAATTGGTAACAGAAGTGGATGAACTGAAGCTGGCATTAGCCAATTTCAAGTCCAGTGTGGACGACTCGTTCGCTGAACTCAAAAACTTGATTTTGAGCTCCGCGAAAGGAAGACTTCCCTCCACTTCTCAGTTATCCCCTTCTCCACTTCCATCAGTTTCGGGTGAGACTTTACGGTCTCACCCCAATGTTTTTAAAGATTTAAAGCCTCCTACTTTTAATGGGGAAGAGAAGGATAGAAATGCAGATATTCTACAAACCTTCCTCAGCAAATGGAAGAACATTCATGCTCTTAAACAGACCCCTGACCATTTGCAAGCAATTGAGGCCAGTCTTTCTTTAGGGCCTATGGCCTATAAGTGGTGGTTAAATCTCCAGGAGACTGGGCAGACTCCCCGGTCATGGAAAGCTTTTGAAGAAGCTTTCCTAAGAGAATTTCTACCAGAGAATGAACTTGATAGAGCCTGGGAAGCCTGGGAAAGAACAGTAATGGACAAGTCCCTCATCCAATATATCTCGCAGTATCGAGAGGCAATTTTAAAGATTAAAAATATGGATGACTATCAAAAAATCAGGGGATTTGTCCGTGGCCTCAAAGATGAATATAAAGTAGAGGTCCAGAGAAACTCGCCTACTACCCTGGAGCAAGCTCTCAGATATGCTCAAATCTATGATGATTCAGTGGGTAGGAAGAGAGCGAGACAGCAACCACTTTCTGAGCAGCTTCCTCAGAAAGACTTTCAATTTAAAAAGAAATTTTTAAAAAGAAAGAAAGAAGATAAATTTAAAGGTGAAGCTCCTCAGAAACGCCCTTCACACATACAGCCCTTAAAACCAGATGATTTTGAGAAAGCCAAACAAGAACGTTTGTGCTTTGTGTGTATGGGCAAGGGACACACAGTCAGACAGTGTCCCAAGGGGCCTTTCACTAAAAAAGATAAGAAAGATAAAAAACAAGTTCATCTTGTTCAGACTGTATGTTTCCCCAGTGACTCGGCAGCTTCCGAGATCAAAGTGTATCATGAAGATCATGAACACTGTTGCCAGCTGACCTCTGCAATGCTAGCGAGACCCTTCAGCTTTGGGCCGCATGACCTAGTACGTATGCATGGGAAAGTTGGTAACCAGTTAGTAAGAGTCATGGTTGATGATGGGGCAACCCATAATTTCATCAACCACACCCTGGTTAAAAAGCTTAAACTACCAGAAGTACCTAGTCAGCATAGGTACATAGTTTCATTAGCTAAGGGTGAAGATAAAAAAATATGGGAAACTATGGTAAGTAAGTTAAATCTTGGTATTCAGGGGTACCAAGATCAAATAAACTTTCAGATAATGCACCTGGATCGAACAGACATTGTTCTCGGGAGAGATTGGCTCTACAGTTTAGGACCTTCCCTCCACAGAAACTATTAGGAGAACACCCTCAGCTTTCAGTATAAAGGCCGAGAGATCCAGTTGCATGGGGAGCATGATGTTCCCAACAGCCCTATGGTCTGCAGTTCAGAGCTCTGTCAGCTAATCGGAGACGAAGACCATCAGGTATTCTTATGTGACTTTCAGTTTATTCCTGAAGTTTCTATTTCCAGTTCTATTCAACAGAAAATCAGTAAATTAGAAACTTTATTGTCTAAATTTAAAGATGTTTTTCCTGAAGATTTGCCACATGGTTTACCACCTAGCAGAGAGGTAGATCATGTAATAAACCTAGTACCAGGTACAGCACCTGTTTCTAAACCTCCGTATCGGGTCAGCCGAACAGAGGATGAAGAAATAACTAGGCAGTTAACAGACTATCTTGGGAAAGGCCAAATTCAGACCAGTAGTTCACCATGGGCCTCACCAGTCCTATTGGTGAAAAAGAAAGAGGGGTCTATGCGTGTTTGCGTAGATTACAGAGCCCTCAATAAAGTCACAATTAAGAATAAATACCCTATGCCTCGGGCAGACGAGTTGTTTGATCAACTCGATGGGGCTAAGTTTTTCAGCAAAATAGATCTCAGATCGGGATATCATCAAGTCCGTATAAAATCGGAAGATGTCTCGAAAACAGCTTTTAGGACTCGTCACGGTCATTATGAGTTTAAGGTGATGCCATTTGGGCTCACAAATGCTCCAGCTACCTTTATGACCTTGATGAACAGTGTCCTCAGACCATACTTGGGTAAGTTTGTAGTCGTATTTTTAGATGACATCCTCGTCTACAGCAAAACGAGGAAGGAGCATCTAAAACACCTTAGAAAGGTGTTTCGACTGCTCAAAAAGCATAAGCTTTATGCTAAACAATCCAAGTGTGAATTCTTCGTTGAAGAAGTAGCATATTTGGGTCACATTATCTCTTCAGATGGGATTAAGATGGACCCAAATAAGGTTAAAGCCATACTCAGCTGGCTGAGACCTCAGAATATTTTGGAACTTCAAATCTTTCTTGGTCTGGCGGGATATTACAGACGATTTGTCAAGGAATATGCTCAGATAGCAGTCCCTATGACAAATCTCCTTAAGGGGAAGGGAAAGGAGTTCATTTGGGAGTCCGCACAACAGGAGAGCTTTGATGCTCTCAAAACAGCCTTAGCTACAGCACCAGTCTTAAAAGTCGTCGACCCCAATCAGCCATTTGTGGTCGAAACAGATGCTAGCGACTTTGCAGTAGGCGCTGTGCTAACTCAGGGTGGACGACCAGTTGCGTTCGAGAGTAAAAAACTCGAGCCAGCTCAGACTAGGTACAGTGCCTATGAAAAGGAACTCTTTTCTATAGTCCATGCCCTTAAGACTTGGAGGCATTATTTGTATGGTGCCAACTTTGAGGTCCTGACAGACCATGAGAGTCTCAGATACCTTTGCAATCAACCTGAGCTTAGAGGTCGGAAAGCTCGTTGGGCAGAGTTGATGCAAGAGTTTGACATGTCTATCAGATATAGACGTGGAAAATTCAATACAGTAGCAGATGCCCTTAGCAGAATGCCTATGATAAACGAGCTGAGTTTTACTCAGATTCGTAATGAGTTACTCGAGTCCTTGAGAGGGAAATGCCAGCATGATGCATTCTTCTCTATTATCTGGAACTCAGTCCAGAACAGACAGTTACAGACTCCAGAACCAGTTCCCGGGGCTGGTGCCAGTTCATCCAAGAATACGGCAGCTTCCGTTGAGGATGATGATGAGTCCGAGTATACGTCATCAGATGACGTTGAGGATTCTGAGCCTGTATCACCCAAGCAAACCCCAGTGGTTGAGGGTCAGTTGACTCAAGGATTCAAATGGAAACAGTATTCCATTCAGGATGAGTACTTGCTCTATAGAGATAGAGTATGTGTCCCCAATTCAGAGGATTATAGGCAGCAGGTCCTATATGAATGTCATGACAATCCTAGCGCGGGACACCCAAGCATACAGAAGACCTATGAGCTTCTTCGTAGGCAATTTTTCTGGCCCAGTATGAAAAAGGACGTCCACCAGTATGTAACCAGTTGCCAGAAATGTCAAGTAAATAAAGCAGAGCGTTTAAAGGCAGGAGGGTTGTTGCATCCCTTAGAAATACCAGCTGGTAAATGGGAGAGTATATCCATGGATTTTATAGTAGGCCTGCCTAAAACCCAAAAGGGTAATGACGCTATATGGGTCACAGTTGACCGTCTGACCAAAATGGCTCATTTTATTCCGACCAAAACAACTGTTAGAGCTCCAGAGTTAGCGAGGTTGTTTGTAGACGGGCTATTTAAATTGTACGGTCTACCTTCCGGCATAGTCAGCGACCGGGACAGTAAGTTTACTGGAAATTTTTGGAAGGCAGTATTCCATCATCTCCATACTAAACTTAATATGAGTACCACCGACCATCCACAGACGGACGGTCAAACAGAAAGGGTAAATCAAGTGCTGGAGGATATGCTTCGTGCATACGTCAGCAAGAGGCAGACTAATTGGGAGGAGTATCTCTCGATATTAGAGTTTGCTTACAACAGTACCAAACATTCAGCTACGGGATACAGCCCATTTATGCTGATGTACGGTTTTCAGCCACGCTCACCCACAGCTGTAGGGTTTAAACAAGAAAAAGTTGAAGCAGCCAGAAACTTTTTAGAAGACCTAAAACAGATGATAGAACATGCTAAGCGTAGCATTAGACAATCCCAGGATCGAGCCAGGCATTATGCAGATCCACACAGACGGGATGTGCAGTTCTCCACTGGTGAGAAAGTCTACTTGAGAGTCCCAGTTGACTCTAAAACCCTCAAATCAGGAGTGTGTGCTAAGTTGTCTCCAAGGTATTGTGGTCCCTTTACCATCAGTAGGAGACTAGGCGAGGTCACCTATGAACTAGAACTCCCACACAGCAGTAAGGTTTTTCCAGTTTTTCATGTAGGTCAGTTACGAAAAGCCTTAACCAGATCAGATAATCTGGTAGGGGACAGTGTTCTAGTTCTCCCATTGGATCCTCAACAACCTCCACATGAACCAGAGGAAATTCTTGATAGTAGAGAGACGCAGACTCGTCATACTCTATACCGAGAATATCTGGTTAAGTGGAATGATCAGCCTGTTGAGAATGCCACTTGGGAAAGAGGCAGCGTCCTTCGCAAGATTTTTCCAGACTTTGTCTTAGAGGACCAAGACGGTTCTTAAGGGGGAGGGAGTGTTACGAGCTCGTAACCAGTGCCGAACCCTAGAGAACACAGATAGGTCAGATACCACAGTCAGGGTCGTGTCCAGCGTACATGACCAACAGGGCAAGACAGTGTGAGTAGTGTGCCCCAGCACGGTCCATAGCCATGGCGGGCCTAACACAGCCTAGGGACCCTGTCAGCAGGATAGGGCCCCCAGTTGGGTCCCGACGTGCAGTCGGCCACGTCAGTGCCACGTGGCCGACACTTGGCAGTAGCATGCTACCAGTCCTCACACTGGGCTAGGAGGGGCTTACTCTATATCAGGGAGTAGGCAAGGTTGGGTGGATCAGTTAGTGTTTGCCCTACTGTGGTGTTAGGATCTATTACATTGTCCAACTTGCAAACCTTGTCTTGGTGTCCCTCGACAATTTGCCTCCTTGAAGAGCAGTGATCAGTGAGCTACCTGTAGCAATTACAATTTCACCACAAAGACTCCTTCATTGCCTCTTGCAGATGAAAAAGCAACCAAAAAGTAATGTTCTTACTAGGAAGATTTGATCTTCTCAAGAAGATCCATGTTATCTTGCTAACAAAGCTTTTGTAGCAATTTCCAACCAATAAAAGACTTGATGGTAGCCAAAGTTGGTTCTCCTCCATGTTGACTCCACATGCAATGACTCTTCTTCAACGATCCGATTCCACACCTGCAAGATAGAATTCATTGTCAAATCGAATTTAGATATGTGAATCGATTGGGTTTACAGGCGTATAATTATTGCTTGTTTATGTCTATAGGGATATGATTACTTCTTGTTTCATTGTCTATGTCATGGCAAGGGAAAGGAAAAGTAGCAAGGGAATTTGGAGAACAATAGTAAATCGAACCAATGAGAAGATGAAGACAAGGCAAATTCAAACAAGAAAGAAAAAAGCTTTATTTGTGGTAAGCAAGGTCATTACGCAAAGGTACGCTGGAAAAACAAGTTCAACAAGAAGAAACAGATAGGAAATTTTGTTGAAGGAGGACTTAACATGAAGTCGAGTGCTTTGGATCTTGGCAATTGTGAATTGTTTTCGGCATCAACATCTTCATGTGATTTATCAAGGAAAGAAAAATGTTGCTTTATTGATTTAGGATCATCAAAGCATATGACACCATGACGAGATTGACTATCTAGTTTTCAACAACTAGATGATGGCACAAATGTCAAGTTGGGAGACAATTATACTTACAACATCAAGGGTGTTGGGAAGGTACATATTATATTACCTTCAGGAAAGGTTGGTGATATCAAGGATGGTCTTTATGTACATGGCATAAAGAAGAAATTACTCTCAGTTTCAACAATAGTAAACCAACATATGGTTGATGTGGTAAGAGTGCATTCCTGAATGGCTTTCTTGAGGAAGAAGTCTATATGGAGCAGTTGAAGGGTTCCGTAGTAGCAAGACAGGAAGACAAGGTTTGCAAGTTGGAAAGGCATTATGTGGACTTAAGCAAGCACCCAGGGCATGGAGTTATGGACTCGACTCATTACATTCGCCACGTCCATTTACATTTACTTTACTTTATGGATAAGCAGGCCTTGGGCCCTTTTTTGTTCATTATTGACACTTAGACTTTATGGTTGGCCTTGGGCCTTGTTATTCATTATTTAGACATTTGGACATAATACTGGAGAGTGGGGGCCTTCTTGGAGGGCACACTATTATCCCTCCCAGTTGGGCCCTTTCCATTGGAAGCTTCCTTTTTAGGGCTTCCTTTAGGCTATAAGTAGGCAATATGTGTCATTTGTTATTCAGCTGGTGATATTGATCTCGCTCTTTAGTCTCCTTAATCTCTCTTTCCTACTTTCTAGGGTTAAGTCTTGCTTATGTGATGCTTTCATAGCTTAGCTCTAGATCAGTCATGGTTGTATTCGTAACTTGATGTTAGAGCACTTTCTTGATTGTTGAATTTCAGATCTGATTTTCTGATTGGGCGCCCATTTTCCTTGCTGATTTTTTTCTCTCTCTTTGCTGAGGGCTTTCATCTCTTTGCTTCAGCAACATTTAGCACAGTTTGGAGGAGGACCAACTCCAATCAGAGCATTTTCCTTGGCGGACCTTTAGCAAACAATTAGTGGAAGTACTTCCGCTAGATTTGGCGGCCAGAATTTTTTTTTTGTTTTGGCAGATTATTTCTGGCGCCTAAGTCCAGCTTGTTTGCAGGCTGTCCAGCGCCCAATTCCCGCATATCTTTCATCCGTTTCTCCTTCCATTTTCAGCCCTCTTTTCACTTTTGTTTGCAGGTTGTCCAGCCCCTTCGTCACTTTCGTCCGTTTTTGTCTCCGTTTGCAGCCATCTGTTGTTTTGTTATTTCCATTCCATTTTGTAGTTTGTGTTGTCCATCGCATTTTTCATTTTGTCTTTCGTTATTTGTTATTAGTTTCCGTTCCATTTGCGTTTCAATTCCATAATTCATTTTCATCGTCGATTTCGTTTTTCACTTTTTCTTCGTTCTCTACGCTTCATTATGAAAAATAAAAATAAAAACCACCCAAATTATTTGGATCATTGGGTTACATATTCTTTTCCGTTACTTTTAATATTTTATTTTTTATCATGACTTCGGATTTTCGGTCTCTATTCCCTTTAGATTATCTTTTTGTTTTTAATAGTGATATACCATCTGAACATATGTTCGACAAATGGCTCACACGTCTTCAGTATTACTTTGATACTTCTCGGCCAACTTGTCCAGGTCCTAATAAGATTCTTGATGCAATTTTTCTCTTAAAGGGTTCTGCTAGGTCGAAGTGGTTTGACTATTTCCATTCTCATCCGCCTATCTCTAAGTGGCATGACTTTCTACCAGTACTTCGCCTTCTTATGTTTTCCGATGATAATTCTGTAATTGTTCCTCATGTCGCTCTTACGAGTGGTATTATAGGTCTTGAGAGTTCTACTCCTTCTGATTCCTCTCGTGAGCATTCTTCCATATGCGAGGTTCGATTTTCTTGTGCAGGACAAATAGAGATAGAGTCACACATTTCTAGCGATTCACATGAGGTTGATTCACACATTGCTAGCGATACACATGAGGATGATTCTATATCACATAATGTGAGCGAGTTGCCTGATTTACTTGAGATAGTTATTGATCTACTTGAGCTCGTCATTGTATCCCATAGTGAGTCAGAGTCACATATACAGGTTCCTACTGATGCTGATTCACATATAAAGGTTGCGGCTGATATGGTCCTTGATAGTGATATAGCATGCTATGATACTATTGATGATGTCGTTGCATGCTTTGATGGTGCTACCGAAGTTGTTGCATGCTATGATATTGTTCCATGCTTTGATACTGATATAGTATGCCTTGCTACTATTGCCGATGTTGCATGCTTTGACTTTGTTGTTGATTACTTTGATGCTACTCATGTTCCTAAGCGCCATGCTATAGATGTTGTCACCTATGCCTCTTTCAGATGCTTTGGCTACTCCAGTAGATCTCCATATGGCATATGGTTATACATTTCATGATGGTCCTATTGTATACCCACTAGCTTATTTTGCTGATACTCGTGTAGATGAGTATGCGGTTCTTCTAGATGCATATTTAGGCCAGAACTTATCAATTGATGCTTCTGTTATTATGCGTATGTATGTTGTTCCATTTGTGGATCATATTATTCTAGATGCAAGACGAGAGTATATTTCTTTAGTGGATATAGGAAGTACACATTCATTTATTAGCAGTTACATTTCCACCAGGATTCGTGCTACACCTGTTCCTGCTTCCCAACCTCTCAGTGTTGAAGTTGCTCGTTCCCATTCTTTTCCCAGTTCTCAGATGTTTCAGGGCTTGGATTATCGCATTGGTGATTTTTGTGGTCAGGCAAATTTCTACATCATTCCGCTAGAGCGCTATGACATTATTTTTGGTGCAGACTGGTTCCCTTCACTTGGTACTGTTGCTGTGGATCTCTCTCAGCAGACACTTTCCTTTACTCATGCTAGTCAGCATCATTCACTTGTTGGTATTGATTCCCAAGGTGACTATCAGTTGGTTACCGGGAAGCAGTTTATGTGTAGTCTACCAAAGGCTCGTGATGCAGCTCTTCTTTCCATTCAGAGTACATCAGTTGGTGCTTCACTTTCACCATCTGTGGTTCCTCTTCCTCAGGTTGATGATACTCCGGATTTACAGGTTGTTGCTGCATGCCTTGTGCCTACATGCCTTGATTCATAGATATCGTATTCAGTGGTCATTCTTGGTTTCATTGATATTGCAGCCGTATACCTTGGTGGTATTTCTACTATTGCTTTTGTGCATACCTCAGATAGCCCTCTTGGTTCGGTGGTTGGTGCAGTATCTTCTCCATTGGTCTCTATATCTCCATCTCTTGAGTCCGTTATGGCTGATGTTCCTGCTGATTTCTATTGGGTTCTTCACGGGTCCACGTTTGATGGTTCCCTCGCTATTGGTGATCCGGTTGTATCTTCTTTCGCTTTACTCCATGGATCTCTGCTTGAGATTTGTGATCTGCCTCATGATATTTCTACGGTTCCTGACATGATTCATGCGCCTTTGGCCCTTACCATTACACATTTTCCATCCGAGGATATTTGCCAGATGGTCACTATTACTTATCTAGGGTATTTATATGTTGGGATCTTTCTAGATGATTATACGGGCATCCTTCAGTCTCCTTGTGTTTCTACATATAGGTTTGCCGCAGTCCATGCCGATGGTATACACTTTTGGGCTTTTTATGCATTAGAAGTTTTCCATGCGACTGATTCCTTTTTACCTCTTGATATTTGGAATTCATGGTTATTACGTATCACTTGGATTTCATTTGGACCTATTGTCATACTACTGTTTCATTTTCAGCTATGGATATATGGCATTCCTGGTTATTACGTATAGCTTGGTTTTCATTTGGACCTGTTGATTGGTGCTGGTTTTTCCATATTACTGCTCGCCTACGATGCAGATATCTCTATGATTATGCATGTGGCTCTCTATTTGTTCCTTGGATTGTTGCTCATTGTCAGGCTTGACATATCCTGATCGCTTGGGTTATTGCCTCCATTCCAACTATTGTTTGTCCAGGTGATCTTCAGGTTCCCCGTCATTTCGGGTTTGGTCTTCGATGCTGAGTTGCCACTTTATTCTGGTGTTCTGAGACCATCAGGGTACCTTGAGAGAGTTCCTTCTCCTCTCTTGGATAGTTTTTGGGGATGTTGCGGCCACATACTTCAATGTTGCTCATATATGCTTTGGTATTCATTCCCAGCTACATGTGGATATTGCTCCGATGCTTGCTACTGATGTTGCGGATCCAGTTCCTCGTTCCAGTGCATTTCTTCTATTCCTCACTTGTGCGCCTGGTGTGTACTTTGGGATTACACTTGCGGCCAGTTCCGATGGGTCATCCAATTCTCCATCCGTTTTTTGGTGTATCCTAGGATGGATTGGTATGTCCATATGAGGTCTTTCTGGATGAGTTTTTCAGCTATTTCTAGATTTGTTGCTATTGTTTTCATGTATCATGTCTTTTTAGATGATGCATTGATTTCTTGGACCTTCTAGAGCTTTTGGCATGCTGCTCTTCTCGTGATATGGGCCTTGAGGGTACTGTGTGCCATTGCTACTTCTCATTCATGGGCCTTATGGATACCTTGGGCTTTTGACCATGTTGGTGCATATTTCTCCATTTTAGCTATTCTTTGTCAGGATAATTTCTTTATGCTCCATGTTTCCTGGCATATCGCTTGCTTTTCCACGTTGTTACAGCGTGCCTGTCATCTTGCTTATGTTCCTACTCCTTGGTGCCGGTCTTCCGATGCTGCTATCTTTTCTTGGGGCACCTTGCACATATGGTTGATGGTTACGTGTATGATGCGGCTATCCGCGATGAGTGTCCATCTCTTTTTCAGTTTCCTTATTGGCTTCCCGTTGCTGATGCAGTTCTACCTTCTCGGGCTTTTTGGATACCTTGGTATGATGTCCTTATCTTTTGGGCTGTTCCTCTACTAGCTTGGGCATTACGGATACCTTGTCATTCCTGGTTGTTGCTTGATCTTCTTCTGGTTCCTTGGCATTCTTGGTTGTTCCATATTGCTTGGTTTCTGGCCGTTGTCTCTCTCTCTTTAGTCTTAATCTCTCTTTCCTGCTTTCTAGGGTTAAGTCTTGCTTATGTGATGCTTTCATAGCTTAGCTCTAGATCAGTCATGGTTGTATTCATAACTCATGGTACATGAGGATTAATACATACGTTGAGTAGCATGGTTTTCAGAGGAGTACACTTTATGTTATGGCAAAAGATAATCATATTGTAGTAATGTATATTGATGATCTTATCATCACAGGTTCTAATCGGGTTTTAATTCAGAATATTAAGATCTCTCATTAGAGTTTGACATGAAAGATCTTGGTTCAATACAGTACTTTCTAGGGATCAAGGTATGGAGAGTAGCACATGGTCTATTTATTTCTCAATCTAAATATGCAGATGAACTTCTTGGTAAATTTGGGATGTCGGAATGCGGACACCTATCTCAACTCCATATGATTGTGGGTGTAAGCTTACGAATGTTGAGAAAGATCAAGATGTAGGCGAAATGTTATATAGACAACTTGTTGGAAGTTTGAATTATCTAACAACTACACAACCAAATATTGCATATGCTATAAGTACGGCTAGTAAATTTATGGCTAAGCCTAAGCAAGTTCACTGGAAAGTTGCAAAGCGGATACTAAGATATACTAAGGGTACTTCACAGTTTGGTATCTTTTATAAAAGACACGATGATGTAAAGTTGCTGGGGTATGTTGATGCGTAAGATCGAAGATCAACTATAGGTTATGTTTTTAATCTTGGATCAAGTTCTATATCTTGGAGTTCAAAGAAGCAACCTACCATTGCACTATCATTTACAGAGACAGAATATTGAGCTACTACAAGTGCAGCATGCGAATCAATTTGGTTACGAAAGGTTCTACAGGAAACATCTACAATGCTTCAGTGTGATAACAAAAGTTGCATCAGGTTGGCAAATAACTCGGTTTTTCACAGCATATTAAAACACATCGAAGTACAACAACACTTCATCAGATAAAAACTTCAGAATCATGACGTTGATCATATTTATTGTCCTATAGAAGAGCAAGTTGCATATATTTTTACTAAGGGATTGGTAAGAATAAGTTTGAGAAGTTTAGAGAACTTCGAGGAGTGATAGATAACAAAATTAACATTAAGGGGGAGTGTTATGAAATAATTTTAACTTGACCCCTAATGTTAATGGGCCATGTTTGTAGGCTATATTTAGGGGCCCATGTTATTATAGAATATTTTTGCATATAGTAGGGCACTCTTGGAAAATTACCAAATATAGGAACTAAATTTAGATCAAGCTTTTAGCTTTTGCTAAGGCTAGAGGAAATTATATAAGGAGCACTGGTAGCCCACCTCCTTCATTCCATTGTAGCAAGTTCTTTAGACTTACAAATAAACCGAGATATTTTTCCATTGCTCAATCATCTTATGTGTGAGTGAGTACTAATAAGATTAGTGTACTCCTCTATCTTTAATTATTCTCATAATTCTGACACCTTGTCCACCGCCGTGATCCAGGGCAATTCTGCAATGTCCTCAAAAAGGAGATCTAAGAAATGTGCAACACATGGCATCCAAAATATGTGGGGTAGGTATCATTCGCAAGCCTCCCCATGGCAACACAATTTGACACATTAAACTGCTTATAAGTTGCAACACTACACTGCTTGACAATTTGACATTGAAAATTGGACAAGCTAATAAAATTTATGACACTTGAATACAAGTCACAAATCACAACTTACAACTCACAAATAATAAACGATATCAGAATCTAGACATTTTGTGGCCCCACCTCCTAAATGGCATCCTTGATATGCTTAAACATTTACTCCCTATCACCATAGGTGTTGTAAAGCTGACTCAGGTGCACCTAGTGTGCCCTGTAAGACTCTAAGGGGTGACGCTCCCTAAGGTCCCAGAGCAAGTTAGAACGTCAAGGACTGAGCCTCTGACCTGTGGTGAGCTAGTCAAGTAGTCACAAGTCATGAGCTAGCTCTGGAGCTCGAGTCATGGCCTAGTCAGGAAGCAAGTTGATTCTGCTGCCCGGACGGCTCCCGGGACCCATGTCCGGGAGCCAGACTGATTCTGCCAGGCTTTCCAGGCTTAATCAGCAAAATAAAAACTAAGTCCCAAAAAGCGTGCTTTACCAGAAAGCACTATGTTTCAGAACACAGGGGGTGCGCCAAATCACAGCAGAACTGTAGGGGGAGTCCAGCAGACAGAAACTTGGGCAGCTCAACCAGCACCAGGAATCCAGTCGCCAGGTCTCAGCTCCCTCTACCAGCACGAGCCAGGCACAATGCCAAGCACGTGTTGGTGGCCCCGAGACCAGTCAGTTTATGTATGAATGTAACCTCTTCCGAATCTAATAAAGTTGATCCTTGGGGATGATTACCATTTCGGTTTCGCCTCCGGGACTAGTCCAAGTGGAAGGACCCTTACTACAACCTTTTTGCGTCGCTGGCGCCTAAGGGTCCCTGTCATCGACATGGGGCTTGCCGCTATGCCAATTGGTCAGTTTGGCGACCACTATGCCTTGGGTTCCATGTGTGGCTTGTCTTTGCCTTTGGTTACCTTTTGGGGACGGATTCTGAGTTGGCTCTCGGGTTGGTTGGGATTCCAGTTTTCTTAAGTCTGAATGGTTAAGCTTGTTACGTTTCTGAGTTGGCTTTTACGTAAGTGCATGATGGATGAATGTTAGACTTAAGCGCGTGTTGGGGAAACCGCTCAAGTCCCAGCGCCCTTTGAGGCGCCGACGCAACATGTGGTATCAGAGCCGACTAGCCGGTCAGCTACGCAAGTCTCACAGGGATGGCCACGTTTTGGGATTTGTCAGGACAACCGTTGCGCAAGGTGCTACCCACAGTGTAAGCACGAGTGCGTCCACGGTCGGGGTGGTCGGTAGAACGGGGGACTTGATGAGTCAAAGTGATGCCCTCGAGGTGTAAGCACGATCAGTTCTCGCGGTTCGGGCCTGGCTCTGTCTGCACGTAGGACGGATGAGGCAAAGTGCTGCCTAGGTAGGTGAAAGCACGGTCTGTACCTTGTGGGGTGCGGGGCGACATATTCGAACTGTACGGGTTAACCATTGATACAGAGATGCTGTTCGAATTCGGGTGTAAAGCACGGGTGGTTAGCTGCCGGTGAGGGATAGCTGCCGATCGTTTAGCTATAAGGGCTATCGACCAAAAAGTGGTGGGGCGTGACTGAGGCAATGTGCTGCTTAATGGTGAAAGCACGGATGGTTGGATGGATGTTTCTCCGTGAGCTAATTCTGTGATAGATTTGTGTGGGCGCGGCTAGGCAAAGGTCCTACGTCCGGTCTCAAGGGAAATGTGACTTGAGAGGGATCCTCTGTTTAGCTTTGGTTGGTATATTCGTTTGTGGTGTGCTTGCCTGGACCTGAATTATCCCTGACTACTTGTTTTGATCCAGGTGATCTGATCTAGTTGGGAGTTGTGAGAGGAGCTTACATTTATGAGTGGATGACACACAAGTATGGAAAGGAACTTCCATGGGGCAACCCCCAAGACTGGTTCAAGATTGTTATTTTTATCAGGAAAGATCGCGGGGAGGAAGTCAGATTTCATGATCGACTTCGGAGCTTCACATAACTATATCTCAAGGAGCGTAGTGGAACAATTCAGCTTGCCGACCAGGAATGTTACATCTACTCTCAAGGTAGAAACAGCGAAGGGAGCACTAGATGCAGACAAAGCGACATTGAACATCCCGGTGCAGATTGGAAGATGGAAGGCTAAACTTAGCTTTGTGATTTTAGAGATGGATGCCTTCGATGTGATTTTGGGCCTCCCTTGGTTAAATGAACACTGTATCGCAGTTTTGGGTAGGAGCTCAAACTTGGTCCTCTTGGATTACAAGGGACAAATCTGCGTGACAAAAGCCTTGCCCAGAGGAAATGCTAAGGATACCGATATTGAACAAAATCTGGTTGCAGCATTAGCGATGAAAAGAATGGCGAAAGGGAAAAGGTCAAAGTGCTTTCTTTGCATCTGCCGAGAAGTCCCAGAAGGGAAAAGTGTGCGACAAGAAAACTTGCCAAAAGAAGTGGCAGATCTGCTAGAAGAATTTAGCGATGTGTTTCCGGAGGAACTCCCAGCTAAGCTACCTCCTCGAAGACCAGTGGACCATAAAATTGAGTTGGTACCAGGAACGGAGCCAACTTCACGAGCACCCTACAGAATGTCACAAGAGGAGTTGGCGGAACTGAAACGACAACTTGGTGAATTGATAGACAAAGGTTTTATTAGACCTAGCGCTTCACCTTTTGGAGCCCCAATGTTGTTCATGGAAAAGGCGGACAAAACTCTTCGAATGTGTGTGGATTATCGCATGCTTAACAAGAGTACCATCAAGAACAAGTACCCCATGCCTAGAATTGATGACCTATTCGACCAACTCAAACATGCCAAATACTTTAGCCGAGTAGATCTCAGATCTGGATATCATCAAATTCGAATAGCTAAAGGTGATGAGCACAAAACGGTGTTTCGAACGCGGTACGGGAGTCACGAGTTCCTAGTGATGCCATTCGGTCTAACAAACGCACCAGCCACTTTTTGCACGTTGATGAACAATATTTCTCAAGACTGTCTGGATGAATTTGTCATTGTGTACATCGATGACATATTAGTATTTAGCCGGAACCTTAAAGATCACATTAAACATTTAAGGACAGTTCTCCAACGACTGAGGAGGAACTGCTTGTTCGCGAAAAGAGAGAAATGTGAGTTTGTGGTGGAGGAAGTTGACTTCCTTGGACATGTTATAGGCCACGGACGGATTTGAATGGATCCTAAGAAGATCAAGGCTATCTTGGATTGGCTAGCACCTAAAACTGTTCATGGCATCAAATCCTTTGTGGGGCTATGTAATTTTTACAGGAGATTCATTGAGGCATTTAGCAAAATTGTGGCACCGTTGTTGGAGCAGACAAAGACTCATCTCAAAATGACATGGACACCGGAATGTGAAGCAGCGTTCCAAGAACTAAAGCGACGGATCACTCAAGAACATTCTTGCCCTACCGGACTTTAGCAAACCATTCGAAATACATACAGATGCGTCAAACTTTGCCATTGGGGCCGTGTTGATGCAAGAGGGAAAACCAGTTGCATATTTTTCAAAGAAATTAAGTGATGTAGAACAACGTTGGCCAACTCACGAGAAAGAAATGGTTGCAGTCGTACAAGCAGTGGAGCATTGGAGACATTATGTGGCAGGAAAGCCCTTTAAGGCGTTCACTGACAACGTATCACTTAAGTACTTCTCATCCCAAGGTATGCTCAAGCCAAAGCAGATGCGATGGCAAAACTTTCTCTCGAAATTCAATATAGACATTCTACATACGGCGGGAAAGAATAATGTGGTAGCAGATGCACTTAGTAGACAAGAGCACTTGATGGCGACGGTTTCAACCCAGGCGACCAGTCTACTCCAAGAAATCAAAGAGAACTATGGTGTAGATGCGTTGGCTAAGAAACAAATGATCAAATTCCAGCTGGGAAAGCCTTGTAAACATTTCACTTGGAAAGACCAAATGGTTGTTTATAAACAACGTAGAGTATATGTTCCAGACAACATCAACTTGAAGAAGAAAATCTTGAGGGAGCATCATGACGTACTAGCCGTCGGACATCCAGGGGTGAATCACATGTATGAACTCCTCAAGAGAGGCTTCTATTGGCCAGATATGTGGGCAGACGCTGAATCCTATGTGCAAACATGTCCTACATGTCAACAAGTGAAGGTGGAACCGCTAGCCCCAGCAGGGCTACTCCAGCCATTACCAGTGCCAGCATACCCTTGGGACTCAGTGAGCATGGATTTTATTGTTCAACTACCACGTTGCCAGGGTTTCGACTCAATTTATGTGGTGGTTGACCGCTTTTCAAAACAAGCTCACCTTGTACCAACTAAAAGTTCAGTGACAGCTGAAGAAGTGGCGAGGTTATTTTTCAAATGTGTCTTCAAATACCATGGCCTACCTAGAACGATTATTTCTGACCGAGACACCAAGTTCGTCGGAAAGTTTTGGACTTGCTTATTTCACCTCGTGGGAACTGGACTGAATTTCAGCACTGCATATCACCCTCAAACAGATGGGCAAACGGAACGAGTCAATCGACAGATTGAACAATATTTACGAAATTATGTCGCTTGGGACCAATCCGATTGGGTCAACTACTTGGATATTCTCGAGTTTGCACATAACAACCAAGTGAACAGATCTACTGGACTTTCGTTCGACCTTATGCGGGACCATATCATGTCACCAAGAAGATCAACCCAGTGGCTTACCGATTGGCACTGCCATCCAGCTTGGATATACACAATGTGTTTCATATCTCATTACTCAAACGGTACAAACCAGATGAGCGATTTGATCGGCAACACGAACTTCGTCACCCACCAACGACACTTGATGATACAAAGAGGCAGCTTGTACCAGAACAAATATTGACACATAGAAAGCGAACTGGCGTGCAACGTGAATATCTAGTGAAGTGGCTACGGGCTCCACTCATTGAGGCTTCTTGGGAGTACGAAGACAAACTTAAGAAGGGAGCCCCTGACGTACTTGCAGATTATCTGCAGAAGAATCAACGGAATAGCCGTTTTCCCAGATCGGCACACAAAGCACTACCTGGTGGCATGCCTCCTACATAAACACTCATGGCCAATTTTGAAGTTCAAGGAACTTCTAGGTATCTTTCTTAAGTTTGTCAATAAATCACTTGATCCCAAGTGGGATCTCTCGCCCTCACCATGCCCAAAGTAAGGCAAAATTCAATAGATTTTATGACATGTTATGTCGTGTCCAGCAACTTAATCAGTATTGTGAACATCTTCCTCTTGTGTACCTTCTTGAAGACTTCCATCAGATCTTGTTTCATGCTGATCTTCTATTGTCCTCACCACATATTCCTATGTGCTTTTTTGAGTATACATCTATGTTGTACAATGGTATATGGCATCTTATATGCCTTTTCCCTAGACACTCTTTCCAACAAGTGCGAGGGTGTCTCTAGCTTTTTATTGCCATATGGTCCTTTTATATCCTTTTTTAGATGAATTTACACGTAAGCTATTCTCTTGATTATGTACCATTTTTTTAGGCAAGAGAGCAAGTATGCAAAAAAAAGGGATGATGATGGTTAATTACCTCAAACTATATCCTAGAGCATTAAAAAGCAAGTGCATTCACCTAGGTAATTAATTGATAAGAAAAAGCACCCTCTTCCAACCCTTCTTTTTGTGTTGTCTCTTTGTTAACTGAGACAAGACACTATGTTGCAGGCAGCAGGTTTTTACTGGAGCAAATTGCAGACGAAAGTTTTGATGCTATGATAAATCTTGGATGTTGCCTTTATAAGGTGATTACTGTCCAACTCAGCTCAATGAATTAGTTACAGTGCTTGTTTCTCACTAAAGTGCTCTTCATGACAAGTGCCATCTTTTTGCAACCTGGAATCATCACTATTATTAGTGGTAATTTATTTCTTGTTTCATTCCTCAGTCCACAACATTCTCAGGCAGAGCTGAAGCAAGTGCCTGTCATTTAAATGTGATCTGTAAGCATGGAAAAAATGTATGACCATTAAACGGAGTTGTTTTTCATTTCAGGATGGTGACTACCAAGGAGCTTATGCCAAATTTTCAGATGCTATGAATGCCCTCGGGTTTCAGGTTGATTCCTTCTATGGTACATCAATCAGCTCAAAAGTACTCTGGGAGTCCTAGACTTTAATGAAGCAAAATCAAGTCTGAGTGTGCATATCTATGTGTGCATGTATGGAATCACATTATGTGTCTTTTTCGTGGTGTGGCGTAAGTGTTTAATACTTGTTTTGCTTGTCCATACTGTTCCTAGTGGTGCTTGTAACAAGAAGTTGACATTGCTTCTGGCTTTATGTTTGAAGAGGATATGATGTAAATTCTATCGTTTAATCTGTCATACAAGTTCATCATCTTCCAATTACAAGTACACTCTAGATTACAGAAGTCAAAAACATTTCTCTTACATGTAGCATTTTGTTTACTCCTTTCTATAATTTAGCATGCAGCCTGACTTGGCTTACAACAAAGCACTTTGCCTTTACAGCTTAAGGCATTCTGATTCAGGTATGGATCTTACTTCTAAGCAAGCATTCTTGTTTGACCTTAATTTTGATCATGTAGTGAGATAATCATCACTTCTAGAGGATACATGCCTGTTTTCCACTGACGCATTGCTACGTTGCACCTTACAATATCACATGCATTAAATAACCTTCTAATAATCTTGTAAAGAGCGATGCAAATTGCTCATGTTGTTCACTGGTTGATTGCTTGACCGATGAAATTGCATCTGCTTCTTGGAAAACCCTGGTATCCCTTGCTGGTTTGAATGCCTGATTTCTCCTTGTAGTGCCAGTTATTAGCTTTTTTATTAACTAGTCATTCCTTTTCTTTTGTTCAACACCTCTTTTGTTGCTGCTCCTGATATCTGATCTACATGTCCTATTCTCCAACATTTCCTCTTGTCTATCTTAAGTCGCAAACAATGGCCCAATTCACGAATACTTGGTTTGTTGAAGACTACCAATTTGATTTGCAGCACTCAAGAATTTGGAGGATATATTTGAGTATGGCGTGAGGGAGCATCCAGAATTAGGTGTTGGTAGGTATGCACTCCTTGTTATCCAACCAGAAAATGGTCTGTAAATTCCACACACTCCAAGGATGACTGATAGTGAAGGCAGTAATCTTCAAAGCAGGTAATAACAGGTATGCATTTGTGTTTTATTTGCGACTGTGAAGCCATATGGAGGGCATGGAGCCATTTACTGTTGGCAACAGTCAGACACTGAAAGATTCAGCTTTGGTAGAGGCATTCAACTTGAAGGTATTTGTAGCTTTTTTAGTACCTTGGTCTTTGGACAACATTGCAACCATATTTCTGTTATACTTTTCAGACCATAAACAAAACCCTAAAAAACAATGCTCCAATAAGCGATTCCTCCTTAACTTTGGTGTTTATCTAGAGCCTCAATTTTTTGGTCCTGTAATGATTATTTCACACGTGATGTGCAGCTTCATGCTTTCTTTGTCACTCATAAGTATCATGCATTGTTTTATCTTTCATTTGGCTATGTACTGACTTAAAAGACTAATAAAATAATAAATATATAAATACCTAAGAACTCCAGGTAAATCACACATAATATGTATGTACATACATAGATACATTGTATATATATTTGATGACCCATTCTGGAACTGAACGCGCTCCATTCCTAACAGGCAACTATGGGAAGAGCATAAGCCTGTAGCGAATATCCATTATTTTAATTACCTATTCTATTATTTGGCCTCAAAATTTTCACTTAACGGGCATTTTTGGAGAGAAATTTCACAATCTATGAGGTTCTGAGCAGGCAGGTATTGAGTATAATAGTGGAAATATCGAGGCAGCAAAAGGAGCTCTATTTGAAATGCCACCCCGTGCAGAAGAAGAACTTGATCCAGTGAGATCTTGTCTCAGTTTAGACAGATATCAGGTCCTTTCTAGATTACACTTTTATAGATGCCCACAAAACCTGACATCCTGGACTCAACTGTATTTCTGTGCTGTTAGTAGGTGACTCTGCACAATCAGGCTCTGATGAACATGGATACAGAACCAACGTCTGGTTTTCGCAAACTCAACTTTCTCTTGCAGGTATCTGAGGCCACTTTGAAAATTGGGACTAATCTGAAGCAAGGCAATATTCTTATCAACTTTCATGGCTGCTCATCTTTCATCACTCTCTCCCAATTCTATTGCAGCTATGACTTTGTAGATGTTTTCTCAGGTCTTTTTACTTTTCTGAAATATAGTCCGATAGCATTCAACTATTCGTGGTCGTAGAAGATACCGATAGCACTTGCATGTTGTCATAAGCTTCTTCATTCTTAAACACATTATGAACCTATTGAATGAATCTGGAACATTTATTGGCTGTTTCTTGTGAGGAAACAAATTAGAGAAATGAGAGAATTAATAGTTAAAATGTCTGCTCGACAAATGCTCAGATACATTGAATTCAGTCCATGAACCATTTCAATTCATAGCAGGCCTTGATTTGTAAGCCAGCTACTGCATGATTTTTCCAATGCCAATAAAAGAAGTAATAACAATTATTACAGTCAAGGTGAAGTATCCTTGTCCAGCTGAAGATTTGTCCTTCAAAAGTGTTGAGATATCCCTTGGATGTGTTATTTGTGAAAGTTTGGAAGTATGTTTTTTTTGTTTTGGGTGCAGAATCCTCCTTTTCCTCCTGAGCTATCTGGAAATTTGCTGCTACTGTACTGTAAACCTTCACATGCATTTTTAGATTTGGCGGCAGATTTGATAGCAGAGCATAGCAACACGATATTCAAGTCTATTTCACAAGTAAGTGATGTAGAAAAACAATAACTCAATTTGACACTAAGCTGCATGCCTATGTTAGCAAGAATGTACGATAGTCAACACCGTAGCAGCCGAAAGAAGATGACTGGATTAATTTTTATGCTCAGAACTATCCACTTGTAACTGAAATTCAAAGAGTGCTCTTCTGTTGTTGATGCAGGATCTTTATGACTTTGTTAATGCCATGATCCTGACTCAAACTTCTCAAGAGGTAAATTCATTTCCTCATTCAACTCAAGCTTCAATATTTCCTCTCACCTTTTTCCGAAAATGCAAAAGAGACATGAAGGTCAAATGCTATCTGTGACAGGATGCTTACCTGAAGTTCAATGAGCTCGCAAGTCACCATACTGAGGTTCTGCGACATCTCACAAAGCAGATGGAGGATACCCGGGTGTCATGCTATCAAGATACTCAAAAAAGGGCACTCGCAGATTATAGTGATGCTCTCGAGGTTAAGAATACTCACTTGACACCTACAATCAACTGATGTCTAATTGCTGTATCTCCCTTAATCTTTGATATTGTAATGTTGGCACTACTTGGCACGTACTAAAATTGCAGTAAACCTTTGGGTCTCAACTCTTCAACTTCATGGATAATTTTCAAACATTATCATTATTGGCATACATCTTTTTGCATTAGCAGTTTCACTTGTAAGCATGTGCTAAGAGTCTGTTATTTGTGTTTGCTGCGGTCCTCTATTGAATCTGCGAAAACAATTCAATTGAAGAGTCTTGTGAAGAGATTGTATCTTAAGCAATAATGGCTACTAAAAAAATGTGCTGCATGTGCCTGGATGTGACAATCTTTATAAGGGATGTACAGAGCTCTTACAGAAGTATAGATTCTCCTGCAGAAGATTGTTGACCATGAAGGAAATGCCATGGCATAAATTTCTTAGTAGATAGATACACTCCAGTGATCAATGAACTGAGTATCATAATGGTACACCAGAAACCCACTGAAACTTTTTCATTTGCTAACAAGTTTTTACATTCATGCTATGCCAGAAGTACATCCCTGTCGTCATGGCAATGGCCAAAATCTTTTGGGATAAAGAAAACTATACACAAGTTGGGCGTATCTTCCATCAGTCTGCTGATCTTTGCTCTGAACATCCTATTTGGAGGCTAAATGTGGCTCATACATTTTTTATGCAGGTATGAACAAATTTGTTCTTGAAAAAATCTTGACTTCAAATTACTATTTTGCTGAGCAAAACAAAATAAGATAATCTGACTCGTGCATTCTCCTAAGGGCAGGATGCGACTCCTTGATGTAAATAGTCTAATTAATTACTGGTGCTTCCAAGATATACTACAAACTTCAAAGGTACAAACTTTTGATAAATGGATTATGAAATTAATCTAATATCTTTACACTTCATTCCTGTCCACTTCATTTTCTAGTCATGTATTTCCAGGTATTGTCTTATTATCAAGCTGATTTTTGGCTGGGAGCGTTGGTGGGCTTGGGAACATTTTTTGTTTCACGATTGTTATGCTAGCCAGTCATCGTTCCTTGTATTGCCTTCCTTTGTGTTACAGTATGAACGTGAGAGTAATGCCTTTGTGACAAGTGGCTATGCATGTGGAACTGCTTCCTGATTCCTATGGGCACCTGCAACTGCTGACATCAAAGTTGCTGGCCATGAGTCACTTTTACATTGTCAACATCTTCCGTGAAATCCATTCTGCCACTCAAGTTTAGATTTCTAGGTTTGACTTCCACGAGAATTTTACTGGCTGTCTTCATCATTTTGTCCCTAAGTGAACTATGGTGCTGGCTAGGAAAAGATTGCAATTCGATTTACAGTTGACTGCACATTCCTGAATGAATTCTTCTTTAACTTCGATGTGACTCAAGAACAATCATTAAAATTCATGAAATTTGTATGAGTGACAGGTAAGTCCCACAGAAATCTCTGAGGTTTTCCAATCAGAACTCCCTTTACACATTCAGTCCCTTCAGTGTTTAGGATTATGATTGTTTTTTCAAGATGCTGAATGGTGCAAAATGTGAACTTTCTACAGGGAAATAAGTACCAAGAGGCTATTCATTACTATCAACCTCTTGTTACAAAGTCTGGAGGTGATACATTAAGTGTGCCTGCTATCGTGCTTGCAAATTTGTGTGTATCTTACATCATGACAAGTCAGGTAAGTATTTACCTCTTCCACATGTCACTATCGCATTTCAAACCTTCAAATTTGCGCGGTTCATAGATGTATTAACAAATTTGGAAGCCGTATCAAACTTTTCTAGGAGGTACTCGAATTTGGCTGCCCAGTTGACAACTAACTGTTTTATGCAATATGAGATTTGTTGTTTTCATGCAACGCAGAAATTTGAGGCCATGCAGTTGTTAAACCTTGACTGACAGCAGATATTAGATTAAACTTGTCGTAAGGATACTGCTCTTGCTTACTTACAGCAGTTTGTTTGTCGGTATGTTATCTACATCGCAGAATGAGGAAGCAGAAGATTTAATGCGAAAAATAGAGAAAGATGAGGAACGGGCTCAATATGAGGTCAGGTTTTTCTAGAGCTGACATTACTCAACATCGTTGCCTGCTTGTCTGATGAATTCGATGAAAATTGACAAGCTTATATGCTCATTAACCACCCATGTGCATTTCACAGAATCCTGAAAGGCAAAACCTACACCTTTGCATTGTTAATCTGGTCATTGGCACATTGTACTGTGCAAAACAAAACTTCGAATTTGGGGTAAGCAGAATAATTAGAAGCCTGGAACCTTGTAGCAAGAAGCTTGAGACAGACACTTGGTTTTACGCCAAACGCTGCTTTCTTGCTCTCTTAGACAATCTTGCAAAGCAGATGATTGTGGTAAGTGTTCTTTTGAATTTCTACACACCTTTGAATCACCCTGCCTTATGTGATCATTGAGATGTGCCATTGGCATGCAAAATGCAACGTCATGCACCTGATATTGTGCTTCTTTTTCAGCTGAAAGACACAACATATGCTGACCTTGATAATTTCCTTGAAGAAGCAGATAAATGTGGGAAAACTATCTTGATACAACATTCCAGTACTGACCTGCAAGGCACCACCTCATTGTCTCAAGCCCACGCAGGAACAGTGTCCTTATCTTATGAAGCTCGTATCATCAAGCGCATGTTCTTAAAGCTAAGAGAATAGTGAGTATACTTATTTATAAACTTGTTTTTGTGGTTGCAAAAGGAAGCAGAGATAGAGGAGAACAAAAGGACGTACCTTTACCCCCCCATCATATTATTTCCAACTATTCCTTTTGATTTCCTTACACTCTTTGTTCCTTATGCTTCAAATCTTATTGACATGCCATTTGCTACTTGATAGCTTGAGCTACAATGCGTGGACTTTCGATTGATTCGCTCTAGTGACGTCTTACTTTCCACAATGCCTATAGTTATAGATCTACCAATTTATCATTTATCAAGTTGGGGGCTTGTAGTGTAATTGAACAAATATCCAAACATTTGTTTTTGGCAACTTTGGTTGCTACTCATGGTGTGTAAGGGATCGATAGAGCAATGTTTTATGTTTTTTTGCTATACACCTAGAAGTCCTATTTGGTCTAGTTCATTGGGAGGGACCTATAACAAAAGCAACCCACAACTACCAATGAAGAGATCAATAGAGCAAAGTTGTATTTTTTTTGCAATCCACTTATAAGTCCCATTTGGGAGTGCCTTATAGGTAGTCATAAAGATTGTGACGCTAGCAAAAAAAGTGCAAAAATGTTTGATAGAAAGAGTGTAGACTACTAGGTAGAATAATGGAGTGAGTGAGAGAGAGAGAGAGAGAGAGAGAGAGAGAGAGAGAGAGAGAGAGAGAGAGAGAGAGAGAGAGAGAGAGAGAGAGAGAGAGAGAGGATGTCAAAAAGATAAATCACAAGTTAAACTTGTATTAAATAGAAAAACATGGTATCAATGAATAGCGTCGTTTGGGAAGCATTGTGGGCTCTTGGCTGTAATGATGGGACTAGATTGACATTCAGATGTAGGGAAATATATCAAATGAAATTTTAATTAAAATGTTTTATAGTAGTCACTCCAACAAGGAGCATGAAGGGGATGTGAAGAAACAAACCTCAACGGTTTCTAAAATATGACTATGATTAGGTTTTGAGAGCGTGTAGATCCGAGTCCATTAAATTTGGTTACAAGTTTCAAATTTTGAATCCATGGACTTGAAAGGTCCATTCAAGTTTATTGAAAGTTTTGAGTCCTCAAGAGCTTGTCTATGGACTTCCTTTTTTACACTGTTGTTTGGCATGGCTCATCGAAGACCTACGATTCTAGGTCTCATCTCACCTTGTCATGGAGCCTCCATAGTTGCATTGATTTTAATCACAAAATTTGGCATATGATATATTTGGAATTATAATGAGAATAAGCTTAACGATAGAATTTCCATTGTCAAATAGTAATTGTGAAGCTATCACATACATGTGCCAATAAACAACTATATCAACGTTTTTTTTTTCCCAATGTTTAACCTTCAGTTGAGAATTTTTTACAAAATATAGAAAAGCTCAAAGCGAGCAAAATGTAGCAGTTTTTCTAAATAACGTCAAGGCAAAAATGGAAAAATGTCCACACCCAAACTCTCTCTTATTTCTGTCAAATAAACTCATATAAATATTAATATAAATAAATAATATATATATATATATATCTATAACCAAGAGAAATCGAATTGTTTTGAAACCCACACAACTTATGCTTGGGTACTAGTGAGACAAGCAATGTTAGTTGGCTAATATTTTGTGTTTATTGAATTTTTTATTATTGTTTTAATATAAATCCTTTTGACTTTTTTGGTTCCTTGTGTGTAATTTTTTGAAGATTCCTCTTATGACATTAATGATTTCAAAATTGGATATATTTCAATTTTATGAATAGATATAAAAATTTTCTATTATTTGTATCTAACCAAATATGCCAAAGGCTTAGTGCTCTAAGACATTGTCAAAACTTATTTACAACTTCATCTAGAAAAAGTAGATTATTGAATAAGAGAGGAAGTGACAAAAAATTGTAAACTTAACATGGTATATTGCAGTAAACAAATTTTCACAAACTGCAACCATAGAATTTTGGATCCATGATGATGATCTTCGAGAACCGTAGGGGTGTTGCAACTCCCATGATCTTTGATAACTTTGAAGGTTGATGGACATATCCCATACAAGTGACAACGCATCGTATCCGCCCATTCGTAGACTCATTGTCGACCCACCCCCATGCATTGGAGTTACCGCCACCGTCATGCCTGGTTAAGCCTCCAACGATAACTGACGTCTCATACTACCAACCATCGTTGTCATCTCTCCCTAGCACACATCTCCTGGCTTGGAGATACATCTTGGCTATTGCATGTGCTCTCCATCCATCAACTCTTGGAGTGGATGGCAAAGAGATACTCCACCTCTATATCAACATAGTACAAGTGGATCTCAAACAAGCATGGTCCAATCGTCAACATGTGACCACTTAGGATGGTGATGTGTGGCACCCAAATATGTCGATAATCCCATTCTTGCGTACCCCTTGCGAGGTCATCATCACTCAAGGGAATATCGTTATGGTTGGATTTTTATGCTCAGAACCAAATCCATTCGGTAATGAGCATCTTGAATTTTTTTGTCAAAGTTCAACTTCGACTTCACCGACTTCACTGACTTCGACGCTAACGACATCGAAGTACCCAACTTACTTCATTCCATCGACTTTGACTTCTCTATGTATATACTCGACTTACTTGACATCATCGACTAACTCATCCGACTTTGTTGACTTACCCGACATCATCGACATCTCCATCAACTCCATCGACTTACTTGACTTACTCGACTTCATCGACAATCCATCAAACTCTCGACTAACTCGACATCGACATTCTCTCATCAATAAAAGTCGATCCACTTACTGTCAGGTGACTTCAAGGATAAAACACTAACAGTCCACCACGTATGTAAATAAAATATCTCCAATTGTGGTTAGCTACTATAAGACAGCTGTAATTAATTAAGTAAGTAGAAAGTATTGATCTGAAAGACTTGTAAATAATATCTTTCAGTTAGATACTATAAAAGAGATAGTTGATAAAAGAAGTAAATGAGACAGAAGCTCTAAAATATCTGCGCCTCACTGAATTGCGCTAAGCTTCACGCCCATGTACTCACTTTATGATTTTTCCCAAGAGTACACTTTTGTCCACACTACTGATTTGTTCTATTGAGCATCACTACTGTTTATTTATCTTGATTATTGCTGGTAATTGTTGCACTTCTGATCTACAACCATCCGTTGTTCTACTTCCGCTGCTATCCTATCATTATCGATCTGATATCAGAGCATCTGTTTTAACCAGAGCTCCTATGATCTGATATCATTCGATATTTCTGATAACCCACGTAGTTTTTCAACATGGTATCAGAGCTCATTTCTGATAACATAACGATTTTCAACATGGTATCAGAGAGGGTGGTTCAATAATTTTCATTTTTATTGCAGGTTGTTTGTCTTGTTTCTACCAAGACATCGTTTCAGCAAGTGCACATCAAAAAATATTCCGATATTGTTGTTTCTACCAACGATCTCTCTCTTTACAACATAATGGATCCATTTTCTAGTTCATCTTTGATCGACAAACTCGATGGAGATAACTACCATCTCTGGAAGTTCAAGATGAAAGTAGTTCTACTTGCCAAAGAAGAACTGTGGGACATAGTTGATGGCAGAGAGGTTAAGCCAGAGGGTGATGCAGCCATAATCACCAAATGGAGATTGAGAGATGGCAAGGCATTTTCCATGATCACTCTCAATATGAAAGACTCTCAAATCAGCCATATATAAGCTGCTTAGACTGCTAAGGATGCATGGGACATTCTAGCAACTCTCTATGAAATCAGGGACGTCACCTCCAAACTTCATTTGAGGAAGAAGTTCTTCACACTGAGAATGTCTGAAGCAAATAGTGTTTCGAGTCATCTCAACACTTTCAAAAACCTTATGGAACAGATGACTGCAACCGGCTCAATCATTGAAGATTCTGATGCTGTAATGACTCTATTATCGAGTCTACTTGATGCCTATGAAAATTGGGTCATGACAATTTTGACCCAGGAGCATCTCACTCTATCAAGAGTAATTTTGACGCTACTACAAGAAGAGATAAGAAGAACTACATCCTCCTTTGGCTCAGGATCGGATCCTCAAGCTCTATATTCCAAGAAAAATCAAAAGTTCAGATCCAAGAGATCTACACAGTCAGATTATCCTGACAAGAGGAGCAACATGCAATAGCCTGTATCAAACACATCAACTTCGGGGACTTCATCATTCCAGCCAATGCACAAACTATTTTACAAATATTGTAAGAGGACTGGCCATCTCATCAAGGACTGCATAACTCTAAAATACAACAATGAAAAGACGAAGCAGTTCCAACAGCAGGCAAATGCTGCATCAACCAGTCACTCGATCTAGCAATAGGAGGAAGATGAAGCAATCTTCATGACCAAGGTCGAAGAACAGCAGGAAATCGATTCTTGATATCTAGACTCAAGAGTAACTCAACACATGACTCACCACCGAGACTAGTTCCAAGATACAAGTCATTCACCCACATTTGAGTTGTGCAACTTGGAGACAATTCATCTCATTCTATCGAGGGTGAAGGAACGAGTTTCAAAAAGGTGAAGTAAAGTTGCTGTCCAATGTTCTTCATGTTCCAAATTTGACCAAAAATCTGCTTTCAATAAGTAGAATCACTGATTTTGGTCGTAGGGTTGAATTCGATACAGAGGGCTGCACCATTCTTGACAAGTCTAGAAAAGTTTTAGCTTTCGGTAGAAGATATGGCTATCTTTACAAGCTTAGTCACTGCTATTCTACAAATAGTCAAGCTCTTCACACTTGTACTTCTGAATCGACTGATATGCTAGCACACTACGAGTGTTCGGGCAAGGAAATAATAAACCTCAAATGGAAAGAAATGCTATGGCATTTCAGATTAGGCCATTTAAATTTCAATAGTATTAATCAAATGTCAAATCAGAATTTAGTACAAGATCTTTCATCTATTAGCAAATCGACTTCTCCTTGTAAAAGTTGTATTATCAATAAACATGCTAGAAAGATTTGCTAGATCTTGTACATAGTGACATTTGTGGCCCGATGTAGACTGCTTCCATAGGGGGAGCCCTCTATTTCCTAACATTTATTGATGATTTCTTTCAAAGAACTGTCATCTATTTTTTGAAGAACAAATATGAAGAATTCAAGTTCTTCAAATAGTTCAAGGCATCTGTTGGAAATCAGACCCAGAGAAAGATCAAGGCTCTACGTACTGATGGAGGGGGAAAATTCATCTCCACCGAATTCAAGGAGTTCTTCAAGGCAACCGGAATACATCAACAATACACAATGAACTACTCACCTCAGTCCAATGGTGTAGCAGAAAGAAAGAATCGGACACTCATCGGAAGTGCCAAGAGCATGCTGGCCCATGCCTCTCTTCCAAAGAAATTTTGGGCAGCTGCCTATTTGCAGAATCGATCCATTAACAAAGCACTGAATGGCAAGAAACCTTATGAGGTGTGGACATGATCTGAAACCATCACTCAAGCATATTCGAGTGTTTGGATGCATAGCCTACTCTCAAATCCCTGTTGACTTAAGAAAGAAGTTGGACGACACAAGCAGAAAGTTGAGCTTCATTGGCTATTCCCCATATCACAAGAGATACAAGCTCTACAATCTGGACACCCAGAAAGCATTCACCAATAGAGACGTCATTTTTGTCGAAAACCAGTTCTTTGACCACAAGGGAAAAGCTCCATCGAAACTAGATCCTAGAGTCAACACCAGCTCCGAACTCAGGAATGATCAAAAGAGATCGACAACGACTTTGATAATGAGTCAGACCCTCAACAAGTCGAATTGCATCAGAGGATCTAAGTTCAACCCAGAAAATCGAACTGATCCAGACAGCCTCCATCCCGATTTATGGATGATCCAGCCTGCTACTTTGTGCAAGAACCATGCACTATACCTGAGGCAATGTCGACTCCTGATGCTGACCAATGGAAAGCCGCAAAGGACACCAAATTCGATTCTCTGATCGAGAATCAAACATGGACTGTAATTGAGCTGCCAAAGGATCGAAATCCAATTCCATGAAAATGGATATTCAAAGTGAAGTATGATGATGACAAAAGATTAAATCGATACAAGGCTAGGCTTATCGCAAAAGACTTCTCCCAGATTCCATATTTGGATAATTCGAAGACCTTCAGCCCTATCGTTAAGCATGCTTCAATTTGACTACTACTCTCTTTTGTAGTTGTAGCCGATCTCAAAGTCCACCAAATGGATGTCCAGACTGCTTTCCTCAATGGGACTATCAAAGAGAAAATCTATATGTCGCAGCCAGAGGGATACGAACTGAAGGGTAAGGAGCACCTAGTGTGAAAATTCCACAAGGCTCTATATGGTCTGAAACAATCACCAAGAGCCTGGTTTCAGAAATTTCTAATCGAGAATGGTTTTATTCCAAACTCGGCAGACTCGAATGTCTAATTCAAGTATGTATCGAATTCTTTCATAATCATCACTGTTTATGTAGATGATACGTTACTATTTAGTAACAATATGAATTTATTGAAGGATTCAAAATGCATGTTAGCACATGAGCACAAGATGACTGATATGGGTCCAGGCCATTACTTTCTCGGAATCCAGATTCATCGAAATCGATCCAACAGAGAAATTTATATCAGCCAACAACGATATCTACTTTTTCTCTCTTGTATCTAAGCATGATTTGGACTCATTCCAAAGGTTCTATGACTTAGGTCAACTTGAGAACATCCTTATGAATGGAATCCTATGCTATTTGGCACGTGTGACAAGCCACATCATGACCATCTAACTATTTACAAGTCATATGACCAAAACTAGTCAAGCTAGAATTGTGAATTTTTAACTATCGACCTCCTTGACTATCATAGCTGCCTTGTCGACGGGTTTGGCATTTTGTGAGTAAATCATATGCGAGTTTTGCGAGCTTAGTTTTTTTAAATTACGTCAAATTGATAGCACATGACATGCTACATTGTTTTTAGAAAATCTATTTGTATACTTCATTATCATGGTGTTTATTTTTTTGACTAACTAAAAGATATGTCTGCAAATCATGTTGTCTACAAATTGTACATAGTATGCTATATCATTGAGAACGCTAAAAATTTAATCACTTTAATTTTACATTTATCAAGCTAAAACATTTTTGTCTACTGCCAAGGATTGATGTATGACCATACATTAAAAGACATGATGGTATGTGGCCAAGCCTATGATAGGTATCATAAAATCAACGTTGGTAAAAATTTTTTTTTTTTATTGTATGTTCTAGATGGAGGCTATAACTTAACTATTAAGCTTATGTTGAGATGATGAAATTTGATTAAAGCAATGTATTCTACATGAAAAATGGAGCATTTTTGCTTTTTGGATTATCTCAATCCGAGCAATATTAAAAAAGTTATCGCCCTTCAAAGCTTTTTAGGCAGATTTTTTTTTTCTTGGAGCTTGAAAGGGGTAGCACGCCGGCGTGCTACCAATTCAAGCTTTTAGTTTTTAACTCAAATTGATAGCACGCCGACGTGCTACCCCTTTTAGGTTACAAGGGGAAAATGTTTTCTAGTCTAAAAAACGTTGAACTATCATAACTTTCTTACTATTGCTCGGATTGAGATGGTCCAAAAAGCAAAAGTGCTCCATTTTTTATGTAAAATTCATTGGTATAATCAAAGTTAGTTTTTATCTAATATAAACAGAGTATATATAAAGCCTATATATTTGATAGCATACCATGTGCCGTGAAATTTTAGAAATCATTTGTAAATAAAACTTGCAAAACTCACAAAGAATTTACTCGCAGATTGTCAAAACCCCCTTGTCGAAAAACAGACTAGGATTCCATTTAGATCAAGTCATAGGCATGCAAAAGATTTTGGGATCTGTCAACTATTGGGAGCAATTCCTTGTTTTGTGTGATCAATAATGACCATAGAAAATGCAAATTTTGAGGAAACAATTTCTATACTGACCTATTTAAATATTTGCCAACAGTTAAGTGTGGCACTTAACAAATCAAAACTTTTGGGACCAGTAGATAGAAATTCTACCAAATTGACTTAAGCCTTATCCTTTTTGTATCTGGGGCTTTTAGCCTAAGGAGATGAAGCTTGAGGTGTAGATGATTGGTTGACCAAGTGAACCAGTTATGTTTAATCTACTTTAAATTCCAAAAGTATAAGCAATTAAGAGTGAGAGTGCAATTGGTAATCAAGTTTTTAGGAATTATTTTTGGGGATTTGACTTTCTTTCCCCAATATTCATTTAGAATTTTGAGGAATCAAAGATTCCAAGGGAAGAGGTGCATGACGGTCAGATAATAATCCAGTTATGGAACCATTTTAGTGTTGTAATTGGATTAGGATAAATCTCTGGAATTTGCAAACAAAAAGCAGTTGGAAAGTGTTCCATACAAGAATCTTGTAATTTGAATTATAAGTTGAGTGTATTATAGGGTGTTTCTCTATAATAACAGATGCAACCAAGAGTATTTTTAACTTTTGAAGAAATGAAATACTTCTTATCGATTTTGAAATATATATTGGATACCTGTCATAGTATTAATTCGATTGTTTTGAGTTCGTAATGTTTTTTTTTGGACTTAATGAATACGTATGAGTTATTTCAACAATCTATGAACACTATTTTTTGTCCATACCTGGGTCAATGCCTAGTGGTATTCTTAGATGATATTTTCATTTACAATGAATTGCTTAAGGTGCATGAGAGAATTTGATGGCTAGAAGTATCTCTTGGAATTGGTTGTAATTCCTATATTTGGAAGTAGAAAAGCTAGGGATAAATCCAATAATATTGAGTTCTATTTGAACTTAGTTGTTATTCTTAAGTTTGTGAAGTTCTATTATCGAAGTGACATCTTTCAAATATCATCACAAACAAAAATGAATCATTTTCTCCATTGAGAAATATTCTCTCACCAAGAATTTTCAATATTCTATGCACATTACTATTACTAATGAATCTCCATGACTCAAAATATGTGTCTAAGTAATGAATTCTCTTCACATTGTTTGTCTAATCAATTAACTACAAATCCAACTACTTAAATTAATTGCCGGTGATTTAGAAGTATCAAATGTCTAGGTGGAGACCTCACTTATAACACCACATTTAGAAACTCTTCTTAATCATTTCTAAGTCGATAAGTTATCCTTTCCAAAGAAACCTCATTTAACCTACAAATAGTTGTTTAGAACAATATTGTTAAATTTATGTTGATATTCACCAACTAGTTTAAGTATACTAGATAAACCACATAATAAGGAATACATAATAGATCCTTACAAAATTAATTACGCACATATGAGGATAGTCTCACTATGATCCCAACCTTAAACATATACCTATAGTTGGCAGATCTTGTTTGCATGAGTTACTCACATATTTAGCTGCGAGCCTTGTAATTTAGTTCTCTCAATAATAATTCTATTTCTCATGAGTAAATAACATATTTGAAAAATCTTAGTAAGATGTGGAGAATACATTATTAGTCACGAGCTTTTTATCCAAAGATTTCAAAATGACTATTTGATTGTCCTATATCTTAGATAGGCACCTTTATTACAACCAAATCCAGGATAAAACAATCATTCTAATAACATATAGGAGTCTTGAACGTGGCTAAAAGAAACGACAACCAAATTCATGGCTCTTCATCACGTGATTAGCCACCACTAGTTGATAAACTTTATCTTGGTGAACTAAAAGTGACCAACTAAACACAACCCATGCATCAAGAGTCCACCTCTTACAATTGCCATTTTTCTTCCAAAATCTATAGTTACTACTGGTTGTTAAGGATTTTCATAAAATAAATGCTTTGCAAATTCCCTTGAATGAATCTTAGCGAAAAGATTCTTGTATGGAATGACTCAATAGTTGGTAATATGCAATTTTTTAGGGACTACACATATTCCTATTGCATAATACAGTTCTGTACGCAAATTACTAACTCTGATGTCTAGTTTCTCTTGAAGAAACAAATAGTTTATGGCCACAAAGCTATGATAGCTTTAGAGCTCAAGAGAAACAAGAGAGCTGTGTGGTCGAACAGAAAAGCTTTGAGGACCGAAGACACAAAGACGATGGTCAAATGAACACGAATACGAACCCGGTCAAACGAACACGAACACAAACATGAAGATAAAAGGTTCATGGACCCAAGGCGACCTGATGACAAAGCCAAAGGCACAGAAAGGCACGAAGACCCAAATGATAGCGGATCTCCACGCGTGAAAGGACAAATGAGATCACGAAAGTACCAAGAGGACGTCATCCTCCGGAGACTGACATGATACAGTTAGGAGACGCCTAATCAACCGTTCTTGTAATCTCTTGATTTGCTAATCGTGTCTTCCTCTCTACATACATGTAGATCCTGATGATTAATTATGTAGTCGTAGCAGATTGACAATATACAAAATATAAGATAAGCACTGTGCAGCCAGTAAGCTAAGGTTCAAGAAGTCCGCTAGTAAGCATGACAAGATTTGATTCGTGAAAAACAGAGTTTCTTTCACGCCGACGCACTGTGTGGTCTGTCACAACAACGCTTAAGGAATTCTCTGATAATGCAGTAGATGTTTATGGAGAAGAGTTTCTTGTCTCGAACATGATCAAATGCTTAATTATCTGATAGTTGTATGTTTATAATCAGCTGGTTTCAATCTTATTCCACACACTGATTTTTACTTTGTCGAATGCATAAGTAAATTCTACGTAGGTCAACAGTGTTTTTCCTCACTTTGGAGGATTGTAGATCCTGTCACAAAGGTCAATAGACCCAAGGACATAATCGAATTTCATCTAGGTTTGTTTCTGTGAGATTTCTCAATAGTGGTATATCAGAGCTGAGAATTCTCATCAGTGGTATCAGAGCCACGACAAGCTCATATTTGAGACCTGATATAGCTAAAGAGCTATTAGATCTAGGAGAAAATCATTCAGAACAAGAAACCAGAAAGAATAACTGAAGAACACAATCTACAGCAATGGCATCGATCAACAGTATACAATCGAAGATCTGCACAATCATCGACTCAGCCAAGTCGAACTTCCTAGCATGGAAGATAAAGACATCTCTCATATTAAAGGGAGAAGGGCTATGGACCTGGGTAGACGGCACCGAAGAGATGCCTACAACTACTAACAAAGAGCTACGAGAATGGAGAGAGAAGAACGACAAGGTAGTAGCCGTGTTGTCATCATCCATCGAAGATAGCCTGACGCTTGACCTCGTGACACTCGCTAATGCAAGAGAGATGTGGGATACATTGCTTACCAAATTTCGGATGAAATTACGCAGCCAGATCATGCTTCTTGAAGATCAGCTGACAAATCTGTGATGGGATGGCAGAGATCTTATCTCTTTTATCAGAAAGATGAAGGATCTATTCCTTTCATTACACAATGTCGGAATAGAGAATGTAGTATCAGTAGAGGAGCAGCTCACCTACCTATTAAGAGCTTCATTAGAGAAAATATGGGCCCAAAGAGGGCCCTATAAGAAATGCCATGTAGGAGAGAGAAAAATAACTATAAAGTAATTATGATATCATTTTCTAACTTCTTTACGCATCTACCCGCACTACTTTCCATGTAAATGAATGCACCTTAATTTAGTCACATCAAACTTCACTGGTGTTTAACCACAGTTAAAATATAATTTTTCAAAATGCTGATATATTTCCTCCCAATAGTTGGGAACACTCAAAAATTTGAATTAGGAGTGACATTTCTGAAAAAAGCCTACGCCATCTCTATCTCCAACAGAGTCGTTAGGGCCATCTCCAGCTTTGTTATTGTCATTGTGTTGTTTGTTACTATACTACTGTACTGATGACAAAGCTTTATCATCTTCATGTGGATCTGTCACCAGAATATGCTCTGCTCAGGACAAAGCAACCCAAATTGTCAACTTCTGATATGGTCCGATACAGGGAGGAAAAGCTAAAACATGTAGATTTATGGTCATCAGGAACATTGTATCCTATTGATCCATGTTCATTGCAACATCCAGATTTTCATTCGGTGAGCCAGTTAATAATCTATATGTGTCATGGTAAAAATGGCCTTTGGGTTACTGTGAGAATTTGATGCTCTATGGGAATGCACATTCAATGCAAAGAATGCATTATTTGGAAGAGGAATCAAGGAAAATATCAAAGGAGTGCGAAGAAAAATCTACAAAGATGAAAACTTGTTTGTATGAAAATGAGATGCTCAAGGAGGAGATCCAAAGGTTGAAATCTTCTTTGCATCCTTATACAACTAGTAATGATGAGATAAAAATTGCATTTCAATCCATGTGTATCTCATATTTGTCTCTTGTAAAGATATGGATGTGCTCAACAGAAAGGTCCGAAGCAACAAGAGGAAAAGACTGGTAAACAAGTATATATGTGATCTATCATCCAGAGGAGGTCATAGAAAAAGACAAATCCATGCATTCAAGTAAGTTACAACTTATTTGGTACTAAAAATTGCTTGAACTTTTTGATTTATTCATAATCACTAATTTTGTTATCTATTCATTTCAACTTTCTGTTGATTTGCTTATTATATACTGTTGTGAATACTATGAGTGTCCTAATTTCTAATGACATTTTTATGAACATTATGTTTGCAATGCAGATCAGCATTGGTTGTTGAAGACCATTTGGTTGATGAGATTTCAATTGGAAACTCACTAGGCTCTATCTTGACTTCTATACCTAACAAAATCAAAACAGACTAAGGCTTCAGTTACTGATAGCATTATGGATAAAGTTGGAAAAATATTAGACACTACATTGCTTCAGGGGGCATGTGACTTTTCTAGCATCAGTAGGGAAGCATATGCAACAATGTTTAAGATGATAAAGGAGGCATTTGCACAGGTAAATATTAAAAAGTTTCCAATCCCACGACCATTTCATCTTTAGAAAAAAAAAAAAAGACATGTTAAACCATGGTATGCAGACAATAGTTGGTAATCCATCTCATATCAATGAAGTGTATTGCTCGAAAGGAGAAAGTCTAGCATATAACAATTCCAACAATTTATTTATTGACATTAATTAGTTATTAACATTCATCATAAATTTTTATGGTATTGCAAATGAGAATGTCAATAACAAGTTGATAGTTGCTCAAAGGACAAAAAATGGAAAGAGTCAGTCTCACAATCATGAATGGAGCACTTTCAAATTCAGAAGACTCAGAAGGTCTCAATTTCAGTGTTCAATCAGAAAATGATATCTGGTGGTTGGCAGCATTCCAGGTATAGCAGCTCCTTTGCATAATAAATAGGGATAATCATTTGAATATGGATTTCATATCTAAAATCTTCTCTGTGTTTATATTATGAGGCTAATCACGTTTTTGTATTCTCTTATAGGTGCTGAAAGAAGATCATAACATTCTCTCATGGATATTTAATAGAACATCATATCCTGTCACCATAAAAAAACACATGGAGGGAGTTCCACTCAATATTCCTGGAATTGGCACTTTCAACATTGAATGGCATTTAGCAGGAGATCTGAAGACATTAAAATGTATGTTCAATGTATCTCATGACACTAACTCTAAACACCCTTGTTTGTACTGCATGAAAACAACAAAAGACATGACAAGGAGTACAAGAATATTAAGAGATCAAGAAGATCCTAGTTGGAAACCTGTACTACCGATTTCTCTACGAAATGTTCATATCTGTACATTGCATGCGGAGGTGCGTATTATAGAAAAAATAATATATCTTCACATCTTGTTTGCATGGAATTCCGAGCCAGAGGCCTCTACAAAAGAAAGCTATTTCCAGATTAGAGGATGTGTTGTCCAAAGTATGCTTACATAAAGGCCCCGTTAAAATTAAAAAAGATGACAAGTTATTAGGTAAAACAGGAAATATTCCATGCAAGCCGAGCATTGGAGGATCTAAAGCTCGAAGATTTTTATCAAATTATTTAGGCAAACAATCTAAGGTTCAATACACGGTTTGGAAAGGAATTATTGCAGCAACTCAAGATTTCGAAGAAGAAGAAGGTTCTACTCGTATACACAAAGTAGAAGTTTGGAAAAAGTTAGACAACATGGTGAAATACTTGAGAAAAGATAAATTTTCAAATACCGATGTTCAAATGATACAGAAAACAACCAATGAATTTGTGGATGTAATTCAGAGTGCATGGGGTGTTGATCATATAACACATTATATGGTAAGATTTTGATTTTACACTACGATAGACAAATATGTGCAATTAAATTAGATACTTTTGGTACTGATTTAGATTATGTTTTTATGACATGCAGCACATATTACGACATCATCGTCATTCTTTGCAAGAAATAGTGGAAGTCTTAGCATATGGTCATCGCAAGGAATGGAAAAATCTCATTGGCAAGCAAGAGCGACATTTCATAAAAGTACACAACATGGCGGGACTAGCAAAAAAAAAAACAGCTATATACTATAACTTTTCCAATGGTTTTACAGAAGAATCCAAATTCGTCATAATACAAAATTGACGGATTATAAAAAATTTCAAAAAGCATGCAAATTTATACAAGCTAGTAGGCTATAGACACACAATAAAATTTTGTATATTAAATAAAAATATTTACAAAGTACAATTCAGCAATATCTAATCTGCTTCCGATATTTTTTCCAATGACTCTCTACTCTCATGCTTCCTAATCCTTGGCTTACAGATGAAGATTTTAGAGATTGAGTGGTTGCTTCTACTTGGTTGGGTGGTTTCTCCATAGTGTGTTTTCCATTGCATTTGTCTTGTAAGCAGGATCTTGAGGAGCTTTTCCTTACAAGGAGGATTTGGAGATGTTTGTGAAACAACTTCCCCGCTACAAGGCTATTTAGAACCATTGTTTCATGAGTGAATGTTGTAGGTTCACAAGAGGTTAAGATCACTATTTTGCTTTTGAATGTAGAAAAGGAATAGGTGGATCTAGGTACCAAATCTACAAGCAACCTAGTCTTTTCTTGAAAGAGCATCATGGTTTTGTTGTCCAAGATGCATGAAGTGTACCCCTTTTTTTTTTTTTTTTTCCCTAGTCCTTATAGTTATGCATGATGTGCCACAACTAATGTTGACTATAGCTACCTATTTACATGTATAATTTTGGAATAGTATAATCTTGCCCTATGAAAGACTGATTTTTTTTGGTTAATTTTCTATATAAGCGCATAATATAATGCTACTGAATTGTTTCACTGTGAATTTTTTTTGTTTTTGCATACTCAAGTTCAATATGAAATTTTGTTTACAAGAAAACTTCACGAAAAATGATAATCAATTAAAAAAAAAGAGAAATTATTAGTAACATCTTTGCTTTAGCGCAAGCTTGCTACACTACCACACCACTCTTGGCCAAATTTTTTTGATATAGTCTTAAAGATTTACTTGGTGTGACCATGTGAGAAAGTACGAAGTAAACACAAGCTTTATGTGCAAGGTACCCATCCAAAGCTCCAAGTTAAGTAAGAAAGTGTCATAGACATGCTCTCACTTGACCTACAATGTTGCATGGGCACCTAGCATTCAAGGCATGTGTGTGATCTAGCTCAAGGCATGAGGAAGCCCAAGTAGTAAGGCACCAAAATATTAAAAGATATGCAAATTCTTTTGAAGTACTAACCTCCCAAGGACTCTTAGGATGACTTGAGTACCCAAGAAACTACAACAAGTTGGCAATTGGCATCAATTTAAGATTGGGAGAAAAAATAAATGCAATACCTTACAAGTGGAAACTTGCTTTAAGGTGCATCATGGATATGGTGATATCTTGCATTGCCATTTTGTGATTGCAAATGTGTCTATCATCCAACATTGTGAGTCTATCTAAGAATAAAATCTTCATATTTCTCTCTACTTTGAAACAAGCATATACCAAAGAAAAAATAAGTCAAGGTTCTTTTAACGCGAGTGAACATGGGAGAGTTAAGTTTGGAGCTTTACAACAATATTTTCAATGCCACATGCCAAAGTGAAAACATTTAATTAAAACATGAGAGTCATGCACTTAACACTATGTTTTTTTTGTGGGAGACAATGATTTACTTTTTGTATCAAAAGTGTGAGTACATAATCTTATAAAGAGTTTTAAACTTTCTATTTAGCTTTACACTTTGTTGTATCATAATTTATAAGGAGTACACATTTTGTGCTCATAACATTCATGAATCAATACGCATCACATCAAAAGGCCTCCTTAAAAAGAAACGAAAGCATGGTTCAATTAAGAGCTTCAATGCCAACAATATCATTGTATTATTATTTGAAACTGTTGTTTATAATGCATAGGGGTATGTGAAATTCAATGCTGAAGTTATTTGTCATGTTATGGAATTGATAAAACAAATTTAGAGAAGGTTAAAAAACCTTCATATGATGCTATTTATTTCAAATAATGAACACAAATAATGAAAGAAAATCAGAAGTTATATATCATAGTCCGTTTATAGATCAATCTCTTGAACTGTATTGGTCGTACTATAGTCTATAATTGCACTAATGTTGAGAATTGTGTCAAAAATATTTCTATCTTTTACAAAGCCTCTTTAAGAAAGGGTAACTTTGGGAAGTGGGGGGGTAGCTCACAAGAGCTGTGGCAAGGGTTTTCTAGGAATGGTTGAGCATAGTTAAGGTAATGCAATTATTAATGTGAATTGGGTTATTAGTCTTAGGGACATGCTTGATTAACCCCTTGGTACGATGACATGAAAATCTCTAGAACAAGAATCTTTCAAAACATTGGTTAAAATATACAAGAATTGGACCTGTAAGCTTTTTCATGATTGCTTTTCACTGAGTTGAGAATAAAATTTCTTCAAGTTTTGGTTTTGAAAATTGCTATGTTTGTTTCTAATCTGAATCAAATTTCAAAGTAGAAACCAATAACTCATGAATTCTAGTTGTGATTGTCTTGTAATAGAATAACTACATTGAAATAGTGTATCATTTGACTATTCTTGTTATCATAGTGTTTTTCTTTAATTCTATGATGATAAGTAGAGTTTCTACTCTTTATTTAAATTTTTTCAATGCAAGTATCTCTTCCAAACTTGTCGTGAATGGCTTTCAACACTTCTCTTTGTAACACTTTTATAATTGGTGATCATGCATATTTCTATCTAGAACTAGAATTTTTAGGTTCCAATCCATATCTTTAAAGTCTTGTCCATGGTAGTTTGCTAAGAAATTGAAAATTCTGCCTAACAACTATTTGATTCCATTGTCAAGATCTTCCCTTATTTAGTTTGCCGCTTGCTCTCAATTCTCCATATCACTATTAAAAATCAAAATGAGGAGTCTCCTACATATAAGAAAGAGCTTTAGGGCAATAATCACAAAGGCCCTTCAACTCTACTAATACAATCAAATATGTTTAGCATATGGCCAAAATTCATGAATTTTTAAATGTTTGGTTTGTAAAAGAGAGAAGATCGTGATATGCATGTTCACCCATTTGAGGTGATGTGCTAAGCTAATCATGAGAATGGTTCTAACCAGATACTTGAACTTTGTCCAAACACTCTAAAATATGGGCAAATTGTTTGGGTGGTGTGGGGAGGTGACTAAAGACCTAGATGTTCTAGGTGGGTGATGGCGAGGGTGGTAAGCAGACCACCGTAGGTGATCCAAGAAGGGTGTTTGAAAGCGGCTTGCATCTCCTTAACCAGAGTCGTAGCCCAATCATTAATGGTGTTCGAGCTATCCATCATGGATGTCATGACCACGACGAGCTTGGATACACGGAGATGGCGATGGGAACTCACGAGGACGGTGGTCGATACAAAGTCTATCACCTCTTGGAGATTGGGATTTTTGATTTGACAAATCAAATATCCATCATTGGTTTTAGTCTTTATGTCACCCTGATCTAGGAGGAAAAAGATAAATATGTTGTATCTGGCAAGAACTCGGGTTAGCGGTAGGTGGGGAGTAAGTGGAAGGTTAAGCACCAAGGGAATTAGCATGGGATTATATAGTCTTGTCCTTTATGAATCACATAAAAGTGGTCTATATTGAAAGTGGAAAAGGCCTTCTAGACTACAAAAAGGTCCTAGCTGAGGGGCACTTGCATGGTATCTAAGCTTGTGTCAGTCAAAACTGCAAGGCAACCAGCCATCAGTGCGGAGGGGGATGACTTCTTGTGTGGTAAGCATTGGCAAGATAGTGTATTGGGATGGTGCACGGGCGACAGGGGGTCGGCGGATAGATCGGGGAGATGTTTCTCCCTCCTCTCGACTGGGAGAAGTGAATGTAGTAGGGGAGAAGGATCTAGTCTACCGAGAAGCGGATGATGAAGTGGTCGTTTGGGAGGATGACGTGGGGCTGGATGAAGGGCTAGGACTGGCCGGTGGGGCTAGACTTCTGGTGACTCTGACTTGTTGGTCAGGGGGAGCAGAGGTGCCCGAAAGTTGATGTTTTAGTGCCATTTGGGTGATCAGGCGGTGATTTTGAGATCAGAGGGTTAGAGGAAGGACTGGGAGGCGCTATAGGCGAGTAAAAGGTTTGATGGTGAGTAATGGCAAGTAATAGGTCTGATGGCAATAATGGGTAGAGAATGGGCTCAGAAAGCTGCTGGTCAGTCGACGAGTAAAGTGGATGGAAGATGGGCGAGAAATTATAGCCAACGAGTAATGGCGAGAAAAAGGTTCTGATGGCAAGTAATGGTGAACAATGGCAGATGGCAAGAAATGAGGTCTGGAGGGTGCTAGACAGTCGACGAGTAAAGTGGAATGTCTGAATGTAACAAATAGGGCTCGACGAGTATTGGCAAGTAAACACGAGTAATGGCGGAAAATAAAACAAGTAATGAACTTGATTACTCATGCCTTTATATATGGGGGGCAATTACTCGCCTACTGTTATTTTTAGAGTTTGGCCTTATCAATGCCAAATCATCAGTGTTTGCACAATGCACAGTCCTTTTCCCAATTGGCTGCCAGATTTGAGAGATTTTCTAATCATAAACTCCTGTTGTTTACTAAAAATGACAATTTGTCAAAATTTGAGCCTAATGCTCTTCTTGGGGCGTTCAGGGCATTTCTAAGGCATTTTAACAAAGGAAAAGGAAAAAGGTGGGGTAGGTCGGGGATTTATACATCAGGTGATGTAGGTCGGGGATCTATACATCGGTGGGATTTTTAGATACGGGGGTTGTTTGGCACCGCATCTAACCTACAGAACTAGATTAAGCCTACCTTCTAATCAGATTAATAAGGGTCGATCTAAGAAAACAAAGACAAGGCTTCACTATGGATCGTAGTCTAATAGGTAGTCGAAAGGAAGAACCGGACATTATTAGATGCAGCATGAACAATGCTTTCAAATGCTCAATTACCCAAGAAATTTTGGGTTGAAGCTATCTCTACTGCTTGTTATTTGCAAAATTATTCAAGCACCAAAGCTATCGACTCCAAGACTCCTTTTGAAGCCTATTATGGGTACAAGTCAAGTCTGAAGCATCTTCGAGTATTCAGGATGTCTATGCTACATGCGAATTCTCTCTGGCTTGAGAAAGAAGTTTGATCATGTCATCTACAAGAATAATAGAATATTCGACTTGTCACAAAGCCTACATAATAAATGACATAGATTCAGGACATGTCTTGGTCAGTCGAGATGTAGTCTTCTTAGAAGACAAGTTCTATGATTTCAAGCAGAAGCAACCAATACTAGAGTTTGTTTCAACAACTCCATTTACCATTGATAAGTGTGGACCTGTAAATATTATTACAACAATCAAAGATATCCTAGTCACATAAATAGGAGAGCTACCTTCCCAACAAACGACGATTGTTCATTGAAGATCTTCTCGAATCAAACATTCATCCCTCAAGCATTCATGATTCATGGTGAACCTACCTCAATTGCAAAAGCCTTGTAAAAATTAGATGTAAACAATTGGCATATGGCCATGGATGCTGAGTATAATTCATTAATGAAGAACAAAACCTGGACTCTTGTCAACCCTCATGAGAATGCAAAAATCATCAACACTAAGCGGATATTCAAGTTGAAGGTTAGCCTAGACGGATCTATATCCAAATGGAAAACTCGACTAGTGGTGAAAGACTACGAACAATCATATTGAATAGATTACACTGAGACTTTCAGTCCAGTCGTAAAACATCAATCTAACTTGCTATCGCAGTTATAGAAGATATGGACATTCACTAGATGGATGTTTAGATAGCCTTCCTTAATGGATACATACAAGAAGAAATTTATATCTATCAATTAGAAGGTTACGTCCTTCAAGGTCAAGAGCATAAAGTCTGCAAATTACAAAAGGTGCTCTATGGGTTAAAGCAAGCTCCAAAAACCTGGTTTTGAAAGAATAAATCTATTCTTGTTGCAGCACCAATTAGAATTTCAATTCTGCAGATTCTATTGTATTTATAGTACAAAGGCTCCTTGTGCAACTCGCAACCAGGGTTGACCCAACAAAATTCGATAGGCAGTGGGTGTTTCAGGAATCCGATAGGCAAGGTTGACCCAACAAAATCCGATAGGTAGTGGGTGTTTCAAGAATGTCCACCACCACAAATGTGATGACAAATTGACCCCTGCTATCTTGACTGGAATGTCTTCTACAATTCCTTTCGGCCACACAAAATATTGATCAGCTAACTTGATGACAAACTTGGCAGCTTTCAGGCCTTGTAGACCCCATTTCTCATACAAAGTAGTGGAGATAAGGTTACACCCGATCGTCCATCTAAAACAGCTTCTTCTCCGAAGAGTTTGTGCTTGATAGGAAGAGTGATATTATGATGCTCGCTTTTCCAAGATGTGTCATGTCCTGCATGTAATTATCCCATGAGCTTAATAATGATTGCCAAATATAGCCATGGAGCTAAATTAGACTAGACTTAGTCATTAGGATTGTTAATAAAGAGGCTTGAAGAACCTCACTATATTTGTGAATAGTGGACTTGTAATAATGGTTGTAAGGCCCCAAACTTATAGTAGAGGCACAAATGACCACTATAGATAGCTAAGGTCATGCTAAACTTGGAGGCTATTGTTCATTTTTGAAATTTGGTTTCTAAGAGATCTTGGAGCTTATCTTTTCAGAGCTTTCTTGATGGAAAGAGTGGTTCATGTGTCTACAATCACATGAGAGCTTTGATCATGCTCTAGAATCAGACCCTATCCTTTGAATGATTTCCGTTCATGAATAATCAATGCTTATTTTTGCTGTAAAATCACGTGTGGGCGTGAGCGGCAGCAGAAGCTCGAGGTTTGAGCGGCGTGTAGGAACTGAAACACAACAGTTAGCAGCAGAATTATTCAAGTAGAAGAATTCATACAGAATGCGCAAATGAACGACGCAGTAGTGAGACAAAAATTGCACTCTGATAAGTATCAACAGTGCGTACAATAGCTTGAAGAAATCACTTCAGTTTGTTGAGCTTGATTTTCTGGTGTCGACATCTCCTGCCCAATCCACATCTGTGTAGGCTCCAAGGATGTTGGCAGTTTGGCTGCCTCCGTAGTAGATGCTGAGAGTTGTCGTTGCTTGGATGTACTTCATGACCTTTGTTAGCGCTTTCCAATGAGCTACGCCTGGATTTGACAGGAATTGGCTGAGTGTACTAACCGAATATGCAAGGTCTAGTCGCGTGCAGATCATTGCGTACATCAATGAGCCGATGATGGATTGAAACGGATAGCGCTTCATCTCCTCCTTTTATGCCTCAGTTTGAGGAGTCTGCTTTGATTGACAAGGACCCCTTGGTACATGAACTCAAATCATCTTGAACTTTAATTTGATGAAAAGCTGGTACATGTTAATTAAACGGTAGCAACAATTGCTATCTCCATTTAAAAACAAAATCCGATCATTAATAGAGAAGATTTGCTTTTTGAGAAGAGGTTGTTTGACTACTAGCTCACTAGTGATAATTGCATGTCTTTGGTGGATCGTTTTGGCACCAATGAGATAGTGTTATGAAACCTCCATAAGAATTTACACACATAAGTGTTGAACATGAATGTTAGTAAAATTGTATATTTATATACTATGTCAATCCTTAGTGAGTTAATGAGGAATAGTATCCACTCTCACATGTATATGTGTACAATCGAGAAGAGGGCCCTAAAGTGCTCTAAAAGAAAAAGAAAATTCATGCATTAGGCCATCAAATCTTAGGAATTTCCTATAGGGTACGGTTTAAGATTTTATCTTGACCTAGTGAAGATGTGAGGATTAAGTTTGGGCCTTTAGTAAACTACCACATTTTAAAGAGGAAACATCCTTTTAAAGACATGAGAGCAATCCACATAATATAATGTTTTTTGGTGGGAGACAGTGTGATTTGCTTTTGGTACAAAAAGTGCGTGTACATAAATCTATGAAGACACTTTAAAGTTCATATTTAGATTTAGATTTTTTTTGATGAAAACATGCAAAGAATCACTTTTTGTGCTCATAATCTTTATGAAATATTACAAGTTGAATAAGAGGGCCTACTCAAAAAAATATCTAGGTATGGTCTAGTCAACATGAGCTTCAATGACAACAATATGATTGTATGATTGATATACAAAGTTGATTACAATGCTCTCAAAGTTGGCTATTTATGAACAAGAGCATTTGATATGATATTCTGGTTATTTTTTTATACATTCATTTCATCGACATGTTTCACACGAATGCCACAAGCTATCATGAAAATATTTGAAACTCAACTATGAAAATTTTCTCTGTGTTATGCAATCAATATTTAGCAGAACCTTTGGTTTAACATATTATTTTTGTGAGACTAATTTACATATTAGCCTACAAAAGATCATGCTAGCTTGATGGAGTTTCAATTTAATTGCTAAGTCTAATGGGCAAAACAAATCTCCACAAAAAGTTTTGTGTTGAAGATGATTTGCGACCCTAACAAACAAAAAATATGAAGATTGGTATATTTGTGTAGTGTTATGGTGCAAGATATTGCAATCTTTGTTGATATGAGATGTGTTTGAAGATCTCCATGTGCCTAAGTAGGAACTTACCTCAACTAGATGCTTTAATAAAGCCACACTAGTAAAAAATGGACACCTTTGTGTTGCATTCATTTTATAAGAAAATATCCACAAAAACTTCATGAAATTTGTAAGTTTATTAGCACAAACTTGAATCTTGTGTAGGCATGTTTGTGAAAATAATTTTGTTAGATGTTTTCCTTTCAAAGTCATTTGCAAAAAAATTGTAGATATCTATGAAGGTGCCACTTTACTCACTTGAAATCTTGGTTCATTTCTTTTGGGGTGCATTTCACATTTCAGAAAAGTTTCTTTGGCAATTTGCAAGACAAAAGAGAAATCCATTCCACCAATGGAAAAAGACTTTTTATTGCTCTTGTGAATCAATCAATTTATTGTTGACAATCATACCCAATATTTTTTTACATGTAGCCTATATGTGGATGTACAACGTGGTATGTATATGTGTATGTATGTTTGTATGTATATATACATGCATACATACATATATAGAGAGATATATGTGTGCATGTACACACACACACACACACACACACACACACACACACACACACCCCCTATATAGACCCTTTTCCATTTTGCCCTTTATTGTGTTACTTTTTAATAATCAATGATATGCGTCAGAGTTAAACGCATCAAAGTATTCAAAATTGTAAGCAAAAATATGATAAGTTCAATGAATATTTGGTGTTTATTGAATGTTAACCAACTACATTGAACATATAGAGACATTCACTAAATAGTTCTTTCTCAATTGTAAATGTTAGCTGCTATTTTGACCACAAAAGTTAGGCTAAGAAAAGTTAGTCAGACTGGCTGTATTAGTATTTTGAATTGTAATTAGCCCATCATAATAACTTAGTCAACTTAAATGTGACAAAAATAGCCTATGTCGTAGGGTCCCAGTTTGCCAAAAAAGATTGTCGATAAAAATTAAGAATTTTGAGGTCTTAGAGTTGGCTTGTTAATTAGTAGTATGTAAATTACTGACATGAACCAACATATTATGTTCTATAATATGTTGATATGATGAAATGCCTAGGTGTTGCAGAGGTCCTCTAGTTGGGGCCTATTGACAACACGTATGCTACATCTACAAAGTGCTATTAGAGTCAAATAATGTCTTGGTTTCTCATCGTAGATCTAGATATGTTGATACCATTGCTATACCTGAGATTTTCATAAACATTGATGGAAGATGATGATAAATCATCTGAATTTATGAATTTCAAAAGACTCATGACCACGTATTGAATTTTGTGGTGCTCACTCCTCTACATGTTATGGAAATTATAACTAGTCCTCTCATCTTACCACTAATATGACTAGATGAGAGAGGACTTGTTGTCGTCCCCATTGAAACACACTAAAATGCAACCAAATTTTCTATTATGCTATTGTTTGTGCTCATATTATGAGAACGAGTTGCTTTCCTTCCATTTCTCAACATGGTCCAATTTTTTTCCCTTTTTCAATTTATCAATTTCCACATAAATTTGACCATGAAAAGTTAGATGTTTTTCAATTTCGAAGGGTTGATTTCTTTCTACTTGTAAAATTGGTTTATCTAATTTGAGGTAATTTGTTGGTTAAGGAGCCTCTTTTGTTTTTGGTGAGCACTCCAATGTAATCTCTCACTATACATAGTTGGCCTCTATTGGTCCATTTCAAAAAAGCAGACCCCCTCCTCCCCTTTAAGCTCCCCCCATATGAGTTGTCAATATGTGGCACACCACGGGCATTCCTCTCAGTCACGTAGCATCAACTCAAGTGCATCTTTTCGTCCCAACTGCATCACCTCACAGGTTGATCTATCTTCGACGACTTCACACTAACGGCCATACCACAAGCAAGGAAGACCACTGGGCCTGTCATAGAGCATTGTTTTTTTAGTGCTTGCCTATGCAATCTTAATGGAGAGTGGTCCATGTGCACAATATGGACTAGGTATTCGTGATGCGGAGGCAGGCTACCGGCTGTAGCACTCTGAGCCGCTGGAGCAGCGAGGAGTGCTACAACACGTAGCCCACCGTTGGATCACAAATACCAAACATAGCAGTTGTGAATCTACGGAGCAGATTAAAGACTTTTCAAAATCTCTACTATGACTTAGAACAGGACTCTTCCTAGCCAACCGGATGATGCCATGTGTCCGATATCACGCCTCACAACTGCTATGTGAGGGTGAATGGAGGGTAAAAAAAATTTGACATATCTCACCCTCATTACCTAAGTTTTATTCCTTCAAAAGTATCAGCATTGGAAAGTTAAATAGAAATGGAATTTCCATTTAATTTTGAAATAGATTGCCGTATTTTGAATCTCTGCCACCGGTTGCGCCTTTGCTATTGGTTTATTTGTGGGAGACGCGTTACGGAAGCACATCCGGTTTTGGAAACGTGGCCAGAAGACGTGGGCCAGCGGGGCCGGTGGTGGCGGTGCGAATTTATCATGTGGCCATCTGTTTATGGGGGCGGGCGCATCTCGCTCACCGCTCTCATCGTCGAAGAAAAAAGAGAGACGAGACTTGAAGACTTGAAGCTAAGCTTAACGATCAGCTATGGCGGCAAGTCTCAGATCGATCGCCTGCAGCGCTCTGTGTGTGTGGATCGGAGCCATTTTGTTGCTGCTGGAACGATGTGTGGTTCATTGTAAGGATAATAATCCTATTTTCAATCCTTGTGGTGACACTCAGGTGCAAATCTCTGATGGATTCACTTTCGGTCTTGTTTTCAACAGCAATGGCTCTTTCTTCCAGAATCATGTGCAGCTATCTCCTTGTGACCGCAGATTGAATATGTTCTCTGCCCGTATGACGGTGTTCCGGCCTAAGGTGGATGAGATTAGTCTTCTCACTATCAATACCTCCACCTTTGCTCCGGTAAGTCGCTTTGATTTTATTTTCTTGGCTGCGTATGCTACCACAGAATCTTTTAAATCTGTTCTCGTTGTGCAATATGTTGCAATGGTGCAAATTATTCGATTCGCTCTATTTCTGCTTTTCTTTCTTTTCTTTTTGTCATCTTATTGCTCGTCATTGGTAGATTTCTGTCCAATTGTCTGTTTCGAAGCTGTCCCAGGATTCATATTATCCTTACACAATCCAAAGTTCCCACTTCACTCTTAAAAAGCACAAATGTCATTTGAGAGATTCCAGTAAACTATGATTTGAAGCAAGTAGGACATCAATAGAGCTAAACAGTGAATGGTTTTTCAACCACCCCCAGATTGCAAGCGGTTGTCTATTTCCACCGATACCTTTGATTTACAGTCCGCTGCGATGGATACAACATCAAGTACCGTGCTTCTTTGGAATGTGTGAAATTCGTACTTGCTTTCGTATTTGAGCATTTGGCCGTATGATTAGCAAAAGAAGATTGAAGTAGAAACTGAGCTGCTGGATCGTCCTGCCGGAGGTACTATAATCAGCCCCGGTTTGTGTCTGTGTGCACGTCGACTGGTTGAAGAAAATGTATGGTTATCTAATAGATTTGCAAAGAGGTCCAGCGTTTTGTGCAAGTGACATGTATAGAAATCTCTGGCATTGTTTTCTTTTGGTAAACGCATAAGCACAATGCTGTGACTTCTAGCATTCCTTCTAATTTGGGATTGGCAGACAATAGCAGAAAGTAGGAGACACTATTAGTGTTCTGGCAGTTTGTGTGGCTGAGCCAGACGAATTTCTGCTACAAAATCTCAATTATCTTCATGTTGTTTTTGGTTTTTAGACATATCATTCATTTCTATTGGGTATGGGAAAACATACTAGACTCTAGAGAGCTTCAAGGATGTCATCAATCGTAGTTGATGTAGACTCCGTTTCCTCCGATCTCTTTGTACGTTTCTTGTTCTATCACAACATTTTTGCGAGGCTGTTATGACTTGTCCACGTCAAGGCACGTGCTACTGATTTGACATTTTTCGTTTCATTTCAGCAAACATCTTCTATCCCGCTGTGGAAACTTCCAGTGCGATGCATTCTCTTGTCTTAGATCTACTTGATCGTGCAGTGTTCAGTGCGAAACTTCGTAACTGGATCAACAATCGAACCATCTTAATTCTGATTAGAATCTGTCGCCTTTGTTATCAACCCTAAATAAGTGTAGTAATTCACAACAGTTGAACTTGAGGCTGCGTCAATCTATAACTCTTATAGCTTAAGAGCTCATTGATTTATATTCTCAGAGATACGTTATTGGTTCAATATCAAGCAATCCACCTCAACAAGCCCTGTATTTTTCGATAATTCTTCCAGTGATCTACGCCGTATAGTCATGCTTGAGTGTTTCGAAATTTGTATCCTACATTTCAAAGTATGTTAGTTTCTTCCTTGAAAAGTCAGATCGCCTACTGCACAGTGCACACTTCCAGAAGGGATAGTTGAGGCATTGTGTCCGAAATCACAGCTGAGGCCATTCCTTTCTCAGCAGAGACCTTCTGTGGACTTGCTTTTGTTCCTAGTCAAGATGGATGCCTTAATTTACATTCTTCGAAGTAAATGTTTTTCATCTCCTTTGCTCCAAACGCACATTTGTCTTTGTTGTCTCGAGCTTGTGATTGTCTCACAAGCTAATAGTGCTTGTATGTGTGGTGTGTGATCACAAAATAGGAAAAAATCGAGGAGCTAGATGCTGTGGACGTCTTTGCCACACTAATTTTAAAAGAGTGGTTAACACTGCACTCAAATGTGGTGCCTAGATTTGATCAGTTTATAAGTTCAGGTTGAGCTCCCCTTGTCTCTGTTGTCAATACAGAAGCACATATCTAAGTTAACGCTGAAGGTTCCTGAAATTGTCTTCTTTGCAGCAAGATTCTGGAGGCTATATGGTTGCCTTTGCAGGGAGTCGGTTTGCAGCAACATCCCTCCCACAATTTGTAGCTGACGGCACTTACACCATCACAAGCTTTTCAGTGGTAAGAAGCATACCAAAGCTGCTACTTAACAGAACTCTGAAGTTGTTTTGTCCTTGTAAATTTACTTTTATTTCGTGTTTAATGAGAACAGGTGCTTAACTTTGACAAGGGAAGGCTGATGAGTTTTTTGTGGAAGAATGATGGATGCAAATCTTGTCAAGGAAACTCATCTTTCGTTTGCGTAAAAGGCCAAGATTGTGCTGTTCGTACCTCTGATTGCAAAAATAGAGGAGGCAAGGTTGATTGTAGTCTTGGCATTCAGCTGACCTTTTCTGGGACAGATAAAAAAGATGCAGTTCTTAACTCTTGGTATCAGGTTGACAGCCTTCATCAGTATTCTCTTTACAACCTGTATAGCGGTTTGAGAGATTCACTTACTAGTCAATACAACAGGTTCTTTTGATTATCATGATCCATTGGGGTAGTGCTTCTCAGGATAAGTTCTGTGCGTGTACAGTAAGTAGGCATAGGCTACAGAGGCCATAGCTCTTCAGCTAGTTGAATGTTCTCTTTGATTGTTGATTCAATTCTTTTTGGCAGTGAAAATTACAAAATGTTTACTATTTGAGGTGCCATACTTATAGATGCCTTCCTGTCTTCTGTAATTTAAATTCTTATTGCTAATAAGAAAGAAATTTACTAACTTTTTGTGCATTTCGAGAAGGTCAGTTACAATTTTTTCACAGAATTGCAGTGCATAGGGGAGAATACACTACCAAATTTTGTTACTTGATTATGGAGTTAGATCAAGGGATTGAGCACCTTTGATCTGACTAGGGTGTGAGTATCCCACACGATTTCTCAACATACCATCTTCACTTAGTCACTAGGACAAGCCCCCCTACATGAACAAGCAGGGAGCAGGCCTTCTGATGGGCTCATTTGTCACTTCAGCATTCCGGATTCTTCAAGAGCTTGTTGGTGGGAAAGCAATTGGAAGGTTCTTTTTAGGAGGGTGTGATAAGGCAGCCTATTGTAAACATTCATGTGTTTCTTTGTTGAAAAAATCACCCTTTTTTGTTATTCCTATATATATTCATTTGCGTGGCGAATGTGTTGATACCTTGTATGAAATCGCTTAGAGTAGGAAGGTTTTTTCCTGAAAGGTGAAATTTTCTCTAAGCCTGGGTTAGGGACCTGTCCCTGATTCCTTCTCGTTAGCATGATTTGTTTTGCAGATGCAGTGTGCAGAACGCTCCTTTAGAAGCATCAAATCCGATTTCAAAAGGTGTCGGCTCCAGTCAAGTCCCTCTCCAGTTAGATCTTATTCCCTGTAGGCACTAATCCTTATGAAGCTTAATTTGCAATCCAGTTTCTACGTTTTTGAAAGAAGCAAGATGCAACCAACCTGTATAAGTTTCCAGCTTTCACCTTGTTTCATATGGTGTGTACACAAGCCTTTGCATTTAAATACTCTCAAATGTGCCACATTAGGTTTGATGCCACTATATACTTCCTCAAGTGTCGTCCCTTCTTGGTTAGTATTGATTTTGTAACTCGGCTGCCATTTGCACTGTTTCTATCCAAAAGAAATTAAATAATTCCTTTGCTTTCATCATGCTTCTATCACTTTCCACCTATGTCCTATTTTGTCTCTCAGCCACTCCATTCTGTTGAGTGTTGGCGGTGGTTAAAATTGCCTCCTTATGCCAATGTCCTCACAAGTTTTTTCAAATTTATTTGAATTCACTTTCCCTAACCCTTTTCAGGATGATCTTCTTACCTGATTTATTCTCAACTAAGTTCTTGAATCAAATGAAGAAAGCATGATGGCTTGGGACATGCACTTTTTTTTTTACCCAAGTTTTTCATCAGAAATCGTTGATGAATGTGATGAAATATGATGAGCTTCCAGTCGATTGTGCCTGTTCTAGTTTCCAAATATTAGTATGGATGAGCTCCAATGTGCTCTTTGTCTAATATGCACCTCTTGATGGAGATCTTGTCCTTTGATATTTTTCCATCACACAAGCTTCATAGACTTTCTACTCATTTACAAATTCGGGCAATTATTTCACCATCACCTTGTCATACACAAGTTTGAGGTTGGAGTAATTCAAATGTCCATGTCTCATTCTAGAGTAAAAGCACTTAGAAATATATGGTTCTAGACATTGCAAATCTCATTAGCAAAAACATGGCCACCAAATTACTTGCACACAAGTAAAAGCATAAAGTACAAATCCTGAAAATTGTCTTTTTTGTTTATTAAATAGTGTCTTTCTTTTATTTGAAACTTAGTGCATTGCAAAGATGATCTTATTCATGTCACTAGTTGATCCATGTTAACTTCTTTGGTGAATCATTTCATAACATACTTGTGTCTCTTATGTTCGAGTCCCACAACTTTTCTTATGGAATCTTCCCAACCAAGTATATTAAGTCATTGTACTTTGGACTCAACCCAAGAGGGGCACAAGAAATTGCAAATAAAATTTTCAAAATCAAATATTGTTTATACCCCTGAAAGTGCATGTTTCCCATTTTGAACCTAGAGTTGGATTTACAACAAAAAGAATCTAAAATGAAGTGAAAAAATATTCTCTAATTCACCAGATTTATTTGAAGCAAATGTTTCATATTCAAAGATACACAAAAATAGCGATAGACAAGCACATGACTTTTCCATTCTTTGAACTAATCTTTGTTTAACTTTACTTCTAATCTTTTGTATTAATTCTTCTTTCTCCTTGGAAGACATTTTAGACATCCCACCATCTTTGGAAGATATTTCATTTTCATATCTCTCCTACAAATTATTATAGGCATATATATTCCAATAAATGTTTCCATTTGAGATTGCAAGACAAATCACAAGTAAAATCAATCACAAGAGAAATCTGAATACTATTTCCACATAGATAAGACGGATCCCAATAGAGCTAAGCTAATGGGTACCAAATATCTTTGCCTATCTTTTGTTCCTTTTGCCCTTACATCTCCAAATAAATTTATCGTCACTCAATGCTTTACATAGTAAAAAAAAAAGCCATTATTAGCACTTTAGTTGTGTTGGAATTATAGAAAGTAATGCAAAAAGCTAAATGCATTTCTAGTAGCCAAAACATACAAAACAACTTAAAAATTAAGCCACTGCAAAGTGATGCATAATGTTATCTCACTCTCATGTGTAGGGTCTATGAATGATGCCACAACTTTTATATGAAAACATGGCTCTCGTGCAGTACTACTCATGATCAACTCCAACCAAGCAATTGTTTTGTGATTTCCTTCCCAAACACAACATTAATTTGTAGACAATCTGCCACTTAGCCATAAAAACAAGCTCTTCTTCAAACTCAACACCTATAGACTGCCATATTGGATTCGAGCCTTGATTTCATTTCATTTGCTATTAATGTGCACTGACCACAAGTGAGTAGATCGTAAAAAGATCCTTTTTTGGGTATGTAACTTTCTCTTCTAAGTGTACCCTTCAAATGTTTCTTGTCTATAACAAGGTCCCTCACTTTGTATTGACCTAATCAATGGAACCAAAGGACATGGCTTCCCATCCGTACTCACTCTAGTGTGTTCCAAAATACCTCCACCACTCTTGTTTATTCCTTCTATATTTTTTTGTTCTCCCATATTTTCCACCAACTCTTGCGATTCATCATCGCTTATATTAATTTCTCCTAAGTTCTCATCCTCATTACCAACCTCTACATCTCAGTATGTGTTTCATCATTGGCCTAAGCACTATTTGTATCCTCATCTACTAATGTATCATCATTTTTCTTCTCAACTCGATCTCTTCCTCTAGAAACGTCACTTTCCTTCTTACCGTCTTAACAACCTCAACATTTGCCCTGATGCTTTTGACTCACCATTGCAAACAACTATAACAAAATATTATCTATTTTAACAAATTATCTCAAATTTTATGCAATATTTATGTAAAATTTAGAACATGTTAGCAAAAAAACAAACAATTAATTAGTAGCAACACACAACAATGCACTTGTCATCACTTCTCAACACACAATCCACAATGAATGACAAATTTATGATTTGAGTTCATAATAGATATTTTGGTATGTGATCATGGTTTGATTTTGTTGGGTAATCTTCCACATCGTGAACTAAACTGTGTGTGTGTGTGTGTGTGTGTGTGTACTAGTAAAGAGTGCTCGTTGTTAACGAGCAATGGACGGCCGATGCGGGCAACCGACAATTTGGGTTACGGCTGATGGTTTAGATCGAAGGTCAATGGTTTGGGTCGAAAGTTGTCAGTGACAATTAGCCGAAATTTTGGGTGGCGGTCGATGGTTTGGGTAGAAGGCCAATGATCGTCCATATATGGTGCGGATTTAGGATTATGGATGTGTGTGTGTGTGTGTGTGTGTGTGTGTGTGTGTGTGTGTGTGTGTGTACCACCACATTTCACATGCGTGGCGTGCACGTTTCTTACCAAAGCTTATATATCAACTATCACCACTTTTCACATGCGTGGTGTGCACGTTTCTTACCAAAGCTTATATCAACTAGCACCACTTTTCACATGTGTGGCGTGCACATTTCTTATTTTTTTAAATTAAAATCTAATAGATATATATACTAGATATAAACATTAACCAAAAGATAATATAAACTAAATATATCATTTACTAATGTAGGTATTCTGTGTACATCCCAATCAGCCAAATAAGGGTAAGCATCAATATAGAAATAAAAATTTTACACAAAATAGAACTCAGATTTATATAAAATTCAAAATACAAAGTCATTCTTAAGTACCAATGTGTACACCATCAAATCCAACATTGTCTGTACTTTACTCAATCTCACAATTGACATATCCTTCAAATATAACTTCATATTACTAACAAATTCATCTACATTTATCAATAAAAATCCCTTTTGAGGAAGAAAATTTCTGCAAAGTTGCTGATAGTACAAAAATTGGGTGAATTGCTCTATACCAAGATAATACTGCATGGATAAACATCATCTCCAAAACAGAATAGCTCCACTATCTCTCGCACAAATATCCTATAGTTTACCACAACCTACACCATCTGCACAGACATACATACACACACATTTTTGCTGCAGTTTTGTCTCGGCGTGCAGCACTGGACGAAACACCAAAAAGTAGTCCATTCTTGTGGCCTAATGGCGCTCCATCTGGCACAAAGGACGTTATTGAGCTGCACCTGGTCTAGTGGGTTCGTGCCAAACCCACGAACCTGTGACCACCTTCCGTTCGAGGTTTTGACATCTCTAGCACGAATCCGACCGGTCTCCTTACTCTCACCCTCTTCCATTTTTTGATTTAGTTTGACCATATACCTCAACCCCCACACACACAACACGTGCACACACACAAACATATTTTCGTTTCATCCTGATTTCTCTTTCTTCTATGTTATTCCCCTCTCTTAATCTCATTGTAATGCGGGCTGATCACCCCCAGACCAATTCATTGCGCACCACAATATCATTCCATATAGTAGTTATGAAATGTCAAGCCTACCTTTTTTTGAATAGAACTATTCAAAATGGTCCATTTCAATGTGGCAATTGTTAGGTGGTCCGAGTGATAGGTCTGACACCATGCCACTTAGCTCTAGGGTTCTCACTATTGGGAGAGAGGGAGGAGGAATAAATGACGAACATGAACGAGAAACGAACTCGAACAAGAAACGAACGAGAAGCGAACTCGAACAGAAAATGTTCGTGTGCAGCGGAATGAGTTAAATGACTCTCTCCCTAAGCATGACTACACCTATCAGAATGAACATAACTTTAGTGATAGAAATCACAGTCATCCTAGATTACGTAGCCAAACATTTAAATGGATGAAGCGCTAGATGAATATTTTGTCACAAATTGCAAGACAAATTATCTGTCGCGAATGATTCGCGAAGAGCTAGACTGTGCTCGACTGATAATTATTCGCAAATTATTCGCGAAAGACATGACTAAAAATTAATTGTCTATTACCAGAAAGAGCAACAAGAAAGATCAGACAGAATGAAGAATAAGCATAGCAATATTGACAGATCTAAAATGCAGAACAAATGAACTGTGTCAGATTAAGTATATCAAGTATACAAGTCAATAATGCGGTAGAGCACAAGACTGTAGCGGACAAAATCGCGTGCCCTACAGAGCTTATTTTTGTTTGTAATGAGGAATGAAACCTCTTCTCTTAGTCTCTTCTTCACTCACTTGATCATCTAATCATCACCATCATTATTCTTATTGAATACGCAGATGGTATCCAATATATATACATAATATTACAGGTGTGCATATGCGAAAGTACAGAGTGGATGTGCTATCTGTAGGAGATAGTGGGTGGCTGCAATCATTGTCCAAGCTGTTAGCGCAACTGCATGGGGTGAAGGTGAAAAGGGTGCGACATTAGCCAGTACTGAAGTGAACGTTGGTGATGACGCAAAAGTGCGTCACTCTTACGAATGGCCTTAGGATAAGATTTACAGGGTGTCTTATCTGTTAGACACCTTTGGCATTCATTAAGGTAGTGTCCCCTTTTTGCCTGTCACCATTACACTGTGTAAGAACACAATGTTGCGATTCATTCGCCTTTTCTTTGTCTGTGCGAATTTGCATGTAAAAATACAGACTGCGTGACAACGTTAGAAAAATATGCAACATGAATGGAGGCAGATTAAAATTGGGATTTAGGAGAGTAGGAGGAGTAAATCCAACACCCTCCCTTAATCTGGATCCATGAATGCCTTGATCTTCAGACTTAGCAATGCACAAAATTTGTTGTGTGCATTAACACTGAGTGCTTTCGTAAAAATGTCTGCAACCATGTCCTGCGTTCTGCAGTACGTTAAGCTCACCTCTCTATCGAGAACCTTGCCCCTGATGTAGTGATATCTTATCTCAATGTGCTTACTCCTAGAATGAAATCTAGGGTTGGCCGATAAGGCAATAGCACTTTGGTTATCACAAAACAAAATTGTAGGGCTGTACTGATACAGATTGATGTTTGACAGCAAATTTCTCAACCAAAATGTTTCCTTAATAGATTGAGAAGCAGCAATATATTCTGCTTCAGCAGAAGAAAGTGTGATAGAGGTTTGCTTACAATTGTTCCACAAAATAGGACTGGCATTGAAGAAGAATGTAAATCCAAATGTGGACTTACGATGGTCTGCATCTCCTCCCCAACTTGCATCAGAATATCCACTGAGCTGATGAAGATTGTCGTTGCTGACATCTCCATAGCAGATGCACTGGTCCTCATGACTCGAATAAGAAAATGAACTGTCGTCAGATGCTCCTTGATGGTTGGTCATGAAGGCATCATGTTCCGCTTCTTGAATGGGCTGTGGAGCTTCTGCAGCTGCATTTGTCACTTGATTCGACTACCCTTTGTTGTTGTTCTTCGCTTGAAGTATTCGGCAGTCTTGTATTTCGTGGTTGTTTCGTTTGCAGTATTTGCAGAACAGCTTCTTCTTTGTCTACGGATTCGATTGTTCCTTGTGCTGAGCTTGTTTCTGGTTTGGCTTTGATAGCTTCGAAACTTTCTTCTTCTTCTGCTTTGTCGTGCCCATGTTGGTGTACAAGGCGTGAGAATCAGTTGAGGAACTTGATGCTTTGTTCCTTCGCGTGTCTTCCTGCAACAACATAGTGATGACTCTCGAAAGAGTCAACTCTGGATGAGTCGTGATGATCATCACCCAGCTATCGTAAGAACTTGGCAAGCTTGTAAGCAATTGCATCACTGTGTCTTGATCGTCTATGATAGATCCGACAGCGGCCATTTGCCTTAGCAGGTTCTTGAATTGATTAATGTGATTATGCAAAGAATCACCATTCGTCATCTTGAGGGAGTAGAATTTCTTCCTGAGATGTAGCTTGGAAGCTATATCTTGCACTTCGTATAGTGTGCTCAAGATGTCCCAGACTTCTTTTGATGTCTGAGCTTCGGATACATGGCCAATCTGTGTATCCGTGATGTTGAGGATGATCAGCGCAAAAGCTTTTCCATCCTTCAGCTTCCATCTGGTGATTGTCGCGTCGTCCGCTTCGGGTTTCCCTTCTGCATCTGTAACAACATCATACAATTCTTTTGCCATTAGTACAGTCTTCATCTTAAATTTCCACATATGGTAATTGGCTCCATCAAGCTTGTCCATGAGAGAAATGGTTTTCCCTTGGGAATCCATGTGGAAGAATTAGTCTAAGTGATAGGAGAAGCTATCAGTGACTTAAGAATGAAAATTTGATACTGAAAAATATAGAACAAGAAAACAATTACTCTATCGGCTAGTAGAGTCTTGTACTATGGGAGCTAATCGAGCTATAAAGATTGCTCTGATACCATGTTGGGAGAGAGGGAGGAGGAATAAATGACGAACACGAATGAGAAACGAAGTGTGTCACTCTTACGAATGGCCTTAGGATAAGATTTATAGGGTGCCTTATCTGTTAGGGCACCTTTGGCATTCATTAAGGTAGTGTCCCCTTTTCGCCTGTCACCATTACACTGTGTAAGAGCACAATGTCGCGATTCATTTGCCTTTTCTTTGTCTGTGCAAATTTGTGTGTAAAAATGTAGACTGCGTGACAACGTTAGAAAAATATGCAGCATGAATGGAGGTAGATTAAAATTGGGATTTAGAAGAGTAGGAGGAGTAAATCCAACACTCACCCCTCTCTCACATTCTATCGCCCACTCTCTTGCTAACGGTTCGACTTGATTAGGTTGTGAACAATTATGCTATTAAATAGACTAGTTTATGAGTGATTAGGTTGTTAGACTCGATTTAGATCATGCTCAATTAGGCTTTTAATTCAATAAGAGTTTTAACAAAAGAAACACAAACAACTTTGTGGTAACATCATCTAAAGGCTTGAAGTGATTGTAATTCGAATAGTAGAAATAAGGATATTAGGCATTAGGCAATAGGGTTTACGCTTTATGCATTAGGCATTAGGCATTAGGGATCAGACATTAGGCTTTAGCTTTAGGTTTTAGGTTTTAGGCTTTAGACATTAGATTTTAGACATTAGGCTTTAGGATTTAGACATTAGGTTTTAGGCGTTATGATTACACACTTTAGGCATTAGGTTCTAGGCATTAGGCATTACCATGAGGGATTGTGTGTGTGTGTGTGTGTGTGTGTGTGTGTGTGTGTGCGTGTGTGTGGCGTGCGCGTGCATGTGTCTATGTACTATGTAATGGCCCTTTACGGCCCAGTACATTAGGCTTTAGGCATTACACATTAGTCTTTAGCATTACGTTTTAGGTTATAGGTGAAGAAGAAAAAGAAGAGGAGGAGGAGGAGGAAAAGAGGAGGAGGATGAGGAGGAGGAATAAGAAGAAGATGATGATGAGGAGGAAGAAGAAGAAAATGAGAGAGCTTACATTTGTCTTGCTTCTTCTTGCTCTTGCTCTTGCTTCCTCTTGCTTCTCATTTCGTGTTGATTGGTTTTTCTCTCTTTCTCCTGAAAAAACACATCTATTTAAAGCTGGAAAGTCAACTTTAGATCCCTGGAAGAGGGGTTCCCTACCTCTCTCCATCTCTGGCTGGAAGTTGAGGTGAAGGTCTCCTTCACCAGATCCATCTTCATTAGCCTCCATCGGCCACAACATAGAAACTTTAATACCTTCTGATCTCAATAGAATCTAAAAAATCGTTTCGGTCAAAATGTGTATCAGATAATTACACTCGTTTTGTTATTTTATAGTAAAGAGATCTAACGGTTGGATCGTTCTATACAAGCTCCGAAATTTTTGATAAAAAATTACTTTATTCTCACTTTTCAAACAGACTGGCCGAAAAAAGTTTTATAACTCCAAATATAATCTGCAAAATCTCTCTGGTCAAATGGTAGAAAACATCATCAAGCTCATCGTCTTTTGACATCAAAGAGATCTAACAGCTAAATATTTTTTAAAAGACTTCCGCACTCTAATAACCCGAGAAAAGCCTCCCTCCTCTCTCTCTCTCTCTTCTTGCTTGCTTTTGGTGTGTGTGTGTGTTTGAGAGAGAGAGAGAGAGAGAGAGAGAGAGAGAGAGAGAGAGAGAGAGAGAGAGAGAGAGAGAGAGAGAGAGAGAGAGAGAGAGAGAGAGAGAGAGAGAGAGAGAGAGAGAAGGATCTTAGAGAGGGAGGGAGAGAGATGTTGAATAGGGGAGATGGAGGCTGGGGGAGAAACCAATATGTTGAATATGGGAGGTGGAGGCTGGGGGAGGAACCAATATGCATGTATGGGGGGGGGGCATACATGCATCCTCCTCCCACTTTTTAGTTAAAAAAAGTGTATGCATGGGTGAGGGGAGGAGGATGCATGGGGTCCCTCACCCATGCACAAAAGTGTATGTAAGTTTAAATATAAATATAGATATATAATAGTGGGTATGCCCATCGTTGACAGGCGTCTGACGATCTAGGTGGCGGTCGATGGTTTAGGAGGAAAGCCGATGGGCGTTGACACGTGGCCGAGGTATGTTTGTGTGTGTGTGTCTATGTGTATGTACATGTTTATGTATGTGTGTGTATTCATGAGAGTGAGTATATTTGTGCATGCATGTGGGCATGTGTGTATATGTATGTGTGTTTATGTATGTCATGGAGTGTAGGTTTAGGGATTAGGGTTGAGGGTGTGAGTGTGCATGCATCTATGTGTGTATGCATAAGCATGTATGTGTGTAAGCATGTGTGTGTATGCATGTATGTGTGTATGTATGTGTCTCTATGTATGTCATGGAGTGTAGGTTTAGGGTGCGAGTGTGCATGCATGTATGTGTGTATGCATAAGCATGTGTGTATGCATGTATGTGTGTATGCATAAGCATGTGTGTGTGTATGCATGTATGTGTGTAAGCATGTGTGTGTGTATACATGTGTGTGTGTGTGCATAAATCCAACTCAAAAATTGAACTTAAAAAAATAACGCAACATAAATTTCATATTAGAAATTTTTAATAAATGGACAACAAATCAAGTGATGAATCACATAACAAAACCTGCGAACACACCAGGTTCTCTAGCATTGCCTCCAAGACATTAAGTCTGACAACACTGACATTCCTATAAGCACGACTCACATTACTAATCAACATCTCTACATCTAGAAATAACCATTTTTTTTGTGAAAAAATATCCATGCTTTTCCTGGAGGTATCAAAAATTTGTCCAGTTCCACCTTAGGGCCAAAACAAAACATATCCATCAAAACACGCACAAATGTTCTGTGATTTACCACAATATTCACCATCTGCAACAACACGAACAATGTCAGTCAAATTGATGTTCTCAACACACTACCAATAATAACAACAACATAACTGATATATACCAATTCTCACGAATCATAAACTTCGCCAAAGTACTATAACACTTTCGAATACACAATATTTTGTGTACTCGCCATTCCTTCCTCATCCATAAATCGACCGTCAATATCTCTAAACAGTACTCACACACTTGCTACATTTCGCACTCTCAATAGTGCCACATATAGTTGACGATGACTAAATACGGGACGTGGCAAATACAATCCAATAGTGTCCATAGTCTATCCTTGTGCCTTGTTTATTGTCATGGCGAAAGCCGCTCTGACATGAAACTGTACTCTCTGCAATTCAAATGACAAATCCGAATTGCTCGACACTAAAGGAATTCCTGGAATAGGAACTCTACTCCCTATATTCTTCCCATTCACTATCTCTGCCTCTATGACTTGTTTGCCCAATCTACGAATGATAAGTCTCGTACCATTGCACAATCCCATGTGTGACACTATCGACCGCAACAACATCACTATCATCCCAACCTTCAACACCAACTTATGTGGAGGACATCCACACGGTTGCAAGCTATTCAAAAACTCTACTGGGTACACATAAGAGTCATCATACTCAACCACGCTATCAACACTATAAAACATGCAAGCATCACTAGTAAGTTGCTCAATAACTTTCGAATTGATCTCATCCACGTTTTCATTCAACGGGGTCAATATTGCACGACTTCTTAAACAATCAACATCCATGTAATGTCGTGCAATATCGGAGAAAGTGAATTGAATCAATTTACACACATCGCACATCCTTAGACACATACACTCTGGCAAAGAAATCAAATCCAAACCACGCTGCATGAATGTGGGCTCGCGACCATCTCCAATACTCAACAAATACTCTGTGAACCTCGACTGCTCGTTCCTATCGGCTCCCTCCACACCCATAATGCACATGTTCGTTGACAGTTTGTGCACCTCCATATATTTGCACAAATACAAGCTCTTTAGTGAAGCGCTCACAATCTGTGCAAGACTGCCCCATCGTAATCGGGAGCACCTGACAAAAATCACCACAAAAACTGATCGGAACTCCTCCCAATATGTGTCGTAGAGACCGATCCACACACTCGATGACATACTTATGTACCATGGGAGCCTCGTCCTAGATAATGAGTCGACATGCCATTAAAAGCTTACCTAATGGAGACTATTTTGAGATGTTGCATGTCGAGCTTCATTCAATTTCATGCTATCCAACCTTGTGTGCGCACATACGACAACATGACACTGTAGAGAAACGCCTTACCCGTAATACCTGAACCATCTACAAAGAACACTCCACCCACTCTTCGTACCACACGGTCAAAAACCACTCGGTGATCCACATTCAATCTCTTGATGTCAGCCTCTACCTCTGAAGGGTCTCATCCAGAAATATGTCTTGACAAAATAATGGAGAAATTTGACGTCGCTATCGGGAAGTGTGAAGCCAAAATTGTCAGAAATCGAGAGGTTAGTCAACAAAATTCGAGCGGGTGCATGTAGGATCAGAAGCCCCACAATTAGCATCAAAATATTCAAATTGAATGATTCAGACAAATTCTCAATGAAACAATCTAGTAGTGAGACTGAGAATTTGCACTCTGATTAATATCAAACAATGAGTACAATGCTTGAAGTGATAACTTTGGCTTACATCGTTGAGCGTGATAACGTTGGCTACAAAAGGATTGATTAGACTAAGAATTATCAGATAATGTTTTCTGATGAAGATTCTAGGATTGATATCCAACAGAAAATATCTAAAACATCCATTTTTTGTTGTAGTTACTACAACCGCCTCATTACAGTTAATGCATGTACAAAGTGAGCGGACTGTCAACGCCAAGTCGTTGGATTGGTGGATTTTAGATCGACAGTATTGTGAATCACAGTATTGGTCTCGCACGTTACTGGTTGTCCTAACTTCTTTGCATAATCCTCTACTAAATGAGACTCTATACTCTTCCAAAGATCTAATTGGTTAGAAGGGTCACATGTCAAAAGAAATACAGCGAACATGAGCCGAAGTTGAAGTGGAGTCCCCCATGACACCGCCTCCAGTAGGCAGTTAGTCCACTCCATCGTGTTGTTTATAAGAAGTTACATGACAAAAACAATTCAGCGTCAACTGTGCGCAAGTCCTCAAAACTTGTTGCACCTGTTACATGAGCAAAATGAACTTGCAAATAAAATCGCTCTCCTTCGGATGGGGATGGACAAAATACATACGTCTAATGGCCAAAATGGACTATGCATTGATTATACGGGCCCACTTTTGCACTCTCCCATCATAAACGTAAAACCATGGCAAGTCTTGGTACAACAACTCTCGGGCCTCTGAATCGCCTTCAACTCAAAAAAAATTGTCAAAGTGGTACTTGAATGACCTTCTACGACCTCCTCTAAATCGGCTCCCTCAGTAAAGTAAACTAGCCAAATGAACTGCCAGTCGAGTCATAGTTGGCTTACCCATAGAAAACCCAAACAGTCGCCAACAAGCCTCACTTGTAGAGAAATTTCGAGCATTCAAAAATTGCTGAATCTCATTCACTAGCACAACTATCTAACCACCACCCTCCACAGCCGCTACCATAATCATATTTGGTCCCTTGTACACGTACTTGACAAATACTTCATGCTACGTATATGTACAGTATCTCTATGTTGATGTGACACTGAAAATGTAGTGTCAACCATCTGTTGCATGGTACTACCCACCTGTTTCTAATTCTATTCCATGCAACTTCACCTTCTCTCCGTTGTCTCTATGCCTATATGAAAGATACCGATACACTACCGTTGTTTCATCAATGAAATTCCTTGGGTAGTTCTTCGAGCATTTTCCATCCTTCATGCACGGTGCATTTGGAAAAGATGTTCCGCATGGGCCGTGTACAAATCTTCACTATCTCATACAACTCTGGATCACCCCCCCTCACATGAATCTCTACACATACGTAATCTCCAACATTGATGGGTTTGCTCCACCCCTCCAATATAATCATTAGGTGGGCATGGGGCAATCCTCTCTTCTGAAACTCTACAACATGAAGCCTTCCTATAATGCACCCAAATATCCCATCCTTCTTCAACAAATCAATCAAGTGTTGAAGCAACATGCTAAAAACCCTCGACACCAAATCGGGCCTATCTGCAAGTGTTTGTTGAAATCTCAACTCCCTCCTCACTTCTGACCAATTTGGGTTTGTTGTCATTGTGATAAACAATCGGGGTACGTAACCCTAGCATCTAGGTGCTGTTGATGCATATGTCGCAGTGAAACGATATAAGACGATGTAAAGACTATTCGTTGCCCTATGTACCACCCATCAGTACCGTAAGGAAAGAGGAGGACAAACTGCAAGGCATCATACGATGAATGACGCTCTGTGATATGCTGCCAAACCATCCTGAATGGAGTACAATATGATGTCATGTATTCCGTCGCTCGGGGTATCATCTATAAGCATAAGCATTGCAATCTCATTGCTCGTAGGAGCATTGAACTGTCTATTCGCTCTACTTTGTAAACTACCAGACACTATGCGAAGTCAAATATCCTTTGTGACATTCTCTCCCATGATTCGAATAACATTCTTAAAATGTTGCGCAAATGGATTCACATCCATCATCATGCTTTACAAAAGGGA